>WOFM01000053.1:0-600000 GCA_011428145.1 Ericerus pela | reverse complement strand
CCGATATGCTTGATTTAAATAAAATATTTAATTTTAATCAGTCGCTATGAAATTTAGACAAAAATTATTTATGATCTAAACCAATTCGTTGCCAATTTTAGTTGTAACTGGCTGGTTTTTCAAAACCTACATTCACTGGTGAGTCGGCTGCTGGGCCAGAATGTTTTTTGGTGTTTTATACATGTTCGACCTTTTCAGCGTTATTGTTTTCTTTGAACTGCTGTTTTCAGAGGACTTAATTCTCATTTTTCTTCACTCAATATTTTTATTTAAAAGCTATTTTTAATCGACCTCGAAAAAAAGACGAGGATATTATAAATTCGATCCGTATACATGTTTTTTTTATGTTTGTT
The DNA here is from genome assembly GCA_011428145.1 of Ericerus pela. Classification (NCBI taxonomy): domain Eukaryota; kingdom Metazoa; phylum Arthropoda; class Insecta; order Hemiptera; family Coccidae; genus Ericerus; species Ericerus pela. The sequence continues at coordinate 599,647 of WOFM01000053.1, read as the reverse complement.
CCAGAATAATTTCTCAAACTTGGTGCCGATTTTGATGAACTTTTTTTAAGTGATAGAGGATGATCCCATTGTGATCCCATTAAATTTTTTTCAAAATCAAAGAGGTAGATTTGTAGTTATCTTTAAATGAACAAAGTGCTAATTTTATAGTAATATTGCCGCTAAAGCTAAAAACAAAAAGTCGTTGAAAAATTTTTTTTTCAAAAAGTAGAACCGACTTGAAGAAAAAGCATAAAAAGTTCACTATAAAGTGAAAAATAATTCTTTCAAAATTTCACCAGCAAGATTTATGAGTTTAAGGACGGGAATTATTGAAATAGGCGCTCTTTTCCCTTACCGCATGTAGGCTTTATACCTGCGTCAATTCGTTCCAGTTTTATGACAAAACTTCTTAATTGACGTTGACTGCAATAATTCTAGTCCTAGACCTAAATCTTACTAAAGAAATTTTAAAAGAACTTTTTTCACTTTTTATCGGATTTTTTATTGATTTTTTTTTTAAAGTCGGTTTCATTTTTCACCATGTTTATCTACAACAATCAAAAATGTTGCGAATTCAGATTATTTCAAAACATATCAACATGTTTGAGGATTAAATTACCCCAAGAAAATTCTTCGGATCATAAATTCAAAATAATGTTTTATGTAGATAAAGTTTTCAAATAAAATTTTAAGGCTAATGAGAGATACCTCATAAAGAATTTTCTTACAAAATAAAATTGAAAATTGGCCTATCATAGGCAGAGACCATAGGAAGAATAGGACCGTTTCGAAATACGAACAGCGATTCAGCTTGTAGCTCATCACAGAGTTGCGAAAACTTGTACACTATAAATCCGTACTTTCCCGAAATTTCCTTACTTCATCGCGAAGGCAAAAATCCGTACGAGTCAGTTTGATGTTTTTTCGGTAATTTCATTTTTCGTCCTTTCCAGAGCTATCAAGCAAAAAATAAATAAAAAACCTCATCGAAAACTGCATATTTTTGAAGAGAATTTTTCTGAATTTCTACGGAATATTATAAATGGACTGAAAGAACATAGTGAAAAATTAAGAAAAGTCAATACTACTTTTCAAAAATTTGTACAAATCGGTACGCTATTACTAAATCCAAACGACCGTACAAAATCCATACACTTTTTTTGATTATCATAAAATCCGGACTCTTGCCGGCAACCATGGAAAAATCAATATTAAAATTATTTTGTAATTTATTTTGCATATTTTGCACCTCTACCAGATTATCAGCTTCCAAGAGTTACTTTTTCAGTTAGATTAAAGTCGGGGGAAAAAATTCGGAATACTGATAACAAAAATGGGAAACGATCTAACGAATTACAGATCACCTTGGTAGATTGATCAATAGATCAGGATCTAAATCGTAATATTGCTTGGATCTGTAGATCGCGATCTAGATAGTCTTCATTGATCTGCTGCTCCTCACTTGTTTATACGACGCATAGGATGAGGATTGACTGAAAAAAGAGAGGTGGTTGTACAAACGTCAGTCTCCCTGAAACTTTTTGTAATCATGACACTACTCTTATCTGTTTCGATGTAACATTCAAGAGAGGTACCCAAAAAATTACGGCTCAAAAACAGAAAATAATAAAAAATAATATAACTGAGTAAAAGACTATCTTTTTGGTCGCATTTCTCCAAAAATACTGTCTTAGAAAATGCTTAGATACCCCGATCCATTGCGCTGCTCCTTTTCAATTTTATGACGAATTCCCTTTAAAAATATTAAAAAAGAGAACGTAATAAAAAAGAAAAAAATTAATAAAATTCTGTAATGATAATTTCGTATCATTCATAATATTTCTCTCTTCAATATATATTTCATATATATATCAATCACCTAAAACAATTCTTATTATAATGACGTCATGTAAACAAGTCATTACTTGCCTTTACTGACTCATTTGTTCTACATATTGTGTTTATAAACAAACATAAATACACTTTTCATAACAACTCTTTTCTATGAAACTATTCTGCAGATATTGCAAATACCCAAAATCACCATTTATGTCATTTCCTTAAACTCCTATTGGACAATTCTAAACTTGTATTGTCATAATTCTCCAATCATATTACTACCATTTCCACTCTCCAAGAAATCGCCATATTCTCCTCCCAAAACACTTAACTATAAAAACTCATGTAACCATGTACATTTTGTCTAATCTAAAATCTAATTCTATCTCATCATTTCTCAATTGTTAATATTGTTATTACGTAACTTACAAGTTAACTGTTTTATATTGTGTATAATATAACCTTTTCAAATTACGAGTACTTAAATTACTTTTGTAACCAGTATTCTCGTTACAAAATATTGGCGCCCGAACATAAAAAATCCTGTGTTTTGTTTTTTCAAAGAAAAGTCTAAAAGTGTGAAATTTTATAAAAATTTTATTAAAAAATTTACAAAAAGTGTAAAAAATTTTTGGCGCATTTAAAGTGCAGAACGAAAATAAAAAATATTTTTTCGAAAGAAATTTAAAAAATCCGGAACCATCAAAAATTTTGCTGTCCAAGGAAACCATTCCAGGTACTATCGTGCAGTTACCAACCATGTGCAGAATCCAAAATTCCTGTGGAAACAAAAGAAACAACAAAATCCTGTAAGTGTACAAAAATTAAACCCATGCACAACGAAGATTGGGATACTCAAATAACTCCAAACGCACCTTCATTCAAAGCTAACCACTGGATTACATCCTTAACAAACAAAGATTTAAAAAATCTATGGTCAAATATAAATCCTCAACCCTTTCCTTCAGAAAACTCTAGACCAGAAATCCAATTAGCTATCAGTCTCTATATCCAATCCCATCCAGATCCTATAATTAACACTCTCCTTAAAAAAGAGAACGTAAAAGATTTAATATCACCTTTAAAAATTAATCGTGAAGCTAAAAATAAAGCCATAAAATTAATATCAAATACCTGTGATAAAAACAAAACAAGTGAATCTAAAATAGAACCTGAAGAAGAAACAATAGAGATTAGTTCACAAGAATCTCTAATAGATTTAATATCACCTCCAAAAGATATAAACAAAACATTTAGAATACCCGAAAAAATAAAAATGGTTAACGAAACAAATTCTAATATCAGACCCTCAACATTTTCGAACACATCTTCAGAAAATATAAAAACATTCCTAAAGCAATTCGAAAATGAATGCGAAGCTTTTGGATGGACAGATGATGCAATAAAAATGAAAAAAATAAAAATAGCATTTACTGGAAATGCACAAATAATTTTTAACGAACTAATTTCAGACGATGATACGTTAATAAATTGGAAAATTTTAAAACCAAAATTAGAAGAAATTTTTAGGAAAACAAAACCTCAATTAAGAGAAAGGTTATGTAAACGTCTATATAGAGGAGACGATGATTTTGTAGATTTTGTAATATTTGTGTCCAATACCCTAAAAGAAATAGAACCAGACATCACAGAAGAAAGGATAATAGATCACATCTACAGATCTATAGGAGAAAAAGAAAGAGAACACATAGTCAAAGCAAAACCTAAAACCCTACAAGCATTACACATAGCTTTCGACGATTATTTATACTGCAAGGATAAAACAAGAATCCCTGTAGATCCTATTTATGCTTTAGAATTAGAAAAAGTAAAAAAACAATTAGAAACATACAGAATAGCGATGGAAGAAGCAAACAATGAACTACAAAAAATAAAAACATCTTCGAAAAAACAAATTAATACTGTAAAAAAGAAAGATGATGATGAAGATAATGAAGAAGAAGAAAAATCCGAAGAAAAAGAAAAACCTAATATAATTGCCGAAATCAAGAAACTAACAGCAGCAATTATGACCCAAAAAAATAATTCCAATAATTCCAATCCATCACAAAAATTTAATAATCAAGGAAACAATTTCCGAGGAAACTTCAGAGGAAGAAGTAGAGGAAAAGGATATTATAATGGAAATAATTATAATAATTATAATAATAATTATCCCTCCCAACCTCCAAACCCAAATCAAAATTTTCCAAATCAAAATTATAGAGGAAATAATTTTAGAAATCAAAACAATAGATTTCAAAGAGGATACTATCGTAATAATTACAGTAATTACCCTCAATATCAAAATTACAACAACCAAATTCCTATGATGTATGTACCAGTCCAGAATACTCAAGGTACGACACAAAACCAGAATGTTATTCAAAACCCACAGAATAACATCCCAGCGATTACTTACCCACAACAGAGCACTACCGTCTCAAAAAACGAGTAGATGCCCCGGCAACGAACCAACATCATGTTGTACGGGAAGCAGGTGAAGTACCACCTAAATTAATTGACAAATCGGAGATGTCAATAAAAAGTATGAAAATACCAAAAAAACCGAACATTACAATTATAGCACCAAGTGGAAAAAACGAAATCCAATGTCGTTTATACCTACCGTGCAATGTACTAGGTATTGATACCTATGGTCTTATTGACTGTGGAGCAGAATCTACACTCATACATCAAAAACTTGTAAAAAATGTGATGTTAGAACCTACTTACGATACATTATATGCAGCAAATGAAATTCAACTCAAAATAAAAGGAATTTCAACAATTCCAATTATCTTTAAAGGACGTTCATTTCCGATCAAAGCATATATCGTAGAGGATCTAATCGAAAACATTATTATAGGTTACGATTTCCTAGAGAAATATAGGACAATCATAGATTTCTCTAATGGAAAATTTTCAATTCCATGTGAAGATAGAACCATATCAATATCAATTCCAAAAAAATCATCAATTAACAGACCAGAAGAAGAACAAGTAACATTAATACGTGCCAATACAGATTATATTATAAATCCTTACGAGACGATATATCTACAAACTTTACCTCCATTTACAGAAATTTTAACAAATGAAAAATTTATTAATAAAACAAAGTTAATAATTAAAAATGAGGAAGTTTTAAAAGTATATAACCCTACGTCTAACACAAAAAGGATACGTAAAAATCAAGTATTAGGAACGTTAAGATATGTAGTTAACGAAATTCCTGAAAAACAAAAAATATGTGTTACACACACAAAACTTTGTGACCCAGAAGGAATAGAAGTAAAAATTTCGAAGAACATAACTCCAGAACAAAAATCTAAAGTAATAGAAAAATTACAAAATTATATAGATATATTCACCCATTCTACAAAAAATTTATCATTAGCCAAAGTACCACCAGTACATATAAACCTAAAAGACGATAAACCTGTCGTACGAAGAAATTATAAAATGGCATATAAAGAAAGAATGGAATGGCTGAAAAAAATCGAAGAATTAGAAAAAGCAGGAGTATTAAAAAGACAACCATCTACCTATGAATCACCTATGTTCCTTAAAAGGAAACCCGACGGTTCATATAGACCACTAGTAGACTACAGAGCTATTAATGGAAAAATAAAAAAAGACAGAACTAGAGTACCTAGAATAGACTCTATATGGCCACACCTACGAAACAAAAAATATTTTTCTATTATAGATTTAAATTCAGGATACTTTCAACTACCACTTGACGAAGAATCCAAACCGATAACAGGAATCAACATCGAAGGAGTAGGTTATGTATTTAATTGCATGCCTCAAGGACTTAGCTTAAGCCCTTCAGTCTTCCAAAAAGCAATGGTAGACATATTTCATGATATCCTATGGAAAAAAGTCATAGTATACATAGATGACATTTGTGTATTCGGAGAAACTTTCGAAGAATGTTTAGAAAACACCGAAGAAATTCTGAAAAGATTAAAAAAATACAATTTTCGAGTAAAAACCAAGAAAAGCTATTTCTTAGAAAACTCGATAGAACTTTTAGGACATAAAATAGGTCATGGAAAATTAGAACCTTTAGCAAAGAACATAGAAGCTATAAAAAACATAAGACCACCAAAAACACTCAAAGAAGTAAGAAGATTTATAGGAATGTGCGGATACAACAGAAAAATGATACCACATTTCACAAAACAAATGTTACCCATCATGAAAATCCTAGAAGGAAAAGACAGTAAGTCTAACGAAAAAATAGAATGGAAAGAAGAACACCAAAAATGTTTTGACACAATGAAAAACATATTACTATCAAAACCAGTTCTCCAAATTAACAACCCAGAAGCATCAACATTTCTAGAAGTTGACGCATCCAAAGAAGCTGTAGGAGCAGTTTGTCGTCAAATAGACCCTACAACAGGAAAAAAATACACAATAGGATATTACTCAGAAAAATTAAAACAATGTCAACAACACCTATGCTCATTTGACTTAGAAATGATTGCCATAACAAAATCATGTCAACATTTCAGAGACTTCCTATTAGGAACAGACTTTATCATCTATACAGACCATCAACCTTTAACCTACCAACATAGGATGAAAACACCATCACCACGTCTAGCAAGACTCGTATCAAAATTAGGAGAATTTACGTTCGATATTAAGCATATATCAGGAAAAGAGAACGTAATGGCAGACTTTTTGTCTAGACCATTCAAAAAGGATAACAATTCCTTACGTTTCGAATCAGGACAATTTTTAATAAAACAAAAAGAAGAAGACAAAAATGTTAATGTCATAACAAGATCATCTTCTACAAAAAAAGAACCTATCAAAATTAAAATTTTGAAAAAGAAGAAAAAAGAAGAAAATCTAAAACAAAAAGAAGAAAATATTTTCAACCCAATAACAGGAAAAAATAAAGATGGAATCAAAGAAAATGAAATCCCTAAAAAAGGAGAAATAAAAACATTAGTTTACGGAAAAGATATTCCTATAGAAACCCTAGCTGATTATCAACAGTTAGATGATTACTGGGGACAAGTCTATAAATTTTTTGTCAAAGACTTTATTTTCGATAGACAACTACTAAAACAAATAGAAAGACATGCACATAAATATTATCTAGGAAAAGACGATATTATTTACAAGAAAAAATCAAAAAATAGTAATCCATATCAGGATGTACCTGTTATACCTGATGCACTAACTCATAGCATTCTGAAAGAAATGCATGATGATCCCATCAACGGAGGACATTTCGGAAGACAAAAAACTTTGGAAAAAATCAAATCAAGATATTTTATGCTTAATATAGTCAAAAAAGTCAATGACTATATCAACTCATGTCACGAATGCCAAATGAACCAACGAAACCCAAAAGAAATAGGAATGATGAAACCAATTCCTATCAAGGAATTCGATCCATTTTCCCACATCGAAATAGATTTCGTAGGAAAATTTGACAACGACTACGAAAAAAGATATATAATTGTAGGAGTAGACAGATGCACAAACTTTTGCATTGTAGAACCTGTCAGACATCCTAACGCTCAAAGTGTCATCAAATTTATTAAAAAAATTATGACGACACACGGAAAACCTAAAATAATATCGTGTGACAATGGCACACATTTTAGGAACGACCTTGTACATAATTTCTGCAAAGAAAATAACATCAAAATAATACATTCATCAGCATATAGTCCACAAACACAAGGACTAGTTGAACGAACTAATGGCATAATAAAAAAATGCTTAACGAAGTATAATCCAAAAACAGAAGAAGAATGGATTGACACACTCTTCAATGTCGTGTATGCGTATAATACATCACCCATACACTACCTCAACAATGTCTCTCCATATTTCTTTCTTCACGGATATAATCCACGAACAACGATAGAAAATAAATACGCGATAACAACAACAAAGCCAATGACCGAACGTCAAAACGTTCTAGAAAATTTGCAGACTACGAAAAATAACATTGCAGAATTAAAACAAAAAGCAGCAGAAATAAATTCCCGCAACTACAACAAAAACAAAGTAGTTCGAGAATTTAAAACTAATGACCTAGTTTTAATCAGACAAAGTAAAAACGTTGCGAAGAACAAGAACAAGTTCAAAGGACCATTCAGAATAGTGAAGAAAAATTCAGATCTTAACTATACAGTACAGTATACGAACAAAAATCTACCACCGACAGAAGAAAATCTTCATGTCAGAAGATTAATTCCCTACCACCAAAGACAAGACAATACCAAAGAAGATATTATCCCTCCAGAAATTAAAATATATTCCAAACTTGAAGATATTAAAATTCAAGAGGATAAAAAATCTTACGAAAAACCTACATTAGAAGACGTATCAGAAGAAGAAAATAACGAAGATGCAAAATCTGATATAGAAAAATCTATGAAACGTAAACCAGGTAGACCTAGAAAAAACCCAATAGGCTAAAAAAATCTTTACGTTCATATTATTCCACATATATACTTTAAACCCCTGTATATATTTTATCCATATTTTCCCATGTACATATACATATTTTATCCACGTACATATTCCCATATATATTATCATTATACTCAATCCAAAATATTCTACCTTGTAAAAACTATCCTTCCAATCCTCATACAAAACATCGAGAATATGCGAAAACCCAAAAAACTCCAATCACGCAGAACATATCTTCAAACATCAACTCAAACCAAGGGAAACAGAAAGGAACATCAATTAAATTTAAGAAAAAAAGGGCATATATAAAAATTATATACGAAGAATTATAAAAATTAAATGTTAATAAAAAAGTGTGCACACATGTCAAATAAAATGAAGAAAAATGAAAATTATCAAATTGTGAATGAATAAGAAAAAAATTATACTCTAAGATGTTAATTAATAATTTATAATTTTACTCACCAACTATTTTCATTGAAGTTCGAAATTTAAACATTCTTATACGGACGACGACCTCCACGTCTGGCCATCGAGGACTTAGACGGACGTATAGGAATAAAAGTTCTTCCCCGATGCTCAGAGTCTTCTCTCGAAGCATTTCGATCTCTTCCAGAAAATACGTAAGGTAGAGACGGAATAGGCACAGGAGTAGCTCTCCTTGTCAGAACATTCCCAGGAGAAACCCTCCTTGATTTGTCATCCTGGATTCGCTTTCTTAAATTTTCGACCCGTTTAGCGAATTCTTTATCTTTCTCCCTGCTAATTTCTTCAGTGTCGGAAGTCGAATTTATTTCAGGAGTGGTAGCACGATTTATAGATTTGTTTGCGCAAGCAACAATCTTAACGGTACTAGCATTTGTCGAATGTTGTTCAGTACGCATTGCCTCACCACACGTATTCAGCGTATCAACACGAGTGAGCTGAACTTGAGGATTGTCCCTCACAGAAGAAGAAATTCCATTTGCCGAAAACACCTTCGGACTAGCCGAAAGTATTTTGTCGCTAGGATCCTTCTTCATAGTAGAGACATCCACCTGAATAGACTTATTATCCTTCTCACGTCTAGTGATAGGAACATAGTCTACATCCCTATAACGTAGAGCATTTAACTCTCCTTTAATTGTGTAGCCCCTGTGAACACATAAGGATATCTGGTATCCACATGTGGTATAACTACCCGCTCACGTATTTTGGCAAGACCAATCATATACCCAGGTCGCAATATTCGTTTGAATATTACGAAGTTGGAAGCAGGTGTTATCTCCACTGTAGATCCCCATTTTTCCCTAATGTACTCACGCAACCGATGGAGATTCCCATCTCGAGTCATGTGAATAACGTCCACATGTCGTAGATGTAGGAACCGACACTCCACGATTTCGTTAGTTTCATGCTGTATCATCAGCAACGAAGCTAACACCCCTGTCAAAAAAGACAGAGGAACAGCACACTCAGGAGTTAGCTCCTCTGCTTTGGATAAAGCAAAAGAGCAACCAATTTTTAACTCTACACCATTAGGAATGTATGGAGCAAGCGACGACAACAAACCACAGACAAATACTATAGCCTCATCGCACACCGTAAGATCGCAGAGATGCATCCATCTGATTGAACGAAAGTTCACATGATCAGTATGACCCCACCTTGTCATCTGGCTCTCTTGCCAAGAAGGTTGGTCAGGATGAGTGACGTAATTCACCATTGTCCAAACCTGTCTGTGTATTACAGATAAGGCTCGACGATAGCAACGACACCCTATCCAAGCTGATATCAGATCGAGCGTTACGTCATCAAACGTAATAGTCTCATCAGCAAGTGCAACACCACCTCTAGGAAAAATACGACTATCCAAAACACTTCTAGCACCCCTCATCTCGACAAGGTCTTGAACCTTTTCGTCGAATGATTTCTCAGGATATCTACATTCAGTTCTAGATAGCATTTTTCCTCTCGAGTCCAAACGCAATTTCTTTAACCCCTTTTGGATTGACTCCATTTTCCGAATATGGTTATAACGACTTACCACGTCTGTAAACTGTATTTCAGGTTTACAAAACCCAACAGGTTTCATAAACAAAAAGCGAACTACGCACAAAAAATCGAAAACGAAAAAATTTTTTATCAAAAAATTCCCGATCGCAACACAAGAAAATAAAAATTGCAAAAAAAAATAAAAAATTTATTTTGCTTTAAGTTTTCTGTTCGAAAAAAGATTCGACGATCTCGCGAATATATTTTCTATCCGGAAAAACACGAAAATAATATTCGTTGAACTCTCGAAACACACGAACAAGAACACACCGATAAAGCACACGAAAAATACGAAAAATTATTTCGACTAGAACACGAAATAAAAGCTGAAGACGAACTGAATTGTTAACTCAATTCCACATCATTAAATATCCATACGATATTCCCCTTTTCACAATTAGATCACATACGATCAAATTAGTGACATCACCCTAAATCAGCAATACGTGACTTTTCAAAATTTTGATATAGACCATCGAACATAATTCCGATAAATTCAATTACGGTACTTTAATTTTGCAAACCGTTCACATCTTGCAATTTTTGTATGTTGCAGATACCGTTTCTTTTCGATACTTTTGACTCTTCTATCAATTCCACTATCAATCAGCATAAAAGCAAATAGACCCGTTACAACGTCTATTACCGCTTCAACAGGAGCATATTTCGAAGAATATGACCACATTCGTATATATCAGCAAACCATACCAATTCTGTATACGGTACAATTGAACCTAACAGACTCAGCAGAATTCATACGAACGCATATTTATACTAAATACAAAGACAATTGCAACTGGGACGAATTAAAATGCCGTCTACACAGAATCTCAAAAAGATATACTATCTTATTCGAATCTCTCATCGAATCAAATCTCGCACTGATACAAGATTTTTACCCCAAACCAAACCAATTACGTAATAAAAGAGAAACTGTCGTGACGAAAGTCAGAGACATTTTCGGAGATCTTCTCTCCATATGCTGTAGAGTATTAACCTACAGAGATGGACAATCACTCTTAGACAACGAACATTCCCTCAAATCCCAATATGATATTCTCAAATCAGCAGTATTAGAAGATCATTCAACCCTACTTAACGTCACCGAAAATTTAAAATCCTTCACAAAAAACTTTCAGTATTTTTACGACGATTTCTTTCATGCAAAGAAATATCTAGAAAATACTATAAGTCAATTTAACGAAGAAAATTATATTATTGGTGAAGTTACCAATTACGAAAATTCAGTACGAATGTACTATAATTCCTATCTTCAACATTCCATGAAGATAAGTTACGTGCTTAATGCATGTAAAGATCACAACCTACCATCCTCAATTGTATCAACTAATACACTTCAAGAAGATCTACGTAAACTCAAACCCCTTTTGTTGAAAAACAACATGGAACTTACCATTCCCGAACACGATTTTCTCAACTATTATCATCTAGATCTTATCAATTGTCATGTTCACAATGATAATCTAGAAATTGAACTTAAAGTTCCCGTCAAACAACTTAATGCTATTTTTTCAGCATATAAATTCATTCCCCTAACCTTCAGATCTCACGATGACAATTTATGCTCATGGGATCAAGAACCTTCTATTATTATCCATAATTCAGAAGATAATTCAGTACGATATATCTCAGGAACAGATTTACATTACTGTAACCCAGAAAAACCCCTATGCTATCTCCCAGATAACAGAGGTTCAGATAAAGTTTCTTCATGTGCTAAAACTTTATTCCTTAAAAAACCCTATGAAGAACTTATAAAATCATGTATTTTCAGATGCGAAACTAATAATAAGAAAATATTAGTCCACCAATTTTCCCAAAATAAATTTGCCATCACTAATCACAATTCACTTTCTACATATGATATAGTTTCGAATGAAATTAATATCATAAACATCGACAATAATCTTCCAGGAACCATCCTATTGACAGTACCCTGTCACATCAAAGTCTTAAATAAAGACACCAACGGATATTCAGAGGTTATCATCCCTCCAGGATTTCCTTGCCCCCTGGATATGTCCAATGATGTAACCATTGAACATCATATTCCTTTACTATGGACAAATTACGACGTAATCGTAGATTCCAACATTAGAAATACTATAGCATTACCAAGCATCAATGCTTATAACCCCAACTGGACCATGTATGTTCCACATTTCTCACCTATAACCCCAACCAACGAACTCCAACATAAACTTGATAATTTAGAAATAAAATATCATAAATTCAATGAAAACAGTTCTTTAACTTTAATCCAACTATTTGTAATAATATGGTTAAGTTTAAATACTATTATTATAATAATTTTATTATATCTATTTTTCAATTATATTAAACAACCAATAAAAAGTCAACATGTAACTCAGTTACTAAATGAATTAACAAGCCCTATGAAAACAAAAGCTAAAAGCTTAGACGAAGAAATTGTTATTAAATGAAGAAAAAGAATAATGTCAAATTTATATTATATATATATACATTGTCAATGAATATTTGTATTATGAGAAAAAACATTTATATATCGATACAACTTGTCATTTCTAAAACTTGGAAATTCAATGTATTTTATGTTATTTACGAAAATTGTATGAATTTTATATATTTGTATAATTACTATGTTCCATATTCCCATATCCTTCCATTTTACTTTCATTTCATTCAAATTCATGTTTTAACTAAAACAATGAATTTCAAAATACCCAGCATTATTATGTAATGATAATTTCGTATCATTCATAATATTTCTCTCTTCAATATATATTTCATATATATATCAATCACCTAAAACAATTCTTATTATAATGACGTCATGTAAACAAGTCATTACTTGCCTTTACTGACTCATTTGTTCTACATATTGTGTTTATAAACAAACATAAATACACTTTTCATAACAACTCTTTTCTATGAAACTATTCTGCAGATATTGCAAATACCCAAAATCACCATTTATGTCATTTCCTTAAACTCCTATTGGACAATTCTAAACTTGTATTGTCATAATTCTCCAATCATATTACTACCATTTCCACTCTCCAAGAAATCGCCATATTCTCCTCCCAAAACACTTAACTATAAAAACTCATGTAACCATGTACATTTTGTCTAATCTAAAATCTAATTCTATCTCATCATTTCTCAATTGTTAATATTGTTATTACGTAACTTACAAGTTAACTGTTTTATATTGTGTATAATATAACCTTTTCAAATTACGAGTACTTAAATTACTTTTGTAACCAGTATTCTCGTTACAAATTCACTTATTTTTTTCAACTAAATCTTTCCTCACAGCGTTTGTGAAATGCATTTAGTAATAGTAAATCTGACACACATACAATACGTACGTACCCATTAATGGCATTAGTGCGTCATTAGGCATTGCCTATGGTCCTATGCTCTCGTTTAAAGTGTGCCATTCTATAATCAATAATGAAATTGTTTTTCTTGCTCTGTTAAACCGGTTGTAGTGTTTTGTCTTTAGTCGGTTTCGTGGTAGGATACATACAAGTACTCGGATTCCTATCAGTCAACTTTATTCACTATACATAATTGAGGTGTGCTGACCTAACTTATCCCTAAAATAATATAAGATTAGCATAATATTTTTTTTAAAAATCATTCAGATGTAAAAAATTCAACAAAATTTAATTGCAAAGCTGCCTTTTGAAAAAATAAGTTTAGGTTAAAAATTAATTTTTAAAAGATAAGTTTTTATTTTTTTTTTGTAGCTTCAACTTCATGCGAAATAAACATTATTTTGTTGCGGAAGGTTAGCCTTCAGTATTGTTATCTTTCAAAATCTCAGCAGTGAGTAGAATAAAATCTTGTAATAACTTCAATTCTGTTAAGTATACACTACGTACAAATAGGTTAGAAGTACACGTATACTATGGTAATTTGTACTGATAATTTTTAGTCGGTTCACCTTTCAAAAACGATTCGTTGAAGTATGCCAGGAATAATCCTTGAAAATCAAAAAGACAATAAAATCTGTAAAAATAAAAAAAGTAATAAAAAAAAATTTTCAGTCAGGTGCATTGGCAAAATGCCCTAAACTTTGACAACTCTACCAGACGTTAAAAAAAAATTATCAGCAGTAAAAAAAAACGCAAAAGTGATTCGCTAAAATGAACGAGAATACCCATTCTTTATGACAACGTGGAAAGGTACGCGTTTTTATGAAGGTGAGGTCGCGCACCGATCGTCTCCTTTCTCCTCTAAAAAGTGAAAGAGAAAGAGAGAACGAGAGAATGGAAAACAAGTAAGAAAGAGAAAGAGTGGGTGTGAATGTGAGTGTGTATATATATGTATAAACGCACGAGGAAGAGAGAAGGAGGAGAAAGAATGAGTGAGAGAGAGAGAGTGACGAAGACAAGCCCGTTAGCTGATTGGCCGTCTACGAAGGCACGCTCATCGATTTACCGCCGAAAAGCATGACGTCATAGTGATTCTAATTTCAAATTTTTAACACACGTTACACGTTTAAAACAGCCATTATAATGAATCAGCGGTGCCACTGCTCGTGCCAGATTTACGGAATGCGCATTTGAGTTTTGACGATGTCGATAATATTTTATAATCATTACGACCACTGGATTGATTATGTTTTTCCCCTTCACTACTCTGAAGCTTATTCACACCTTTTCCTACCCTCATCCAAAAATAAATTTTTAATCGTCTAATCGAGTTTCACGTCGAATCGAACGTCTTCCTGCAAGTAAAAAGGTAGTAAGTTAAGTTGTATGCAAAAACTATTCATGCACAAAAAAAATTAAAAACTACTCCCTCGTGTACAAAAAAAACATTCATGGAAAATTGACAAATTCCGTATTTTCTTAACTCTCAGATCGGTATCGCACAATTTAAAACGTAAAATCTGTAAATGATAAGGTAATTTTAATGAGAGAACGATGTTTAAAAATTGAATCCCACAAGAGCGACTTTTCGCTCAGTCCCCCATTTCCCGGGTCGAGTAGATGTACGACCAAAAATCCAAGTAACACCTAATTTTTGATAAAATCTATGAAATTCAATGACAAGCATCCCCGAATGCAATATGTTCCCTCTTGAATTAATTTTTTTTTTCTTTTAGACCACTATAACATACGTGGCAATGTCAATCAAGAAGATACCTTTTGTCAGTTGTATACATTTTTACTTACACAACACACTCTTCATCGAAAATAGATACAATAATAGAATGAGTAGTGGCGGATCCATACGGCCTCCAAGTGCCAAAAAAAACAAAAAAAGAAAAATGAAAAGAAAAAATGAAAATATACAACCGCAGAATTAAGATAAAAACCGTAAAAAAATTAGTTAAAGAGAAAAAAAGTTCAACTCTCTAAAATGACTTTTGGACCCGCCACTGAATGAGTCGAGTAAACCCTCTTGTAGCACTCCTTATGTAAACAGAAATACCAATCGATCAAAATCAATTTCTAGATACAGAAACCAAAATCACTTATTTTCATAAAAACGAGGACCTGAAATTCTAGAAACCAGTTTAGTCAGTTTTGTTTAAATTTAAGACCAACCTGTATATGCGGTACCATGAGCTATGGCATAATACATACCACTGAAAAGCACTACTTAATACTTATTAGGTATATTCTATAAAAGAAGCTCAGAGGGGCCGACTTGGGTTTTTATGAAGGACCATCCACAGAGTAGAGGAACCACACCCATCTAAACGCTGTTACGAGAAATGGCACCACTTTTGAAACTACGGCCTAACATCTACAGTTTTGACTTCTAAGGTACCGAATTCGAATTTGTTTGCCACGAATTCGGGTCCTTTGACAATAATAAAATATTTTTCTTTAAATAATTGAATTGGATGAATAAGTGAGAATGAATAAATAAATGTGATAAATAATTCAGAAACCACAAAAAACACGAATTTAGTTGATAAAAATGAGACAAAAAATTGTAAGGTTCAGTAGAAGTGGAAATATTTCCTCTGGAAAGTGATGCAACGTTTCGTTTCCCGTGCGTCCTTTATTATATTTAGTATTCTGTAGGCCCCCCTCTTCCAAACAATTTTGTAGATTTCAGTATACATGTTTTAATATACATAAAAGACTTTTTTGCATTAACTATTAAGTAATTACCAACTCGATCTCTAGGTTGAATTGAGACCATGAGATTTTCACATTTTATCTTTAGCCCCTTACCATAATAATTTCACCAACACCGAATAAACACTTTTAAGAAAATCCAAAAAAATCTGAAAATAAATGGAAAATATATTTTTGCTTTAATGTAATCAATCCAGTGTGGACAAAATCCATTTCTAAACTCTGCGTCATACCATCGTAGACAGTAATCACAATAGAACACACATACAAATTTGATTTCCGATAAAAATGTTCCTGGATCTGGAATGAAAAACATGCTTAGAGATTTTACAGAATTTGTAATTTCCAGATCCATTTCACTTAATTGAGAAGATTATAAAAATCCCGATTTTCACACTATACTTATCTGACTAACTGTATGGAACATATTATTTGAAGGTAATGAGAATCTCTACAATACTGGTATTTTCATCCAGTATCCAACAATTGTGATATTTCACAATTATTTCGAGTTTGATAAAAAATTATAATGAAGTCATTTCAGAACATGATAGTAAGTATTTTTCAGACAGGGCTTTTGTGGAGCCAAAATTTCCTCAAACCAAAATCTATTAGGTATTGTTTTCTCATCATTTCACAGGTCCTATACATGATGATGTGGAACAAAATTAATATTTCTTTTTTTTCTCTCACCGCTGATAATAAATTCATTGCGATAATCAAAATGAAGAAATTGCGTTTTTATTGATTTTGATTTTTAATTTTAGTACTGTTGTGACAGCTTTTTTCGTAATAATTCCACAAAATAGGTAATATGAAGATTGCAGACGGACAATGTTTTTGAAAATAACTTTTTAATTGCTTTTATGGTCCAGTATTTCAAAAATCTTGGAATTTTCAAAATTTGTTACGTATTTCTGAATCCATTTCACCAAATTGAAAATTTTGAGATGATAATTCTCACATTATAATGATTTGTCTAATTATATGAAATAAATTCCAGTAAATGTAATAAGTATCCTTCAAACCATATCATCTTCATTCAGTATTCAAAGACGAAATTTGATCTTGACTTAAGCGGGGGTACGAGTCCATATTCTTCTAAATTTAATTCCGCACTCTGTTTTTCACTTTCTTGCATTATAATACATGTTAGTATGAGAATTGTATAATTTCCAATTAGGTTTCCACAATAACGCAATGTATAATATATTCATAGCTATGGAAGTATTTTTTGATGTATAGATGTTTAGAGCTTATTTCCGCCTTGAGTAATACTGATAATGAAGTCTTCTTGCATAGCCTTCTAGTTTTTGAGCCTCAGAGATCAGACTCTGCACACTAATATGGAGAAAATGTGTTTTCCTTCTTTTTTTTTTTTACAAAATGGAACTTTGATACGGGTGCAGTTCCAGGTCCCAAAAAACCTTAACCCAAAATCCCATCTACACTTATGTTCTACTATGATTACATGTCTATGATGGTATGGAACAAGGTTTACAAATGGATTTGATCCAATCTGAATGGATTATACAAACAAAAATTGATTTTCAAAGTATTTTTGTATTTTATCAGATTTTCTCACGTTTTTTTCATGGTGTTGGATAAAACTTCATTTGTCCCAGATATGGTGTTACATACTCATGAAATAAACATCATGTTCAAAGGGATACACCGGATAACCTCTGATGATGCCAAAAACGCAGGTTTTTGATCAAATCAAATTTCAAAAATTTGTGCATTGTTGGCTTCATTTCATCATATAGACCAGATTTTAGAGGCTGAAAATGTGGTCCTGATATTAGTTAAACTAAATAAGTGAAATGAATTCATCTGTTTAGCGTTTATTTTTTCCTTCACGAAGAAGTGGGTAGAAGTTATACTAAGTACGTTATAAAAATTCTCTTACTCGATAACTTGATATACGTTACAAGAAGACTAATGTTTTAAAACTTGAGAAGACCCACCCAACTTTCAGGGCGTAGGTACGGAGATATAAAGGATTATCCCCCATTGCTTTTTTTTTCAATGGCACATTCTACATTGGTACATTATTTTTGAATTGGAAAATTTATCATGAAAATATTAACAAAATTTTCATCCTCCACTGAAAAATCCTATCAAAGCAACGGTCCAGCTTAGAACTTGCAATAAATTTTCATCCAACACTGATTTAGGCGTTCTATTTATACATCAGTACAAAACGAAATAATTGTAATCACTAAATTTTAAACAATGTCGAAAAATCAAACTGAGAATTATGCCAATAATTATTAAATGCAAACTAAAAACCTTACCTATACAGTATAAAACAGCTATATTAAAAAGTATTCGCAGATTAAAAAGGCCAAAGAGAGTAATTATTCAAATTCTCACTTTTAAAGATGAGGTATATGAACAGTAAATAAAACGTGTACCCGGTAAAATATAAAAAATACTCTAAAATTAACGATAATCTGGAATAAGGTAGAAAGAAAATCAATTTTTCAAGAGCGTAACTTTTTAAAAATACCGTCTATTTTCGGGCTGGTAACAAAAATGGCCAAAATATTTCGTCATTTAAACAATAGTGAAAAATTTTTCCCCATTTGCATCATAAAATTTCATATCACAATACTTTCTTCGTCGGATATTGTTAATGGACTACAGAGCAATACGAAATTAACACTTAGATGCAATTTGTGCAGGTGCACAGGGCAGAAGATTTTTTGCGAAAGAACAAGAAATGCAAAATTATTGAAAAAAGAGGTACTAAATTTTCACGAGATTCAAGAGTTATGCAGTCACTTTCTTGAGGACAGTTCTTTACTTTTTTTAGGGTGAAACTTGTGGTTTTCGTTTGTTTGTTTTTTTGTTTTTTTTTTTTTAATTCAAAAATGTTATATCCATCTATCCATCTTCGTTGCCAAACCGTTACACATATACATATATTATGAAAGTTCTAAGAAACAGAATACACCTAAAAAAATGTTTTCGTTCACTTGGCTCGCGAAATTGTTTTTCAATTTTTTGTTGAAGGAAACGAGTGCGTGTGACGGTAATGGGTTTACTTTCTTAGTTTTTTTTTTAGGAGGAGTGCACTTCTTTACTGGTCTAAGGAGACCACAGTAGCCCTGGACTTGACCATATTTCTACATTTTTTAATTGCACAGACACGATTTTAGCTTAATCCGGCATTGTTATGGAGAGACTTAAATGCAAAAACTGCAAACAGGGATGAAGATAGGGAAGTTAAAATCGTTGAACATAGAAGAAAAATTTTGGAATATTGCTGCAGAATCGACTGGTAATTGGCATTCTTTACATTTTAATCAATGAATATTGCAAGGCTAAGGAGTAATGAGTTATCAGTGTAGCCTATCTATCAACCTTTGCACAATCAAACGAACTATCTCTGAAAATTGTTTATTTTTATCTAAAAATTAAGGGAACGTTTTTTGCTGGAGGAACTCATTCCCACAGATTTAAGTTTAAAGAATACTTTTTTATACGCTTATTGATGTCGGTAATAATGTCTGTTTCCACCGTCGAAAAATTTCTGAAAACTTTATACCCTCGCCACAAAAATGATTCCACATCACGTAATATTAAAGCAAATTACGCCATTTTTCACAACTTGCGATACTAAATTTATAAATAGCTGACGCAAAAAAATATTTTACTTCATGAGAAATTTGAGCTAAATGAACTCGAAGGACTTCGTGAGAATATAGAGCCGCATACAACGGTTGCAGCAGAAAATATTTGAGAAATAGGTTACTCCTTCGAAGATTCTTACGGGAACAATTTTCAAAGTTACAGACTTCTTTTTTTCCCATTTTATCTTCAAAAGTACTTTTCTTCAGTTCAAACATTAATGTTAGAAATTAAAAAAAAAAATCTAATTTTCATCAACATAAAAATATTGTCACAATTTTCCCATTTTGACCTGATTTTTTTTTATTTACAGGCTTTATAATACATCTATCTATCTAACTACCTAATATGCAGTATATCTATAAATATTAAAATAAAACTTAATGTAAGTACACTTGCTCGCCCACAACTTCAGAACCTCTTAGCAGATTGAGATGAAATTTTTAGTTTTTATTTTTATACAAAGGCATGTTTGAAGCCATCGTCGAAGTCTCTAGCTTGTCTAGAGGCAAAGTTGTCAATTTCCACCAAAATTCATCATTTATTGTACAAAAACTGACAAAAACGAACGAAAAGAAATAAAACAAAATGAAAAAAAAATGAATCGTGGGCACACAGTGTAAGCGAAGCTGCAGGTAACATCTATCGTGGGCTCCGCCTATGATCTCATGCGCGCCTGGCAGGCAAGCTAGGAACTCGTCTACTGAAGAAATGTAGGTAGACGAGTTACTCGAATGAGGAGGTTGCCAACATTCGTTGTTGCACGGCTAGAGAGAACAGAGGTGCGTGAAAGGAGTGTGACGACGATATTTTTATAGTCCCTTGGATGTAAAACGAACATTATTATATAAGTACCAAACCAGTAGTGTCTCTACCACTACATGGTAGTAAGAGCATCGGGAGTTTTTATACACAAATCAGATCCTTTCTTATAGAATCTGATCCTAATTAAAAACTCTAAAATTAAAACTCTAATGAATTTTAATTTTTTCCTGGTGCAAAATGGAAACAGATCCTTAAATAGAATCTGTTCTTGAATTTGCCTACTACGCTTCCACTTGCAAACAGAATTGATACCTATCACAAGAATTAATTTTGCGGTACTTTTTTTCAAAACTACAAATTAGCTTTGAAGCAATTAAATAGAATAATACGTTTTTTTTATCTTCAAAACAAAAAACGTATCTTTAGCCGAAAGTTGAACTAATAACTCTCAACTAGCAGCAGTAAAGTGATCTTAGAAATGATTAGGACCCCTTCCAAATAATAAAAAGAACGAACCTAATAAAGTTTCGTACTTATTAATTAGCCTAAGAAAATTTAGCAATCAAATATTATTATTAAATTATATATTTCTACATACCTAATATACAAGGTACCTTACACATGCTTTTCAAGGCAGAAATTGTTTCAAAAACCTAATAGGCAATAGAAATATCTATACCAGTAGATTTTACGAAAAAATCCACTGACAAAATAATACGTCTCTAAATACCCGCATATAACAAATTCTCGAATCAATACATGATTTGATAATTCTATAGGCATTAAAGACGTCCTTTATAAGCCGATTTAATAAAAATTCCATCGACCTAAAATCATAAATATATTGTTCACGACAAAAAGATTTGCCGTCAACTTTCACAAAATGGCTAAAAATTATCTCGGAGAAAATCTTTATCCACCCCCAGTATTTCAAACTATCGAATTCTTAATAAAAGAATTCAATAGAAAAACAAACATGCGTTCACAAAAGAACACATGCCTATACCATCATTGAACCCAACCGTAAAAACAGCCGAGTCCAGGCACCTGCTATCCAACAAAGAAAGCAAAAATTAAAAAACAACCGACAAAACGGATGTCAATAAAAAATACGTCGACCCTAAAGAAGACGTAAATGTGAAAAAGGTTAAAAAATCAGTAACCTCTTTCACAATTGCCAAATACACATTGAATATATGCTGCTGACGACATTGGATTCTTAGAAATCGGCTGTCCAAACAGCAATAAATACGATAGGCAAAAAACAAAGAATAAAAAAGACAAGAAGCAACGTCTTTTGTCCATACAATGTAGATACGACCAATACAAAAAACCTTATCTACAACCAGCTAGTGTGTATGTGTTAATGATCAATACACACACAATCAATATATAGATTCATCCCTTGAAGTCAATGGAAGAACCCTGCACACACACACACAAAGATAAAAAAGAGGCTCCTTCATTCCAGCAGGGAATGAACGAGTGAATCAATCACATGATCATACAGGATATATCAAAATCACGTTGTGAAAAGCTTCATTGCCTTTTTAGACAACTGAAGTGCGAACATTATGTTTTGTAGCATCGATACTGATTCTATCTTGTGCGTTATCATTGTGTTTTTAATATTCCTAACGTTTTTTACCTTTCGTTTTTTGATCATTCGTGCCACTCGAAAGTGCTTAAAAAACTTTTCGGGTAAATTTGACCAAAAAACATGTTCGTGTGGTCAAGAAGCCGACAACGTTTCTCAACCACATTTCAAATTTTCAACTTATTTAAAAAAGCTGAAATCTCATAAGAGCGTCGGAGTTTTTGGAGAAGCTCCAACCTCAACATCACCTCATAAAAGAAGAGGAATATACTGGTCATCCCTCTTCTATAAGGAAAAAACAACCAAGTCACAAAGGTAAGACGTAACAAATTCTTACAACTTGTGCAAAAATTCATTCACATAATACAATTTTGAATTTCTTAAAAATTCAGAATTACGAAGACAATAAAGTGCCGTAATATTAGTCCTGAGGAATTTTGAACATGCTCAGAACTATCAAGGGATAAAATTCATAATGAATTATAAGTCCTCGGAAACTGAAAAACAATTTTGGAGGTCATATCCTAAGTACTTCTTGTCTTCGAATTACGCCATTACAGCTTACCATATTTGTTCGTATTTATTTATCACGCAAAAAAGTACGTACAATAATTTTGAATATTATACGTACTCAAAAATAATTTAACGTAAATAATTAATTATGTTAAATTAATGTTTCAAGTAACATTTTTCATCGCACTTTACCGCCATCTTTTTATCAAATACCTCGAATACTAGAGCGAAGTACGGCAATAGGCGCAATGAAAAATGATAAAATTTGTTAGTTCGTCGAAGTTTGATATTTCACAATTTTCAATTATGGAATTTTCAAAGAATGAGACTTTGAAAAAGTAATTGCGACCCATCATGGGAAAGCTTCATTGTGCCCACGGGTCACGCCAAAATTTTTAAAGTTCACTTAGGACTTTGAAAATAATTTACAAATTTAAAAAAAATAATTGAACGTGACCAGCGATGATAAAACATCATTACGCCTACGGGTCACGCCAAAATTTTCAAAATAATAAAAATACTTTGGAAATATTTTTTACCTTTTACGTTTCACAAAAAATCATATCATGACTCGCAATGATTAACCATCATTACGCTTAAGGGTCATGCCAAAATTTTCAAAATCAATAAAACACTTTGAAAATAATTTAACGTTGATAAAAATAAACGTGACCTATGATCAAAAACCTCATTACTCTTACGGGTCACGCCAAAATTTTTGAATATCAATTAGTAAAATAATAAATTCAAAAATTATTCACAGAAATTTTAATTTTTTTTTCTTCTTCGCCTGCATCACCAAATATTTTCGTAATTCAGGAATAACTATCGCGACCTGTGAAGGGAAATCCTCACTTCGCCCACGAGTCACGCCAAAATTTTCAAATTGAAACAAAAACTTTGAAAATATTTCAAAATTCCAAAATAAAATACATGTAGCAACGTACTAAAAATTGAAATAAAACACGAACAGGTGTAATAATTTTTAATATTTTCACTCAACAGAAATTAAAATGCAACGTGACAAAACACCGATGGATTTGTCACTGGCACCTACACCACCTGCAGACACGCCACCAACTCATTTGGTGGCCCCTGCACCGGAGCCGAACACGACTCCACCAGCACCGCAAAATACCCCAATGTCGCCAGTACTAGCCAATGCCTCGCTGGCAAAAGTAATTGCCAGCAGACACAGTCTCCACCGCGAAGATATCGAGAGAGAGATCGAGGCATCAACCTAACAAAAGGCCGCAGCAGACCTGTCACAAGCATCCAGTGGCGAGTCACATTACAGCACGGGATCAATGCAGGAGGTTGATGATTTTGAAACCAGAATCGAGATCTACCTGGATTCTATCACAACAGCCGGGTTCTATACAATAGAACTCGACAATATGATCAACGAGCCTGAACTAACCTTAGTTCAGGCCAGAAAACAGCTGCCGGTAATCGCTCAAGTAATCAAGCAGCTGATGAATTTGCCACCAGGATACCCCTGGCCAGGGCAAACATCCTCAAACTGCGTGCCAACCAAGGGGAAATTGAAGCAAAATTTTCATTGATGGCACAAGTTCTGCAGCCGCAACAGCAGCTGTCCCCATCACCAATGCCGATTGGTTCCCCACCACAAATTCACAAGGAACCAACTCCCTCAACATCGGGTCAAGTAGGGCTCAGTGGTGGGGAAACAACAGCGCATTTGCCTAGTGACGAACAAGCTGACAAGGCAGAATGCGAAGCTGAGCACCTGCAACTGGAGTGGTTGGAAAAACAGCGGCTCGAACGTCAGTGGCAGGAGCAGCAGCGCCGGAAAAAAGAGCTGGAGGACCTTGCCACAAGAGCAGCTCGCAACCAACTTTGACTGGAGCTAGCTGAGAACGAGATTGAGAGAATCCAGCGAGACCGTTCCGACATAGTAAAGCATGTCAAAATGGAATATGGGCTCAACCTAGACCAGTTCTGGGATGAGTTCGTGTGACCAGTGATCCAAAAAGGTAATGAAAAACTTACTTTATCCAACCCACATGAATACAAAAAACGTAATCGTACGGATTATTCACAGGATGAGGTAAATGAACCAGCACATAAACAAATATGTGCTTGTTCTATCAACACCACTCCTGTCATACCTGTACCCAAACCAGTTAATAACAATTGCGTATCTCCCAATAGAAACGCAGTTGATCAAAATAAATATGATTCAGTAACCAAATTGGTCCCCAGGCCTATATTAGGGAATAATTTTGAACCTACTAGTAACAAAAATATACCGGAACCAATACCCCGTTGTTGGGAATTTGACCTGAATACTCACCCGGAAAAAGCAGCTATGAACCTGAAAGCACCCAAATATTATATAGATGATTGGGATGGAATAATTCTTAGCTATCCAGGGTTTATTAGGGGATTTAAAATGTACGTACATCTTCGTACGGACATTGCAGTCCCACAAAAAATTAAATTGCTTCAGCAAGCAATGCCAAAACACATAGTTCAAAGATTTTCACACTTTGCACCTGATAACATTGGCAACAAACAACGTCTGCAATTTCTACACGATAGGTTTGGGGACCCAAGTAAAGTCAGAGAGGAAATAGGGTACCAAATTACTGAATTTCCAAACACTACAAACAGACTTTCATCCATCCAAGATGGTATGGATGGAATTGCAGTGTTGATTGATCGTTATCGGCAGGTCTCAATGGTAGTAGACCAAGAGCAATTGTTCAACGTCACTGTTAAAAAATTCCCACCGAGATCATACAGAAATCATCTCAAAAGTAACGAAAGACATGTCTCTCATCTCTTTTCGGCAGTCAGGGAATTCATAAAAATTGAGGAAATGTTTGACAAAAATTCAAATTCGAGGAGAAATAATCAGGGACAACCTGAAGGCAGTCCAAGATTTATAGCCGCTACCTTCTCAAAAGGTAACGATCAATCAAAGGGAAAAGATAAATCTAATCCCAACAACTTAAATAAGTGCTCAAACAATAATAAGGGAAAGTCATCAAAGTCTCCTAACCATTCTTCTGTTTCAGCATGTACAGAACAGAACAAAGACATGTGGAATGCTCAGGATACTCCAAAAAGTATCCTGAACATGCCAGCCATCCCACAGAAAGCATGTTTGTTCTGCAACGAGAAACATCCGGCATTTCTCTGTTACGACCCTCGCTTCAACACGCTTCTACCAAATGCGCAACCTGCCACACCACCACAAGTTGTTTGCAGAAGGTCTCGGCTTGCTGCAAATGGTTCGACTGCTTATCAGCCGAACATCACAGCAACTTGTGCTCAAATGCTCCTTACCCCATATACAAGGAGCATATGGAAGCCTGGTACAATAAACTGCGCCAGCGCAAGGAAGCTTTAAGTAAGAAAATATGTGATTTTGATAAAGTCTCAAAACATGATGATTTTGATACTAATAAATCATATGTTCAACAAAACGTAACAGATTCTGAAGTGGCAAGGGCCAGGATGCTGACAGAACTTAGCGCAGATCAAAAGGAGTGCTTACCAATGAGCAGTGAGTACTTTTTATCTTTTATTAAACACAAGAAAAGTTCAACTTTTCTTGTATTTCAGTCGTATGCTTGTTCTAAATATCTAAAAGAACCAATCAAAATAACGGGATTTTTTGATTGCGGTAGTGTCGACACCTTCATAACTAAATCTTACGCTTTCACATCCTTAAAACTAAAAGGATATGAAACAGAAATAATAAGAATTAAAAATGTTGAAAACCAAACTTCAAATATTTTCAAATCAAGCTTAGTGGACTTTGAAATTTTGACACCAAGTGGTATAGTGGTTCAAATAACAGCGAAAACTATAAATAAGATTACACAAAATTTGAATCAATCAAATTTGTCAGAATTTTATAAAAAATTCCCCGAGTATTCGAAAATAAATTTTTGTAAAACTGATGAGGAGCATACGATTGACCTATTATTAGGTAATGATTATATGTGGTCATTTGTAACAAATATTCATCACATTTCACCAACTCTCACACTAATACAGACTGAGTTCGAACATATGTTAGGAGGGATTATCCCAAATCAAAACGCAGTTGATGAAGTCTTCACACCAGTATTCTTTAATAATCCTCAAGAAATTGAGAATTTATGGAGATTGGATGCCATTGACATCGAGTCTAATAATCTGGTAGAAGCTCAGGCTAAGGCCGAAACTTTACAACTTTTCTACAAAAATGTAGAATTGGTAAATAACCGCTACCAAATAAGGTGGTTATATAAAAATTATCCTCCACCATTGGCGGATAATTACAATCTATCATTCAGAAGACTAGAACATCAACTGCCTAAACTACATAAAATGCCCGAATTCTTCAAAAGATATGATGAGTACTTTAACTTATTAATTGAGTTAGATATGATAGAGAGAGTAGATCTAAAATCAAAACCTGAGTTAATTCATTATTTACCTCACAAAGGGATTTTAGATCTAACAAAAAGCACACCACTCAGGGTATTTTTTGATGGGTCAACAAAAACAAAACAGTCAAAACATTCCATTAATGACTGTATGTTTAAAGGAGCTAATCTGTTGCTAGATTTGCTTCAAATACTTTTGCCTTATTGTAAAGACAAATTTGCCATTATTGCCAACATCAAAAAAGCCTTTCACCAAATAGGATTGCATCCTGATGATCGGGATGTAACAAGGTTTTTACGGGTTAAAGATCCATCAAAACCATTAACAAAGGATAACATAATAACATTTTGGTTTCAACGGGTACCTTTTGGAATTGTAACAGCACCATTTTTATTGGTGGCAGTATTGTTACACCACTTCCAACAGGTGAACCCTGAATTCTATAAAAAACTGCAAATAACATTTACGTTGACAATTTAGTAACATCATTGCCTACTTACGAAGACGCTTTACAATTGCATACTCAGGCTGATAATTTAATTAAAGACATCTCAATGTAGTTGTCACAATGGGGAACAAATTGTATCCCATTACGAAATGACTTTGCACCTGAACATGCACTTACAAAGCCTCAAATAAAAGTACTTGGACTTTCTTGGGACATGGATAAAGATATCATCTTTATTAGTCCACCAAAATTAAAAGACCAAGTACCAAACTGGTCAAAGAGACTGTTCCTAAGAGCAGTTTCACAATTCTTTGACCCTCACTGTTGGTTTGCCCCAGCATTTATACCTTCCTGAGTTTTCATAAAACAACTCAGGAATGAAAATTATAAATGGGATGAGTCTCTACCTCTGACGCTACAACCAGTAGCAACAGAGCTACTAAAAGACTTAACTCTGTGCACAACTTACTGCCTACCAAGACAAATTTATTCGGCTACTTATAACCCGAATGAATGTCAACTACATATATTTGTAGATGCATCTTATGAAAGACTAATTGGAGTCTTCAAACAAGCGTTTGAACGTGTAATGGGTCCACACTCTCATCATCGCTCTAACTTTCAAGCAGCTCTTAAAAATATACAAGTGATGATGAATGAAAGACCTCTGTGCCCTGCAGCAGATGAAGCTGAGCAAGCGACTCTAACACCTGCGCACTTCATGCATGCAAACTTCCGAAATTTTACATTGGACCTAGACAAACCTTTAGATGAAACTACCATAACAGCCAAAAATTTACAAGGTTTATGGAAAACTGATAAAATAAACCTTACCAAGCTTTGGGCAGCTTGGAAAGGACTCTATCTTCCATATTTGAGAGACAGAGTCCCAAAAGGTGTAAGCAACGCTTACCAAATGGTAAGTTTCCAACCGAAAATTGGAGACATAGTCCACATGTTGGACATTATGACAAAACCAGGAATCTACAAAATAGCCACTGTAGTAAACCTGATGACGTCACGTGATGGCCAAGTGCGCCATGCTGACATCCGATTGCCCAGCTCTAAAATAGTGAGCCGGCCAATAAAGTTCTTAGCACCATTGGAACTAAGAACTGATACAGAAGTTAGCCCAAACATAGACTAACTTCTATCCAAACTTGATCTGTAAATACACTTCATACACACAACCACTACTAGGAACACCAATGCTTTGTGGCAACATTGGAGTTCAGCTATCTTTGAAGACACGGCAAGTCAACCTTGTCAAATGCTTACTTTATCATCCGGCTTCCTACGAGGAAAGAGGATAAAGGTGATAGCGGATCGCGATCCACACCAAATAGAATTGTGATAACTTTGTCAACTATCACAATTTTAAATAAAAAAATTGCTAACTCAATACCTTTTCTTCCTTACAGTGAAACTCCTACAAAGCGCTGAACCTGTCAACATCCATTCCTCAGAGAAGCGTCCGGCAATTTGATGGCCCACAAATCACAGTTGAGAGCCAATAATTGACTCTCAACTGGAATAAAATCATGATACATAAATTTTTTTCTTCATACAAAGATTTGTGGACTTTGTAAATATTGTAAATATTTATTCAGTAGTTATAAGTACAATTTGTTTTGTTTTTTTATACTTTTATAATAAACAACATGTATGTACTTGTGTGTGTATGAAACTTATTCTGCTTTTTTACAGATCTATAGGGCAGCGAGTCTTGAAAGACTGGCCATGGACACCGCCCCCAGTATTGTGGGCTCCGCCTACGATCTCATGTGCGCCTGGCGGGCGAGCTGGGAACTCGTCTACTGAAGAAATGTAGGTAGACGAGTTACTGGGCTGAGGAGGTCACCAACATTCGTATTTGCGTGGCTAGAGAGAACAGAGGTGTGTGAAAGGAGTGTGACGACGATATTTTTATAGTCCATTGGACGTAAAACAAACATTATTATATAAGTACCAAACCTGTAGTGTCTCTGCCACTACAACATCTAGCAATTAAATATATAATGTAACGTAATATAATACACAAGACCTGCAGCGTCGCTTCCTGCGCTTCGGGTTGTCCATGCCTACAACTTTTGCTAGCACAAATAAAAGATGAAAAATACATAATATCTTGCCTTCCTTTTTCTTTATTCTTTTGTATATATATGTATACTATCATAACCAGACTAACAAACCAATGTTAAATTTTTTCCGCTAAACTTGGATCCCAAAAATTGATTCCACCATCAGATTTGGTTGAAAAAGAAAGAAAAGATACATGACCACTCATATTCTCTTTTGTGTGAAGTAAATAACCCTTTTTTAAAGGGTTTTGATTTCTATTGTCTGCAACAGCCAACTCTTAAAGGTAGGTACCTATTTGCAAAATTTAAACGTATCTCGTATCATCATCTCGTATCATCGTATTGTCTCAATGTGTACTTGTACCATAAATGATACGATGATACGATACAGGCCTTTCCCATTCCAAGATGGTATTCTGCTATCACATCAAAAGGCGCTACCTGAGGTCGTGAAATTTTCGATAGAATTTGAGGGTATGATACAATCTTAGGCAACACCTCACAAAATTTGAGCTGTATCATCGGTGCATATTGTATCATGATACACACTGATGATATGGCATGATAGAATGATACAAATGGGTACCCGCTCTTATGTATAGGTTTCCTTATATGATACTTAATAACAAAAAGGTATAAGTGAAGAACCATATGGAGAAATATTTGTGAAAAAAAGAAGATCCATACTACTATAGCACTATATTGTGTTTTAAAAACAAACTAGATTTTCTGTGAAAAACTTCTCCATTGAGTCTGATAACAAGCTATTAATAATTTGTTGTTTGTTGGATGGAATAATGTATAAATTATTTTCACTCTTCAGTATATTTATTTCAATTTTCAGCGGCTTAGTAGATAAAGGATATTTGAGGATACAACTTTTCCCCCATTGTAAACCTTGAAGAGCAATTTTTTTTTTTCAGTTATCTCGGAAACCACCAAAATAATAAGCACCAAACTCCTTTTAGACTTACTCTAACATAAGGAAAATCTACCATGAACATTTTCTTCAAAATCTTGGAAATACCACTTTTCCTGGAATTTTGTTTTCAGTTTTTTTGGAAACTACTACACCAACAAGCACCAAACTTTTTTCAATCCTAGTCCTATATATTATAAGGACTACCTTTTGGGAAAATTTCAGTCCTATCCTTGTGGAATACCTTGTTGTGAGAAAGATATTCCCACCAGAAAGTAATTCAACAGAATTATGCGTGTTCAGCCACTTCATATTAAACATATGGGTAAGCCAAAACCTAGGTGAACACTGGCAATTTTAGAGCTGGTCCGGATGGTTTACATACTGGCTTATTTACAAGCACACATACACACGTATGTAATAAATATGTACATTTGTGAGAGCGGCTCAGTTGCATCATCTCTTGTAGTGATAAGAGATGATGAGTTGGTTCGTGTACGGATTGTGACATCATTTCATTATCGAGATTAGTCACAATTTGATACTTGTACATTACCTACAAGTACGTGCAGGTAATTACAATCAAACGTAATTTAGTGTATTTGGTTTAACGTCACAAGGACAAAAATAAGCCTGCCTTTCAGCGGCAACTGTTGTTGGGGGTCCAAGCCCCTATACCTCATACTAATTGTCCCCACAATCCCTTTTGTAGTTTTTCTCAAAACAGTGAACCAAAAATTTAGTCAATACATGACTATAATAAACCTGAAGGAAAGAAACTAAGTGGAAATTAATGTGATAAAATTATTTTCTTTTTAATTTTGCTTTCATTTGTTCCTTAAATTCTATGCGCATGCGCCAACTATCAAGTAACAAAATATTTTGTAATTTTGACTGAAACAACAAATTTTATAGCATTACACAAATATGCCAGCAAAAATCCAGGATTGGCACCACCTAAATTTGTGGCACTTAAGGGCCTGTACATACATACCTATATGGCTACACATCACTATAATAAATGTACAACCCTTTAATTATTTCACAAAATTATTCCCCAATATTATTTCGCCAATTATTCCCTTGATATGTATGCACCACTGCCCACACAGCCACACATAGACACAAAACAAATGTTTGTTGTCTCCTTCAAAACAACTAATTCTACAGTGTTACCAGAAAAAATCCAGGGCCAACACAAGCCAAAGTGCCATGGAACGATGCTTCAAGGCTTGTAATAAATTATATACATATATACACTAAAAAAAAGGTCAAATGGGAAAATTGTTTCATTAGTTATCTCTTGTCGTCCAATGGAAAATCCTTATACCCCCTTCAACAACTCAATGAATTTAATTTTAATAGCCCATTTGCAAGCAAACTGGATAAAAATGAAGAAATAAAATAATATAGCAAGTTTTATGCAGTAGAAAACGGTATCTTACGAGAATTATTTCAAGGGGTACCCTCATTTTAAAAAAAGAAAAAAAAAGATAAAAAACAAGAAAATGTGTGAAGTAGATTTTTTCAGAAATAGAGTCGGCTCTCAGCGCCAATAAAAAATTATAATGCGTCTGTACAAGTGGAAAATTTTCATCGAGGAGAAAAAATTAGAGCAAAAAATGTACGTACCTAATCTGGTTGGACATTGTATCATAATTTGGTCGGACATTGTATCAGTATCTGGTAATTTTACAATTTACAAGTGTATACATAATTTATTCTACATGATAATAAACTGATATGATGGTATTTAAAAAATATACGAACAATTAATACTTTTCTCAAAAAAATTTTTTATTCACACCTCCACAAATGATATTTTATGTCGTATCTACTATCTGGCCCTCCGAGCATTTTAGAGGCCAGCAAAAATTTTTATTGACCTCTTGAATTCGTCAGCGGAAAAAATAATTCCATCTTGATTTATCCAAAGGGATTGGAGTCATCTTTTATAGAAGTTTCACTCTTCTAGAGCCCTAAAAAACAGCTACCCTACACTATCTCTACCTTCAAACAGCTAATATTCCACTGTAGTGCATCCTTCTGTTATAAATGAATTAGGTACAAGTTTTTCCCATCAAATAAAAAGAAGATAGGTTAATAGGACTAACTAATAGGTTGAGATAACCTAATTCCTAAGTTATCATACATAAATTGTCCTTTGAGCCACCAGCCATATTAGAAAGAAGTTTCACAGAATCTGACAATACCAGACCACTCAGAATTATGTTTTGACATCTCCATTTTTGGACTGAGGTTCAGTCAAAAATTTGGAAGACCGTTTCTTTCTCCTTTTATTCTCTCAATTTCCCGTTTGTAAGACAATTTTTTTATTAAATTTCTGATGATTTTTTCTCTTTTCTCCTTCTATTTCCCGTTTTTCCCTTTATAGCCACTCTGACGAGAAGCAGTGACAGGGAGCGCATGAACAGGGTGATGACATCCTAATTATGAACATATTTGTTTCACTTTTTTCACTTTTTTCCCTTTTTCCCTCTCTTTTTTCCCGATTTTCGGGACTTGTTTGAGGGGCTCTTTGATAATGTTCACAGGGGAGCGAAGGCCTTGATGGTTACTCTGACGAGGGGCAGCGACAGAGGCCAGACAAGTGATAACGTCATAATTATACTTGGAAATTTTATGATCAAGAAGTGGAAAACGGGCTTGAGCGTCACCCCGGCAATGGGCAATGAGAGAAGGAACCATTTTGCAGTATTTCGAAGACCATTTATGAAAACCATTTTAAGTCGCCTGATAGACATAGAGATGATCTTACGTTTTTCCTTTTAGATGAGAAATTGAATACCCAACTATGTTACCGGAAATTTAGTTCTTTCTTCATCATCACGAGGATTTGATATCCCCACGATAATCATCATCATCATTATCATCATCATAATAAACTATTTTGTTTTTTTTTTATGGCTTATCACCAAAAATTTTTAAATCGCAACCACGCCTTAAATTTTGGGGACATAGAAAAAATTCAATAGTTGAGAATATCTACGGTGTTATATTTTAAAGATTAGCATACGTAGCACTGACGCGATGAAAGTCACCTTCGCGAATAAACTTACACCAGTTGTTAAATTCTCCATTGGAAGAGTAAGAAAGGGGGTGAAATAAATACAAAAGAAACACACAGAGTATACTAGTAAAACCGATAACACGTTTTTTTCGCAAATATATTTAACATTTTTGCAAGTTAATACCACATTAGGGGACCTAAGAAAAGATCGATACGAATTGAAGAGCAAATTGCATCAAACACGGCAGGGATTGAGCGAAAAAATAATAGGCCAGTACAAACACACAGATAGGAACTAAAAATTCGTTAAAATGTTCCACCATCTACAATAAAACATTTGCCACAGTTTAATGGTTTCAAATTTTCCTATTTCAAATTATTTATCCTCCGTATGTACCTAAGCTTATTTTACAAATTAGTATCCCCCCATAAAAAAGAAAAAAATTTTTATTCAAGTTCATTTTTAATGATATACGTGCCTTTGAAATTTAATTATAAATCCTGATAAACGAACAATCACTAAAATTTTTCTTTTTCTTCACGTGATTCCCAGTCAATTTGAACTTGCCTTTAACCTTGGAAAAATTAAAAAATATGTTCGTTAAGTTCACTGATATCATTCACTATGCGATATAGTGGCTTCATTAAACTGAGAATCACCATGACCAACGGATCATTATGTTATTTACAATAAATTAGCGAATAAATAAAGAAAAGAAATTATTCCGCGCGTCATTTACCGCTATGAACATCCACATGACACATCGATAATAATTATCCTTCGAAATTTCAAAGCACACCCATTTGATTTAATTGTTACCACCGTGAGGTTAGTAAAAGTTATTTCCGTCAACATAGCCTTCGACTGAAACAAAGAATTGAGGTATCAGTTATGAGAAATTTTCATATGAAGAATGTGAAGTGAATCCTTTCAACATTTTGTGATCTGAGAAATTTAAATTTGAACAGCCTTGGCATTGTACAATATTTTTGGAATGATCTAATTGTTTCAATTAATGAAGTATGGAAAAAATGATTAAAAAATTATAAACCCAACAAACGTTCAATTCTCAGAACCTATGGTGTTGAGAGCGGTCATGATATTAAAACTAGCTGGGCCAGTACGAACAATTCGCATAGATAATCACTGATCTGTCCATCCGTTTTGACGAAAGCAGTCTGGCTTTTTACTCCGATATTGACTATTTTGGAAAAAATAAATAGCATTCAGGGCCCGCTCGAGAAGGGGGAGTGAGCGGGTGTGACACCTCCTTTCGTTCAAGCTGCTACAAAAATTGATCGGTTGTTGTAAAAACTGTAAGATGTGGACAAGTGATGACATTTTTTATTTTTTATTTTTTGCTCTTCCACTGACCAATTGGCGTTTTTTTTTTTTTTTTTTGGCAAAAATTAAAAAATTTTTAGGTGTGTTGTAAAAATTTACCGGTTAAATAACAACGCTTCGCGCAGCCCACGAGAGCATTCCGGCATTAAACGTATAAAGCCCTTTTTATTGACACTTTTTTCATAAAAATCCATCCGTTTTGACACTTTTAACACAAAAGAGAGAAATAGGTGCTTTAACATTACCATATATATAATATACGTGTATACACACATGCATATACCAATACATAAATACCTAGTTTACCGGATGAGTGTAGACTATAAAAGTAAAAAACTACATTTTAAATTCAATACCACATTCGAAATTCATTAATAAAATTCAATAATGGAAGCCGATGTTTGTTAAATTATTAACTACGATTCAAGATTCAATATCATTTTGTATCGATTGTATTTTGAGTTAATCACAAAATTTAATGAGAGACAGATCGTAAATCAAAAAAAAAAAATTCATTCCACGGTTCCAGGGTCATGTTCCAGTTCGGAACTTTGACTATACATAATTTTGACTATATAATATTGGACTAGTAAAGGTCCATAAGACCAATCCACTTTTTAATGTCAAGACATTCTGGAAAAAATAGGCAATCCCAGCGTACCTCCTGCGCATTTTCGACGTTTTACTTGAGTTCACCAATTCAGAATACGTCTGATAAAGACATCCCTTAAATTCATAAGGATAGTGTACATAAACACAAATCAAAGTGCATCAAAAGGTACACTCTAGTTGCTATTTAGCGCCGATATGTCTAAACAGAAATCATCTTTCTTCACTGGTCCAGTACTTTATACTCAAAGATACATAACTATATGGACTAAGCATAGTGATAAAAACATGAAGGCAAGATATCAAAATGAGTATGATTGGAGAAAGGTTCCCTGCTTTTTATATGAACTAGAATATCTTGCAAGCTAATAAGGCTACAATAATGAATGAAAGATTAAAATACTTGGGACATTACACTGGATCGAATGAGTCCTCATTCATTTCAATTGGACCAATTTTACCAGAGTTACAAGTAAATATGAAAAAATAAACACTTTCCAAGTTTATTCATTTCTCATTCAAACAAAACTATTATGACATCTGATGGAGCTAGTGTGGTATATATGGGCTCATGATACTGAGGATGTTGTGTATTATCAAACGACCCTCATTAATTTCATGACAAACATTTGGAGTAAAGTTATGGTGAAATATAAGATGTTCAGTCAAGCTCACCTGTCATTCAAACTATAATATCAAAGACTTAATCAAACAAAAATTATGTATTATGGTTTTTAATCAATCGAGACATTACAGATTATTTAATGAGTCCACATTTACTTCATTTGATCTAATTTGAGCAATGTTACAGTTGAACAAAAAAACAACATTCTAACAGTAAGTTTACTCACTCACCTGTCATTCAAGTAGTGAAATTATCCTCATCAATCGACAATTTTTGACATTATTCATACTTGAGAATGTCCAAAAACTGAGAAATAAATTGATTTTAATAAAATTAGGTATAACCAAAATTGAAAATTTAGAGTTCAAATACAGTAAAGTAGCCGCACTTCTTGTGATAAAAATCACCTTATTTCTCCAATGATACTTATGTTGCCTTCAACTGCACTACACCAGCCACCCGAATAAGCTCAGTTCATATAGTTATATACAGTCAAAATTTCAAACAAAGTTTTCATCGTTAGCTGTTATCATAGTTATCGGTCACTGCTAATGGATAGATAGAGCTCTATAGATACAAGTACAGCAATATGCTATTTTATATCCATGCACAGTTTAAATCACGTAAATCTTTCTGAATTTCAGCTATATCTCAAAAACTAAAGGTACAATTCGAGCGAAATTTTCATAGAATCTTCACCAAATATATATTTATGTTTCACCAAAATTTCATGTCACTACAAGCAATATGATTCTTTTACACTTATATTCGATAACTGACTGTACAG
The DNA here is from genome assembly GCA_011428145.1 of Ericerus pela. NCBI lineage: Eukaryota > Metazoa > Arthropoda > Insecta > Hemiptera > Coccidae > Ericerus > Ericerus pela. Next base: position 562,463 of record WOFM01000053.1, on the reverse strand, counting down.
TATGTTCCCATTTAATTAGGTATAATAAGTAACTCGTTTCTTTGGCCTTTCAATCTGTTAGGTGAAAGTAAATTTCAGGTAAAACAATGAAACAGATAGATAAAATTAATAAAAAATCTAAAACTATTAAAATTTCTCAAATTTAATGTAATGAATATCAATGAATTCATTTATGAGCAATAAAATACAAAATGGCGTACTGCCTCACTCGTATCTGCAGGGCTTTATCCAGAATAGGTCTACATACAATTATAAGGAAGCCAATAAATAGAAAACAAAAAATTAAACAAAAACTTTTTCATTCACCTACTCTAATAATATTTATCGTTAAAAGAACAGAGGTTACAAAATTTAAATCATCTTCTTTTGCAACTGAAAAATTCAATTTCTATCAATTTAATGGAAGAAATACAGGGCTTCTAGAATTTCGCAGAGGTGGAAAAGGAGGATTTTCCAAAAGCCTAGACTTTTCAGAGGACCCAAAAGGGTCTAGACCGTATCAGATCCCCGACAGGTCCAAAGGTCTACATAAATACATTTCCAAATAAGAGATACTAGCTGTGCCTGCGCCAAGTATCATCCAAACACGTAAAAAAAAAAAAAATTGATTGAATCATCAGATGGAATTAGAAAGCATGACTCTCCCCTTACTGCCCAACCAGTAACCCCACTGCTAACTTCCATCTAGTTGTGTGACGAGATTTAATGTGTAAAACAGGTAAGGTCTCGGCGAAAGTTTAAAGCTCAGTAACGGTCAAACTATTGAACTTTCACAATTTTATTTTTGACTAAAGTTACTCTGGATATTCGTGCGAGTCTATATGCTAAATCTAAAGTCAATTCATTCAAGATAAACACTGTGACGATCTAACAAAAAAATCCACTTTCCTTTTATATAATAGCAGAATAAAATAAGAAAGATAACCCCAGGCCTGGATTTTTTTACTATATGGCCTTGCAAGAAATATAACAATTCATCGAATAACGCTAGAAAGTAATTTATTAAATAAAATGATTTTCCAAAAAAACTGACTAACTTGCCCAACCAATAGGGCTACTCATGAAAAAAAACTTAAAGACTTTCTCATCAAGAACAGCCTGAATCACACGAATGCCATTTATCCACACCCTATTTTTGAATTGTGATGGTATTGAAAAGGGACGAAAATTTCAAGGGAAGATTTAAATACGTAAGTATTTGCTTGACGTAGGAAATATCGATTTTGAAAATAAATGGAGGTGGAAGTTTTCTGTATTTTTAAAAGATGAGTTTTTCTCCTCAAAATTGTTGAATTAGAATACTAGCTTCGGTCTCTAAAACATAAGTAAAAAACAACTTTGTAGTCTATAACCTGAGAATTTTAAAACTTCATGGGTTTTTTATTTTGATTCTTACTCCCTTGAAAAATATTTTTTCCAACCCGACTTTTAGGTGTCTTTTCAACGCACAACTGCAGCTAGGCTAGGGCACGAGTCCGGCTAAACACAACGGATAGAAAATGTCTCATATTGAATCTCAATCTTGATTACGGATAATTAATAATTCGACTTCGGGTTCTGTTACAGAATTTTATTATTGAACTTTGAATTTGGATACCTATTGAATTTACAATATGTTTTTTTTTACTTTTTGTAATGTATGGTAGTCATCGACTATGGTACTGATCCAAGCAAATCTCGGTGAACCAGGTACTTAATTAGCCTACCTACTTCAACAAAGAAATTTCAGCCTGCAGTCTTTCTCATTGGTGCAGCAGGGTGCTGTTTACGAACTATCTATAAGGACTATAAAGAAATCATGACTATAAAGAAGTGTTCACGAGTTGTCTGTATAAATGAAACCCAAACGCATGCGGAAAAGTTAACCGTTTGTTTATAAGAAGCAATTTTTTTATAATAAAATCTAAAAACCCACAGTAAAAATCACAAAAACCAACATTCCCAACTTTTTATAGCTCTTATTGACTTATAAAAATACCTCCGAACATGGCCATATAGATCGATAAAGTAGTGATAAGCAAGAAGTATATATATAGCTCTTCTAGATGGTTTATAGACATAGCTATAAAGCTTACAGACAGTTCGTAAACGGCCCCCAGATAAAGTAAATGCAAAACATATAGAAACACTGTTGTTAAGATTGAATTTACTGTAGATCAGCCCCAAAGTTTTTGTTAACAAATCCTTAATTCAAGCAACAATTACAGTCACTTCGGATTTTGCTGAACTGGTTAGTGTCTGGTATCTGAAGGGATCGTTTCAATATAAAAGAGAAAAAATAAACATAAAAGTATAGGTTTGTTTTTCACCTCCAATACACTAGCAGAAATTTTCAGAGATCAGATATCGCGAAATAAAGACGCTAAAAAATCTTTAAAAATATAAGTATTCAGTAGCTTAATTTTCAGTAGGTAGTTGAAAACTCGGTTTAATTTTTATGCCATTATTTTAAATTACAATCTAGACACTACATAATATTTCCGAAACTACTGATAAGAATTTTCTTACATAAGTACAAAGAAAATCCACCGTGAAAAAAAAAAGTCTAAAACTTATAATTATGGCTATATTTGGATACCTAACTCAATGAGTGGAAAAATTCAGTTTTTGATTTAAGTATCTATATTATTTCCTACCATTTGGAAAAATTTTCTGTCAATCAACCGAAATATTTTCCAAAAAAATTACGAGGGTTTAAAGAAAAAATACTACAATATTAATAAATACCTGTGACGTAAATAAAGACACGAGTTACACTTGAAAATTTTTTAATTAGTTTAGGCAGATTGTCTGTGTTTGCACAGGTACGAATATCACATCCTATATTATTATAAATTTAGTATTTATAGCCAGACATGCGACGTCAAGCTCTCTTAATCGAGAAAGATCAGGAATTTAACGCGATAAACATTTCATATTAACCGATAAATGAAACAATATATTCTTAATTTTTATTTACCCAGAAGTCTGGATATTGACAATGTTTTAGGTACCTATTACATTAAGAGTCTGGTTTTCATTTTCTAACGATAATTTACAGCTTTGTGACTCATCTTTCAAAAACACCAAAAAAACAAAAACGATACAGGCTTAATTTGGAAGAAACTTCCAATAGTTTTTCGCTCCTTTTGAAATAATCCTTCTATCACCTTTCTCCGAGACTTTCTCTTCTATTCGCAAATTTTGATTCAGAAACAGGAAAAAAAAAATTTCGAAATTTTCTTCAAGAAAGAATTATTTTTATGAGTAAAATATGTCGCTGTATTCCTAAATATAACGATGATATCAACAATTGACGTGATTCTAATATCACAACGACAGATTTTGAAGGAAAAAAGAAAGGTACATTCATGTTTTTTATATTAACCTATATGACACTATTTCACAAAAAAAAGAAAATAGAATCAACCACAAATTTATCCAGGCTTTTTAACATAAAAATAAAACGTTTATTCGACCCAATCGGCACCGAAGTTTTCTCTCCATAAACTTACAAAATAATAAGTAAGTACCTATACTTACTTATTGAAAACGTCATCGCGTTATTTTGAAGAGATTAATCCAAGCCCTTATAAATATAAAGAGAACATTTTAGATGCTGACATGCAAGATCCGAAGTGACAATGCTAAATAAATAGAACTGACTTTTTCCTCAAATGGTCCTTTGATTGAACAAAAGGAGTCTATACAAAAAAGGGGCTATCTACTTGTTTCAAATCCATCTCAATGTACAAAAACTCAGAGGAGCCTTGAAATATTCTTAAACGATTTGCAGACTCAGTATACCAGATTAGCATCTGTTGCCGCTCTGTTCGAATTTTTAATTACCACCCATAGCCATTGACCCACATAATATTACCCATGTATAACAAGCTGAATTACCAACTCTTTTTATCTGGGTTTCCATCTCTCAAAACTGACACTGAAATAAAATCTTCGAGTAAAATTAAAAACTAATATTCAAACAAAACAGGTCCAGAAATAAAAATTTTAGTGAAAATATTCAAACTTAATTACAGCTCTCAATCTTTTGAGTTAGGACTACTTAGAACTGACACAGAACTATAGAACCCTTAAATCAAACTCCAAACTAACTTTCAACAAAACAGTATAGTTTTTTATAAAAACATTCAAACCATAACTCAAACTTTCAGTTTTATGAGTTTTCATTTCTCAGTACTGACACTAAAACCTTTCTGTAAAACTGAAAACTAACTTTCAAATAGAACACTTCCAGAAAGAAAACATTCAGTGAAAACTTTTGAACTTAATTACAGCTTTCAGAATAGAGAATCGAAGCAAAACCTGGCAAAAAAAACCCAATTAGGATCCAGAATTTTGAGAAAATCTGTCAAGTCAAAGGGGCAGAATGCTAAAATATAAAAATGCAACCTAAATATATATTATACAAGGAAATAAAACTACATCATACACTAAATGGGTTTATTTGATTTCGCAAGAAAATTCAGAATTGTACCTAAGTATCTTTTTTTTTCTTTCTTCTCAGAAATGACGCTAAAACTTTAAAGCAGAACTAAAAACCACTTTCTACAAATCTAGAAAAACTTTAAAACTTAACTAAAGCTCTCAGTTTTATGGGTTTTCATTCCTCAGAACCAAAAATGACACAAAAAAATTAAAAAGAATTGAGAATTACCTAACTGAAAAGAACAGGTTTAGAACAGAAATTTTTGAACTTAATTACAGCTCTCAGAATAGAGCTTTCAAAACAAAACTTCGCACCCACCATCTACAAATAAACATATCTAAATGAAGTAAAAATTTTGAGAAAATTGGTAAAGTAAGAGAGGCATGATGCTGAGACAAAAGAAAGCAACTTTAATTTATAATATACTTATAATTATTCTCTTTAATATTTTTTGAAATGAACAAAAGTAGATAAATTTTCGAAGTCAAAAATATTCCACCTCAGAAAAGCCTCAAAAACTTGCTGTTCTATTCAATCGTGTGGTATGCCACCCAGGGTGACAAAATCCAACCAAAACACACCAACATTGAACCCCAAAACACTTCACTATAACAAACAAGGGCATTTACCTACACTGAAAAGAATGTAAAATTATATGGTTTAGACATGCTCAGTCAACCATCTTCAGTTTTATGACTTTAAACCATGCATATTTTTATAAAAGAAACCAAATTTAACCGAGTGGGGAATCCAAGAAGGGCCAAATGCCCAAAAATTTTAAAAATCAAGTCATAATAAAATGCATTGAATGTATTAACAAAAAATTTATAGACAAAAAATAAATTGTACCGAGTTGTACTGTGGTCAAACGCTGGTTGACGGAGCAGCAAAAAGTTTACAAAGTGTTAGACTGTATTTTCTGCTCCATAGAGAGAAAAAAAAAAGAGAGGGACTAACAGATTTTTAAATATTATACCAATGTATCTATAATAAATAACACTCTGTACCAGCCACCGAGTAGGGGCTATGAGTGTGACAGGCAAAGGTTAAACAAATTTAGAGGGAAGAAAAAGATTAGAAGAGGGAGAAAATTTGTACCAGGTACGGACTGAAGTTAGGTGGCTAGCCTAACTTTCAGCCGCTCACGCCATTTTATTTTTAATTTCGAAAATTTTTATTTTCAAAAAAATGATTTTAACATTTTATAATTTTCCGAGGGCAAGCTGTATCTATCAATCGCACGATAAGCACACTGTTTAGATCTGGCGTTGCCCAAATTAGGGAAATTTATTTATTCATATATTATGCATTACAGATTGGAGAAAACTCTTTATTGACCGTAGTACCGTTCCATTTCAGTTTTTACATGGCATTTGCAAGTTATCAATCAAAAATAATTGAAAATCTGAGTTTTGATAGTTTTCATCAAATTTTGTTAGTCCTGTAAGCTTATTCTCTGTGGTAATCATTTCCATTAGATATAACAATAGCTCATCTGTAATAATTTAAAAATATTCATTATGTACAACTCCGACTTGAAGAAAATTAACGAATCATTAGATTTAACAACAGAGGGTAAACTTTATTTCTATTCAAAGTTTCAAATTGATAATGTTCTTAAACATGAATCATTCATTTTCAATCAAATCACGAATCTGTAGAATCACGTATTATATGGATTCATGATTCGAATCGTTTATTTTCATAATGATATCGATTTCAAATGATCAAATTTTATAATGAATCGGCGCAGATTAAAAACGGTTTAGCATCGAGCAGATAACGATTTTAAGTAAGTATAGTAGCTGTTCTCGAATGTGATATTCACAGGAAAGCGTAGTTAACGTTCACCAACCAAATACCTATATTTAGTAGCCTGTGAAAAAAAAAAATTAAATAAAAAAAAATTAGGCCACTTTAAGCACGTGTAGTCTGTTTTTCGTAATTCAGTCAAAGGCCTTATTTCAATGGTTGTGCGAAGATAAATACAAAAAAACACAGGCCAGAAAACAATTTATGCGGGTTATAAGAACTATCCACGGAGATTAACCTCAAAGACGAAGTTTTGACTCGTAATAATAGATACTTACGGTGGAACTGTTTAGAGAGAACCGAATGAAAAAAAGAAAAAAAAACTAAGTCCCGTCATATAAAATTCGGATTTGGGCTCAAATTTGGGCGTGCATTAGTCAATTGCGAAAAAGGTTAGTACTGTATCGTAAGTGTCAATATACCCGAAACCCAAAACTGAAACAGCAAATACAATCGCTTTTAACTGGACAACACCTTGAAGTGTTTATAAACGTGTACGGTAAATTTTGTACACCACACCACACCACATCAACCGATAGTAGGTACATGACTGTGAACTCTCGATTTTGTTTGTTCTTAATTATTGTAAATTTATGAATCAATCGACGCGAAAAACGAAGCAAAAAATTTATCGATAGTATATGGCACATTTTCCACGTGTCATTATGATATTGTTTGCATAATATTATACGTTTCCAAAATGTTTGACAAAGTTTCAATGAGTAAATACCACAATTTAAATGTTCAAAGGGTTACACTTAAAGCTTAAAGCATTTTGAACAAATTCAAGCTACAATAATTACTATTGATAGGGTTAATTTTGAATATATCTTCCACCTTTTCTCTTGACGGAGCAACATTAGCAAGAAAAGTTTAACATAATAAAGTATATCCCGTTCTATTAAATCAGCCAAGTTCAGTAATTTAAGGAAATTTTTTTATTTTCAAAAAACAAGAAAAACAATAAGCATTACCATATGCTTTTGACTAATTAACACAGTGGTATAACCATCAGAAGGTTTACAGGCAGTAGGAATTTCCATTAGAAACACTTTTATATTCAATCATTATTTTGTAACTACAACCTCTCCCACCCCCATTAGTCGATCCTGGCTGCATCACTGAGATTCTATTTTCATTTTTTGAAGTATTACATTCCCATGTATCATGTCAGAATTATAAGAAAAACATTTTTCAATTCGTAAAAAATGAATTCTCACACTGTAATCATAACCAGTTTACTAAAATGTAGTACTTATTGCACCTACTTACCTATTGAAAAAATTATAAAAATTTTATGAAAATACATTTTTAGTCAAGTTAAAACAAAAATCAAAAACACATTGAAAAGTCTATCAATATTCAATTTTCTTCAGCAAAATTTATATAGAAAATTTTTTTTAGTGGCTGCCGAATTTTCAACAATGTTGGATAAGCGATGGTTAATGAATTTAAAACTCATAGACAATTATAGTTCCCCGTAAAATCGAAATCAAAATTTCGTGATCACGATACTTTAGAGCAAAGGGCGGACTCATGACCGGCATTAATTGTGGTACAGTGAACAAACTGCATCACACGAGAATAATTTTAAAAACTCAATAATTGTAATTTCTCTTCAAAAAGTAAAACAATTTGACAAATTTCAGCATACCTACAAGCCCCTCCTTTATTCTGGATACTCAGGCCGAAATAAAAAATATTTACCTACACATTTGAAAAAAGGTTCTGCACTATACGGAAAGAAAGAAAGATGGCGGCCACAGCGCGGAATTCATATTAAATTGATAATCTAATTGGTAACCCACCATAAAACTACAACGATACACTCACGAGGACTCGAATAAATACAGTAGGAATTTTTCTACAGCAGGAAGGTAAGAATTCTAACCCTAATTGCCCTAATTGTAGCTATATATACAAACAGAACTAACCTGAAACCTGAAAAAAAAAAAAAGGGAAACATGTTTAATCAGTAACAATTCGAAAATCATGAATTCGAGAAACAATTTCCAACAACAAATAAGTACAAATTAATTTGTCAAGATACGAAAGGTGCCTAACAAATTCGTATTTTAATCAACAGAAACAAAACTGAAAAAAAGTCTCAATAAATTAAAAATTATTTGAGACGATATATGTTAGCAATGAACATCGCAGCAACTAATTTCTCTGTGTGCTTGTTGAAAGTTTATTTTGGTTGAGCGATGAAGAGGCGCCAAAAAAAATTTCTTTAGTACTTTCGAAGGTCGACGAATGTTAATTACGTCATATGCATATACGTATAAAGAAACGAACGAATCAAGATTTAAATTTTCAAAATCCACGAAAACTTTTAAAAAAATATTGCTGTATTTCTTTTATTTTGCCATGCGATAAAACTTGTTTTCCTTTTGACTGAGCGATAAATTTTATTGAATTTCGTCCAACATTTATTTCCATTTTCGACGAAGAAAGCAGAAAAAAAAAAGAAAAAAAAACTATTTGATGCGAAGAGATAACGTAAATAAAATATCATTAAGTATTATAATGTGGTCCATTAATTTTGAAGACCAAAAAAAAAAAAAAAAAAAAAAAAAAAAAGCAACAGATGGAGATGAATCCTTAAAGAACCAGTTTTCATTTTCATTTTCATGAAATTATATCGTAAAATTGAAAAAATTTCAACCAAGGGCATACAAGTACAACCAACTTGAATAAGTTAGATCACATATTTTTGAAACAAAAAAAGGAAGCGAAACATGAAGGAAAAAAGTAAAAATCAATCAAAAATTGAGGGAAACATTCTGTTTTTGACTTGGGATTAAAAGTACCTATTATTCGAAAATTGGAAATCTTAATTGTTTATTATACTCTTTTCTGTAGGTAGGCACTCCTTGTTTTAATTAGCGGCTGTTCTATAAGTATTAAATTTTCATTTCCTGTCCAAACGATGTTACTTTTCATATTAATGTATAATTATAAGAATAGGTATTACTTTTTGCTCAAATAGGTCTTTTCAGCAATGACATCTGAACTGTCAACTGTGACTGAACAAGCTGCAATTATTAGCTCCCTGGGAACTTAAAGACAAAATTGTGGTGCATTTCTTTACATACATCTTCAATTCAAAGAAATTGGTATTCTTTAGAGTAGAATTCTCTGCCATGAAAATTTTGTTCAATGATTCAGCATTGATTCTTCAATTCAACCCTTTTCAGAAGTGATAGCTATTATTTTCTCAAAACATCGCCGACATTGGGTATTTTGTATAATTGAAAAATTGAAGGCACGTTGTTTTTCGAAAATCTGAAGAATTTTATAGATAACAGATGGGGAAATTATGGTTCATCATAAAACGAATTTCATTTAGCCTGATTATAATTACAAAATAACGGAAAGAAAACTGAAGCAGAATTAATGCCATGAATTCAAGAAATCAGTCATACAAATGTAGTTCATGAAGGTAGTAAATAATTATTAATTTGTAAAAAAGTACCAGAGGTGTACCGAAATCAAGATTCTGGGGGCTGGGTTCAGTCATAAATTGGCGAATTCTGATTAGTTAACTAATATTGAGGGAAAGATTTACAAGGATTTTTTTGGCTCTGGTGGGCCAAAGTTTCAACACCCATATCCCCTCGTAGATACGCCACTGCGAACTGTTCATTTAACTGCGATATTACACGTTGTTTGTGTAAAAATGACGTAGCTGAGCATAAAACTTGCATTCATTACCTAATTCAGTATACACTGCAGCTGACTACGACATATGATAATTATACTACATGTTATAATTCTGGTTTTCGGAACAGGAAACGTACAAAATAATTCGCAAAAACAAGACAGCTAATCTGATAACCGATCTTAATTTCATTTTACAAGGTTTACAGTGTTTTTCTGGAGAAGTTTTCGAGCCTTCTGGGTTTTATTTTTGTTTGTTTTTAAAATATTTTTTGATATATTTTGTTATTTTGAAGATACATGGAGAGTAATTCTCAGAAATACAATATTTTAATCCAAAAAACCTTCAATTTTTTTAAATTCTAATAAATGTTTCAAACCTAAATGATTTGTTGCAAAGTTTTTGTCATTTCTTGGAAAAGAAAAACACTCAGTATGAATCGCAGCAAATTGCTCTGAGACTATTAATATAAAAATCGAAATTTTCAACTCAGCGGTACTTCGCTATTACGTTGTTAAAAAAATATTAATTAAAAAAAAACCAAAAAAAAAAAAACAGACACGCGTGCTCAAAAAAACTAGACGTCTCCTTTGATAGACTACATAATACCACGAAGAATTAAAACATCCACAAAAAAAGTTGCGTCAGCACTTTTAGAATGGAAGAACTCCTGATATTAATACTGCAGGTGGGTGCCTACAATTCTTTATAGAACTACTACATCCAGCACCTCTGTTTCTTACAAAAGTTAATTTAATATTTAGGATGGTACAAAAAAATTTAAACCTAATTCGTCGTTTTGTCTAACAAATTTAACAGGCGAATCATATCACAATTTTATTAGGGCGTTTTTTCAATCGTCAGGCAAGAAACTTAACAGTCAGCTAACGTTAAAATCCTATCTAACTCTTAGTTCGATTGGCCAGTTGAACTAACTAACTAAGAACCTATTTACTGAAGTTGGAAAAACCAGTAATTAGTATTTTTGTATTAAATTAGTAATTTCTCAACTCGACTACAAACATTTCAAAAAAATTTAGACTGGTCAATAAATTATCTATTTTCAATATTTTGGAATCACAATATTTACGGTACCTATACCTACAAAATATAGTTCATCTCGAATTAGAAAAGTTTATCCGTTTTTCGATTTGAAGTTCATAATTCTCTACCGATGTTCAGTGATCCAGTGACGGAGGGAAGTGTTGTTGACTGAAATTATGAAGGCAGAAAAGCGAAATATCGAAAAACAAAAACTTGAAGAAAAAAAAGAAGCTTAAAATAGCAAAGTTTAGTAAATTTAACAGATCACGGCCTAGATATATAAATTGGAAATTTCAACGAGGGAGGGGAGGAAAAGCTAGTGAAGCATGATATATTTATATTTTAAATCGAAACTATGTTTCAATTAAAGGAAAAATTTAAGGGAAAAGTGCCCATCACGCTGTTAACTACGCATGTGAATCGGATATTTGTTAAAGAAAAATTTTTGACGAACATGATTTTCATAAAGCTCTTCTTGGTTACGTTACTGCTGCCTATTCGAATTAAGTTTAAAAATTAATTTCAATAAACTTTTAACCTCCAAAACACGTCTATTAATTTATCGGTAATTCGAAAAATATCACTAAAAAATATTTAGGTATTACCAAACATTTTGACAGAAAAATCAATTATTAAGAACCACCAAAAATGTTCATACCCGAAAAGAAATAAATTCCAAAAATTCACATTTTCAAGTTGACTTTTGACTATACACGTAAACATAAAAGTATTCAAGAGTGATTCATGATTGGTTCACTAAACCCAAGATCTAGCGCTACACCTGAAATAGCTTCAAAATTGAAGTAGCTAGAAAGCCGGATTTCTTAGTAGTTCTTTCATTTCATGCATATGCAAATTTTCATACTTCAGTCGTTTAAAATTGAGCCCAATAATTTCCTCCCTTCACAGATCAGATTTCCAAAATTTAATAATTGGAAAATTCCAAATTCTTTGATTCCTTTATCCCTTTACTTTTGGCTACTAGAATTTCAAAAATAAATTTTGAAGATAGGCCATAACTTACATATGGACAAAGGAAGATTTTTTTTCAGTTGCACTTGGTTGTATCTGTCGTAGGCGATTAAGCAAATCCATCGGTTTACTAAGAGACTACGTCATTTTTTAAAGAGCCTGGCGATTAAGAAAACAAAAAAAAAATTGTTTTAATTAGCCTAAAAATTTTAGGCGTTTTATAAAGAGCAAAAAGCGTTTTAGGCTCTTTAGAAAATAAAGATTTTTATATCAATAAGCCTAGCCTAAATTAGGCTTATTATAAAGAGCCAAAACGGACCTAGACTCTTTAAAAATTGTTTCAATAAGCCTAAAATCATCAGGCTATTTGAGATGATAAATTTTTTTATAAACTGCTGGTTATTTATAAAATGACAGACCTATTTTGGGCATTTTTCAAACTGCCAAAACCACTTTAGGCTAATTGAAAAATGTGTAACTCATGAAGAGTAATTAGCTGGTTGACCGAGCTTTGCTCGGAAGCCGCTTTTAAATTCTAAAATCTCAAGTTTGTTTATTGATTTATATTTTTTGAAGGTTTGGTTGTGAGGAAGTGGTGGAAATGATTTAAATTTTGAAGCTATCGGTTCAAAATAAGTAATTTATGAGCATAATAAAATGAAAATTAAAAATAGCCATATCGAAAGAACAATCCAGATTCTGTCCAAAAAACTATAGGGCTCTTCCTTGGATTAGTGTACACAATATTTGTTCAAATGTTATTGAAGTACCTTTTTCAATATTATCTCAAAAGCCATTAAATTTTCACAGAATCTACAGCTAACATGAATTAATCCTGCGCTTTCATCACGTTTTCATCTAAAGTTATCTAGAAAATTTTATCAAAAATCTTTTATAAAAATTATAAATTGCCTTTAAAGAAAATTTGTACTAAATGGCCTTCCTTTAATTTATCCATCCTACTATATTAGTACACTGATCATTCCAACACAGACAAGGGTTATATTTATAAGTAGGTGCGAGGTACTCTACTATTCACAAATAAATTACAATGGTTGAAGATGATCCATAAAACAAATGTCTAATGATAGAATAATAAAATTATTGGGCAAGTAAGTTATTAATAATAAAAGATGAAGGAAACACTATAAAAATGATCGTTAATAATGAAATTAAATAGGAAGAAAAACAGAATTATTGGGTGACATTGTAGGAAGAATAGTAAAAGAAATGATAGGATTAATCAATAAAATGAAAAATATGAAAATAATTAAATAGGTAGCTGGAAATTGATGAATATTGTGGGTATTGACTAATACCCACCAGAAGGTAGCCAAGACCTATATTAATGGCGTCGGCTGTGTTGCGTGTCCTCTCTCAACTTACTATTGTAAGAGGGTGCCAACCCTTTTAATGGAGAGAATCGTGAACTGTAGGCAATTAATTATTTGGTGTGTGCGGGTATATACGGGTGTACCCGCGCACCGTGTCAGTGAGTGGCGAGGAATAAACATCTTGCCACTTCACACCATCTGCCAAATGCCGCGTCATTAGCCGCGGCTTTGTTATATACATCGGCTAAATGGAGAACAAATCTATATTCGATGTAATAAGAAGTTTGTCCGTTTAGCCTATGTAACGGCGCTAGGTTAGCGGCTAAACAGAGTACAAATACATGTAGCTCTGTTTGGCCGCACCTACGTATTATTTTAGAGTCCGTAGACTATTAGTGGCTGCCGGTGATGGACCAGGGCGAACGTCTATCGATGGAGGCCGAGCCTCAAATCCCTACAGGGTGAATCCCCACAAATATGTAATCATGTATTCAACATAAATATAACGTGGTCAACATGAAAATAATATGAAATCACAAATTGAACGTAGAAATGAAATAATAATTTTTTTCTGTTAAATCATAATTCATAATCAATTAAACTTCCCTTAGTAACATTAAATGTAAAGGATATTGAATATCTCTTTTTACTGAAATATGTTAGGGTTGGTTAGGGTGATGATTTCAGTTTTTAAACGAATTTTCTCTTACTTCGAACTTATCTAAATCATTTTCTCACCCTAGTTTCTCACATTCAAAAATTAAAAATCCCTATCCTCTCAAAAAATTCACTGATAAAACATTTTATATCCATTACTTTTAGTGTAAATCACAATATTTGATGTTAGGAGGATTCCAGACCTACAAAAACATTCATTCCTGGCAAATTTTTTGTCATAAGCTGTTATCAACTACTGCTGATGGATACTGGATAGATTGAGATCCTCGTATCTCTGTTCATCAAATTTTCTCAAACTTGAGACCTATCTCAATCGTATTTTCACACTCAAAAACAGCTATCCTGTGAATTTCATTTATTTTGTTGGTCTAGTTCTTCTGAACACGTTTACATACATACATATATACATACATACATACATACATACATACATACATACAATTATTGCTCGTATTATAGTGTAGGATATTTTGGTATGAAAGATGTATTTCATACCATTACAGATATATTATATGTATGAAGTTGAGTCATTGGTGCCAATGACATTCCAAAAGAATTTTTCAGGTGGTAAAATATTTAAATTTCCTAACTAAAAAAAGAAAAATAAAAACTTACAGCCAATTGAAAACTTTTTTGGATTTGCCAACTGTTCTCAAAATTTGCGGATTTGTCTAATGATTTTTTTGATTTGAGATGATTAACCACCAACCTCCCAGTTGGAACTTCCTGGTGCCAAAATTTTCATTTGAAACCAAAACGAAAAACGTGCCCACCCTCACCCCTGGGGGCTAATACCGGATCAAAGTTAAGATTTTTACAGAAATCTTACTTAAAAGTAAATGAAAAATCCTGGGAAGGTGAATAGTATGAAAAAAATGATATTTTTTATGGGAGACCATTGAGAACTGTTGGGGCATACTAAGCCCTTCTCTTGAATTTTCTATAACTGGAATAAGACAACTTGATTAGTTTATTTTCAAAAAGTCTTGAACGAAATATTTTCTAATATTTCGAGAGGCCGAACAGAATTTCTGAACATTTTGTACTAAGTTATGTAATGAGTATGTATGTTCCGAAATTTATAATAGGTAACCCTTCACTTGCCCCTCGACTACCGAAAATCAAAACCAGAATAATCAAAAATAGATAAGGACAGAAAGTAAACGTTTCAATTTTTAATCTGAAATTATACTTGTAAGCTCTTTAGAAAATAATGAAGAATCATGTAGACACATCTTTCATCTTTCCATACTTAAAATCCATCAATAGATGAATATAATACAAATCTAATATATATATGAGAGATCTCTGCAACTCACTATATCAGCGAGTGCGAAACACAGACAGAAACTGTGGTTATTTTAAGAATGTGAATACATATTCTTACATCCCCATTCTTCGAGGAGGAGCCGCACTAGGGAAAGAACTGAGCTGATCGTTTACTAATTAGCATTCCGTCTTTCTCAAGATCATCCCACTAGCTTGGCATGTATTGATGGATTTGTAAGCTCTTTAGAAAATAATGAAGAATCATGTAGACACATCTTTCATCTTTCCATACTTAAAATCCATCAATAGATGAATATAATACAAATCTAATATATATATGAGAGATCTCTGCAACTCACTATATCAGCGAGTGCGAAACACAGACAGAAACTGTGGTTATTTTAAGAATGTGAATACATATTCTTACATGCTAAATTTAGATTGCCATTGGATAAAAAGAAGACAGAAAATTGGGAACGGATAAGTTGACATTAATTTTATTTTTTGTTTTTTTTTTCAAATAAAACCAAAAATAGAGAATTTTTATGAGAATGGTGAAAACAACACAACTTCTAATTAATTTCCGGGAATGTGTATATGGCCCCAAAATGATACAAATTTTCAAATCATTTTGGATAGCATCAGAAAAGAAACCAATTTATTTATGAAAAAACCAATCAGGGCAAATACCAATGTTCACATACCATAAACTATTTGAAAAAATTATTTTATACTACCTCAGTAGCTATCCAAAGTACTCAAACATCACTCAAAAAGAAAAAAATTCATAATATGAGCATATTCTTTATGAATAATTTATTTTTCATATCTACCTACCTAATTAGAAGTCAATCTACTAAAATACACAAATTTGTAACACGTAAACATTATGATTTCCGTTCATAAAGGTTATCAAAAGGTAAGAAAAAATATATTTTTGCAATCATTTTACTCAATAAAGGAAACACAAGTTCTATGTCCCAAAAAAACGGCAAATTATTACTACAGTAATTCAACGAAATACTTAATCTAATCGAAATTTATTAGTAAGCTTTAGAAAATTAGCGAAAAACGTATTCTTCAAGATTTTGATTCGGTTAAAAGAAAGAAATAACAATATTAATAAATGCTTGACTTAACACGTCAGTAGCGAAACTTCATTTCAAGTTTTATCTTTGGACTTGATATAAATCGCAAATACAGGGGAGATATTTCGTAAAACTCTACATTAAAAGTACAATGACCAGGGTGTGAGCCAAAAGTGAGACCGGGGTCAATGATTAAGAGGGCGGGTGATCAGATTTTTATATTAAACACAAGGAGTGTGTAAAATAAATGTTTGAATCCTTAGATAACGGCTATAAAGCACGTGCACTGGCCATAAGTGTCGGATTTTACGTAGAAACAAAATTGACATAATTTCATTTTCTCACCTTAAGACCTTTCCTATCGGAACTCTCATCGTAATTGAGGCTTACCTATTGCTCCGAAAAACAAAAATTTTTAGACAATATTTTATAAAATTATAAGCTGTTATCCGCAGCTTCACTTGCGTAGAGTCCATTTATGTGGGTTTGCATTCACCCATTATTTTAAAAACATTTTTTTAGCCTTTAAAATCAAAAATTGGACCAAATCGAAAAACATCACTCAACAATTTACAAAAAACTGCCTTTAACCCCTTCTTGTGTTCCAAAAAGGTCCAAGAATTTATTTAATTGAAAACTGGGTTAGAAATTTGAATTTAGCACCAAAAAACCCATCGTAAGAGGTATGATTCGACAAAATGACAAAAAATTATCTTAACCCCTATTTTGTAGATTCAAATGTCAAATGAAACCTGATGGAAAAAAAACCAAAACAGAAAGAAAGAGAGAGAAAATAACATCCGCCTCATCAACCATTAGATGACGAAAAAAAAGTTGCGAAGAAATTTTCTTCAATTCTATTTTACACATTTTCATTTGTTTCAAGGAATGTTTCATCCATTTTCTGTTTCAACAAATGGTAATAATTTGTAACTTTCCCCTAAGGGGGCTATGGGGACTTCGACAATGACTGTAAATAGACTTACCATACGTCCCAATTTGACCGGATTATCTCAGTTTTGAAGTACCGGTCCCGGTGTCCCGGCTAGTTGAGTTTCATGTCCCAGTTTCCAGTTATACCCCAAATTTATCATTTAAAAAAAAATTGAGAATTCTGTTTAAATAAGTATCTACGCTATTCTAGAGCATAAACTAGGAATCCAATGGAAACGAAATACTGGTAGAATTTTAAAATAGACCAAAATCAACGTATGTCCCAAAGTTTATGATTAAATGTACCCATGCCAACCCCTAAGTTGTTTTTTGAGATCAATTTTAATAAGTAGATTTTCATAGAAAACCTAGGTAGGTACTTGAAAAACTTCCACCAGACATTTTTCTGGTGAACCTATACCCATCCTGCACCTCTGTCTCGGTTTGAAATTTCATAATTGTGATAAGTCGGACAATAAACTTTCTTTGGAATAACCAAATTTTTTCTGGAAAATCTCATGCAAATCCGTGCTGTGGTTCTGGAGTGATAGTATTTCCAACAGTTTGTAGCCTACAATATTAATTTTATAATAGCTTCCATGTATGTTCTTTTTGCACCTGACTGTGAAATGTGATAACTTCACAACTGTTGCACTTGTGTACATTATCAAAACTTGATGACCTGCCTATTGCGATCTACGCTTACATAAAAGATGGCGTGAGAAAGTTGCGAAGCTGTAGAATTTATTTATTTTTCGACAATAGTTGAGAAATGTGACGTAACAATTTATACACTTATCACAACTGTTATCGATCCACATCATAATTTTTCACAGCAAATAGACTTAAACATCGCTATTATGTAAAGATGTAGAGATAGAGATATGTAGAGATAAATATAGTACCTACTATCATGGGTGTAGCTTACAATTCCTCCACGCGCCTGGCAGGCGTTTGGAGAACTCCTGTACTGAAGAAATGTAGGTACAGGAGGACTGGGCTGAGGAGGTTGCCGACAGTTGTTGTTGGACATCAGGTGCGAGAAGGTGGGTGATGACGAACTACTTTTATAGTCCTCGGACGTTAAATACATTATCATATTATAAGTCACAAATGATAGCGGTATCGTACCACTATACCTACCCCATTTTGAAATAAAAAATGTAAGAAGTTTCACGCAGGGCCGCATGCTACAGGAGAGAGGTTGGGAGTCGAAACTGCTCAGGCTATCCAAAGGAAACAAAACAAAGGGGAAAATGGAAACAAACGCTATACATGAAAGTTTTGGAACAAACAAACTACCCCAAAAAAATTTTTTCACTTGGTCCGCTAGTGGAATTATTTTACAATTTTGTAAAACCTCTTCTGGAGGTTAATTCTGTGTACGGCCCTGATTTCACGATTGGTAACATTGAGTTTTGAGGCGTTAATTATTAATCTAAAATTTTCTATACGCGTAAAAAAACACAGCAACTCTAAATAGTAATTTGTTTCAGTGGATTATGGTAACCAAAAATTTTATTAACGTGGACACGTCTTACAACTATGAAGTCAATGCAAAATTGTTCTCATCAGATTTTTACCATCCAATTTTTGTTACGGATATTATCCGATTTTTAGAAATTATGGGGCGGGTTGACGGGTCGGAAGGGTGTCCTGGTGATTGGCAAGGATGGGCGACGGGTTCGAGGGCTACCCTACCGAGGGACAGGGGCAGGAAGAACCAAGAGCGTGTGATTTCGTCATAATTATGGTGTTGAAAATTTTAGGAGCAGGGGAGAGGTTTGAGACATATCCATGAGCCAGTATTTTCCCCCACAAAGGTGAAAATATTATCAACCGATTTTCGTAACGTAGAGGGTGATGATTTAAGGAGGTTTTGAACTCCTCAAAAATAGTTTTTCAAAAAAATCTCGAAAATTAAATGATGTAATGAAAAAAGTTTGAGACAAAACATTTATTTACTAATTTTTTCTTCGTGTGATAGTTCTGATGACTTTTTAGCAGATTTAGATAAATGTTTTTGAAAAAATACTATATTTTCACCCTCCCACGATCTTTTCAGCAGAAGAACTTTTTTTGTATTCCACTATAATTTGTCAATCATCTCAATGTGTAAACATTCGAACTTTTCGACGCAATTTCTACTCGGACGAAAAAATGATTCGGTTATTGACATAGCAGTTCGTACACTTTAGTATACTGTACAAGAAAAATCGGCAGTGGGAGAAGGGAGAGAGGATAAATAATTTCCATCAAGAATGAAACATAGTGTGTGTTGTATTTTGCGTTGTTTTCAAAACTATCTCAACGAAGAAAAGAAAAATTTGAGTCCAACCAATTGGAAGGCGAAAATGGGAAAATGTTTCCACCCAAAACTTTCCATGCAGAATTTTTTGTCTCGACGCCAGTCTAAATGCCAGCTGTAACACAGCGCTGAATAATACAAAACTGTTGAAAATAGATGTTTAGGGTCCTTCTTTATTTATTAAAAAACGGAGAGACTAGAATTTTCGTCTTAGCACACTAAATAAACTCTCGAGGATTTTCCTTCGTATTAATAACTTGAATCCTTTTTGAGCATCATGAGGAGTATAATAAATAAGAATAGATAAAAAGGGGATAAAATTTTATCTCCCTTAAGTGATAAAATTTCATGTCGGTGAACAATTATCGAGGCCTAATAAATAAAACCAGGCCTACCATATAACTATACAGTGCAGTTTCAAAAAAGTTTAAAATTTTTGAATTTTCTTCTGGCCTTTCACCTAAATTAAGAAAGATATAGCTTTTTTAATTACGTAATGTTATTTATCGATCACTATAATTGAAAACTAAGTTTTTGTATTAGAAAATTTCCCAAAGTCTGAACGTGTATGAGCTAGAGACATCGCATTAAAATTGAATTAAACGCAATATAAAACATAAGTAAATAGCAACCGCAAGTTCTTAGCAGTGACGAAGTTGGGCATCGATTTAGTGGTTCAAACCTTCCCTCAGAGTTCGAAAAAAAAAAAAATTATTAGGTAGGTACTGTATGGAGACTCGGAATCCGTCGAATTAATAAAATTCTACATATATATTTTTTTGAGGAGGAGGCATGAAAACTCCTCTTAGAATCTTGAGTTATCATCTGCAGAATCCTCGCCACTGTTACTCAGTAAACTTTTTCCCATAAATGAAAGAATATTGTGAAGACATTAATACAACAATAACGAGGTCCTTTCTATATTTAATTTACAAGTTAGTACATAACGTATGATGAAGAGAAAGGAAGAGGTATTCCGGGAGAAATAATACCAACGCGGAGGCTACACAAAATTTCATGCAAAATTCCATAAAATAAATTACACCCTAGACGCCTCACTAAAACGATTAGAACGATGAGAAGCAAACGAAATTAATTATTTAAACTGTGTAAATTAGCATACAGAAGCCGTTCAGTCATCAGTAAATTATAATGGGAAAACGAGCGGCGGTGATAATTGCTGGTAGAGTTCCTCGAAAACTATATGAAAAAAAAATTACAACGGCTTCTGACGAGTATAGTTCAATAAGAATTAGAACAAAAACGTCATAATCTCGAAGTAAATGCGTTCTGCTGTACGTAACCAAGATTATACCTACAAGTTAAAATTCCACACCATCGTTGAAGAACTATGGAAAATTTTGTTCTTTTAAGTACCATTTGCTATCATTAAAACAAGATATCACCACTCAAAAATTATAAATTTTTGTTTTATTGCATTTAATGTTCCCAAGACAGCTAAATTTCTGTTTGCTCAATGCTAAATACTATAAGCCTTCACTATCACTATCGAAATTAAGCAGATAAAAACACTAAGTCTTGCATCATTACAATATGTAGCCTATAATGTAGGCAGCTTTTGCACGAGAAATGAATCATCTTTATAGTGAAAAACTATCATTATTTGTTTGATATTTCACTAATTTTTTTAGGTCATAGTGCTCAGACCCAAAAACCTAAAAAACACCCTACCCTCAAAAGTTTAAACATATACGAGCTGTTATTCGCAGTTTCACTTGCTTAGTGTCTAATATTCATTTTTTTAACCCCTTTTTTGTAGACCCAAATAAAACTTAATAAGAAAAATAACTCTAGCGCAGCAATGCTTCGCTAGAAAACCCAATTGCTCGATACTTGATATCGATATTTATCGATATTTCATTGCTAGTTTCAGGTTAAGAAATTACAAAAAACTATCGACAATTATCCATATCTTTAACAAAAATATCGATCTATCTCTGTTTTATCGGTAAAAACCGCTTTTCCAGAGATTTTTTATTTCCAGTTTTCTCGAGAACTACTAAACCAATGAGCACCAAACTTCTTTCAAACTTGCTTCCATACAATAGCTATCTTTCGTAAAAATTTCAGCCCTATCTGTTTGGTAGTTTTTTCAAAACCATGAACAAAAAATTTTATCCAGAAATTTTTCTTCTCCAGTTCTCTTGGAAACTACTGAACTAATAGGCACCAAACTTCAAAAAAACTTGCACCAACATAAGGAAAATCTATCGTAAAAATTTCAGATCGATCCGTTTTGTAATTTTCTCAGAATCCTGGAAAAACATTTCTAGGAATTTTTTGATTTCCAGTTTTCTTGGAAACTAATTAACCGGTAGGCGAAAAACTTCTTTCAGACCTGTTCCAATATGAAAACTATTTCTCCTAAAAATTTCACCCTATCCACCCGGAAGTTTTCTCAAAACCGTTAACCCAAAATTTTGGGACATACATACGTACATACGTACATATATACAAAAAAAAAAATAGGTCAAAATGAAAAAATGGTACCAATCGTTTTCTTTTCTCATGAAATGGATAATTTTCATCATCCCTACTCCTAACCTTTTTTTGAGGTCAATTTTAATACCTGTTTGCAAGCAAGCTATGTAAAAACGAAGCGAAGTGAGACAGAATAATTGTAACCACCTCACCAACCAATAATCGTAGGACGATAAACAAAGAGAGAGGGAGAAATTATTTTCCAATTCTCTTTTCTACTCATTTTCATCAGTTTGAGAAAATTTTTCCCGTTTTCTGTATTCAAAAATGGTAAAAAAATTTTAACTTTACCCTCATAGGGACTACGGACTTTCTAGATGGCAATAAACCTTCCTTAGAATAACAATTTTTTCTGGAGTATTTCATGCAAATCCATCCAGTGGATCTGTAGTAATATTGTTCCCAACAGTTTTTGGCCCAAACTGGGGCGAAATTTAGAATGTGTGTTCTTTGGATTTAAATTTCGGTCACGTTCGAAGGGCGGAAAATGGCAGCTGTTATAACTTGAAATTTTTAGACAATTGAGGCATAACGTAATTCTGTACGAATTAGGAAAAAATTCGTTTATATCTCGGTTACATTCAATGATAGGCCCTATTCGCCCATTAGTTTCCGAGTCACGCCTTTTTGATATTTTCATTGTAGTACAAAATTCTTAAAAACCAATAATGAACGGAACACGTGGTACCTACACATAATTTTAAACTCTGTCTATTTTGAACGAAACCAACCTTTACGCCGGGCGTGCCATCAGAATTTTTTTCAACTCACGCCATATTTAACAATACACAGTAAGAAAACACTGCTCCACTACCTACCAAGCCACGAAAGCAAAAGTAATACTCAGGAGCACACAGTCAGTCTCACATATTACCTTCACTACCACAAGTAAACACAAATACAGATGATGTGCATCATTAGTATTAATGGCCGCAAAGTCCGTATAAATGCAGTATAGCAAGTGCTTTTATGTGCTAAGAAGCATATACATAGGCCGAAATTGAGGTGATGCAAGGGTACACTGCATCCTTAAACTTGAAATTTGCTCCTCCAAGCGAAAATAAGGACAGTGTGGCCCACGGATATGTAGGATCGTTACCACTGACATTCTCAGTAAGCACCCAAAATCAAATCCTAAGCTTTGGCCTGAATTTGCGCCAATGAGCATACACTACCTTACACTACCCAGTTGAAGTATTGTGAGACCAATAACGCTGTCTAGAGAACTTCGTACTTTCTCACTGAAATGCGCACACTGAACAATTTCCTATGGCTGGGATATATTATGAAGGATGCAATAATACCAAGCAAACGAACACGAGCCGGAGAATTTTTTGTGCTATAGAAGTCTACAGTGCTATTCCATTAAATATTCACGTAGTTAGAGGCGCTTAGCCCTTTGAGAAAAAATCAATTTGACGCACAGGCCCATATTCATAAACGTCACTTGAACCTCCTCTCATTTAAACTTCACTTAAAAATGACTTTTGGAACAATTTTGTATTTAAGAGCGTGGTAACATTTTATTTTTACATTGGAACTTTCATAAGAGATACAATGTTCCCACATTTTTAAGTACGAAATTGGGCAAAATCTTTTTTAAAGTGAAATTTAAGCGAAGGGAGGTTAAAGTGATGTTTGTGAATACGGGCCGCAGTCAAATGTAGTGTTCTCGATCATTACGATTTTTTGATCGATCAAAATTATGCATCGATCATTTGATCAATTTTGATCGACCAAAATAATTGATTTTCTAATGATAGTAAATTTTATTTACGTACCTACTGGGTTTATTTTATTTAGTGAAAACATTTTTTACTTCGGTCATAACGCAGTCGACAAGTTTCACCTAAACAGTTAATAATCAAACTGCAAGCTGTTTTTAAAATTATTAAATATTTAAGGAGGTTTCTACGAGTGTAGGTACATGAAGCTGAAAATTTAAGAAAAATATAAATTATTTTGCGCCAAAGTAATAATACAAAACACAACCAAACTTGAAATGTTGATCTTTTTGGGCAGTACTTAAATTATGCAATAAAATCGGTTCATATCTTCAGAAAAAAACTTTTCCATCAAGTCGGGATTGTTTATTAAACGGGCCTATTTACATTGTGCATCAGCCATAATAGTTATTTTTCGAAATTCAATTTAAAAATACAATTAATATTCAGTTTTTCAAATTCCAGGTCTATGAAATACCTACATAAAAAATTGTCAACATCTCTCATAAAAATTCATGAATATTATGTGATTCTATTCCTCCCCCCAAGACGAAATCCTGAAACCGGGCCTGGTTCGACATGGCAAAAATGAGCAGTACTAAAAACTTTTTGGGAGGATATTCCAATAATGTTGACTATAACTAGCCTCTGCGCCAATAAACAGCGCCTGAGACTTGAACATTAGTGAAATAGCCGCCCTAAAAGTTTTTAGAGCCGAATGCAAGAAAATACGTACGTAATTTTTAAATTTTTTTCATTATAAATTACTTTTATCTGTAAATAAACATGCATACAGACATATAACTTTGTTAAGATAAGTAATTCTTAAGTCACTGTTGATACTCTTAAGTGGGTACGCTTTGATCGATTTTCGTTTATTCAGGATCACTACTAACCCAAAGTACAATATAAAGGTCCATAATTCAAAATAAGTTTTTTAATTTTTGAAGTATATTGTCGTAAGTAAAAACCCAATTTCACCCCAGTCCTGAGGACAAAATCAGAACAATTTAATTAACAAAATTTGATTACAGCCAGACATTTCATTATACTGAGATATTTAATATATTAACGTTAGCCTAGCCTGTCTATAAATTCGGCAAAATGTTCAAATCTCATTCCGTTGGAGCGGTTATGACCCCCTAAATAAGTACCTTGGACAGGGTGCACAGATTACTCTTTTTTAGAGTATTTACTCTCTTTTTAGGTAAAAACAAAACCTTTTTTAATCCAAAAAGGGTACTTTACTCTTTTTGTTTTCTTCATATTCTTAGTATCAAAATTTTCAACAAAAACTATTTTTTCATTTTCACACACTTTTTTCTTACTTTTCCTCTTCTGCGACACTAAAAAGTTATTTCACGACCATTTTTTTTTCGTTTTTTCCCTTTTCAATTTTGTAATTTTCGTCATACTTTTTTTTCCACTGAAAAATATCTGTGCAGCCAGACCTTGAACCTTGGAAGAGGATTCTTCGGCACCTACCTGAGGTACCAACTTAAAACATGGAAATTAATGCAAATGTATCCAACATACCGGATACGATACGTAGTCGTGTGGACACGAATATTCGTCATCTTTGTCGTGAATTACGGCATCACAATAGCAGGTTCCATCAATTTGATCGATGATCTCGACTTTCGTACGCATTCTGCCTCAACTGCGGGATGACTTTAATGCAGAGAAATACGCCAAAGGCGCGAAGGAAAACAGCAGAATTTAATTAAAACTGCGGAATGAAGAGACCCGAGCGCGAATCTGAAACCGAATTCGACAACAGTAATTCGCGAAATGAATAATTTCGATTAGCAAAGAACGTTAAAAAAGGTACATGCAAACATAAAATCTCGGCAGAGTGAGAAGGCAAGAGAGAGAAACACAACGCGCCTTCAATAATAAGTGTTAATAAGTGGTTTTTGTAATTCAATATCCCCACCAATTGTAGATTAGACCCGTATCCGAAACACAGCACATTATCACAACCAACACATTCACACACCAATGTTTCGAAATCTATAATCAGTGAAGCACTTCAGGTTCTTTTGTCGCAGTGAATTTTCGCTCACCTTTAATAAATATCCGTTACGATCACGTTCACAAATCGAGTTCTTCAACGACACGAAACAATTACACACACATACGAACACACCACACACACAAACACATACGCTCACGAATGTAAACACACAGACATGGACACATACACGTCATAATATTACGCTGAAGCTGAACGCTGTGTAGTGTGCGTGTACTTACAATGACGAGAATTGATTCTTTGTAATTTACAATCAATATACTGAGGCGTCCGAAATCAATTCCTGCCACAGTCGCCAATATTTTATGAGGCATACGAAATCGATTCCTATCACGTGTCATAAAGTCAACCTTTAATGTATAGTGGTGTTTAAATGCTAATGACGTCACAATGTCCTTAAGTTAGGGCATCATGCAGCCGAAACACTGAATAGAGGGGTCTTGAAATGTGTTTTCAAGACATTTTATTTTTTGACTTTGACTATGTCCTACGGCTGAATTCTTCTTGACGTGAATTAGACTTCTTCAGAGACGGCAAAACGCAGCTTACTTTTGTCTTCATACCTCAGCAAATTAATATGACGAATCAGCAATAAGCTAAATTGTATGGAAAGAAGAGCCTAACAAAGTTTCAATCCATACAAGGTTTGAAACTTACAAAAACGAACAGCAGAATTATTTTGTCAAAGACTATAATTACAAAAGAACTATAGTGTCGACAAAGTGGAACAAAGCAAAGTGTGTAGCGGAAAAAATAAAAAGTTAAAAAAAAAGCTATGGCAGACAACAAGTAGGAGAAACCATCAGAAAGTTGTTGTGTCTTCACCTAATTGTGTGTCTTCATAAGTGATGGTTTTGTTGTTTTAAAAGACTCCTAATATGAAACTTTAGGTCTCGGAGCTTTTGGTTAAAAGTGAGAGTGAGGTGAGAAAGTTTACTGACATAGATGGAATCAAATCCACTATGCAAAAAAAGAAGGCTCGACACGGCCTTTAAATGACAGAGCAAGGCAGTCATCTCGAACCAAGCTTGTCTGAAAGTTGTCTTCAACACACCAAATTTCCCTCCTAGCAGGTGCCAGGAACTCCATCCGATCGTATTGTTGACTGATGCTTCACCTCACAGGTGTTTTTAAAAGATCGCCTTGAAGTGCGATATGCAACTGGCGAAATTAGAAATGTCTTATGTGTCGTCACTACTGATCCTTCATGACGAAAGAACATCCCTAATTTGCCTTTGTCTTCAACTGAACCTATCTGGAACACCAACTACCATCCTAGTTGTCTTCAAGGTAGATCAGGTTGAATCTTATTCTGCATCACGAAGATGGTACACTTATTAAATTGCCTGACGTGAGGACTTAGACGTACGACTTGTGACTTGGACCTGCTACTATCCACCTACACAAGAAGGACTCATTTGCAAAGACGAACCCAGTACCGGGTGTCGCCAGTGCAAAGAAGAGAGTGATTTAAAATTAGAATTCGTCTTCACAAATCAGTTCTTCTTGTTGAGGAAATTTCCCCACTTATTATCCGCCAATTGCCTTCAAACATGCGATGTCGATAACAAAAAGCGAGAGGAATTACCAAATGTCTACAGCCAATAAAATTACAGATATCAGAAATTAATATACGTCGACATACAATAGGCGAAAAGCGCACGTGGATGACTGATAAAATAAAATATAATAAAATATATTAAATGACTGCAAACCGCAAGCAAAGTGTGGAAAGAACGGAGATAAAAAAGGTTGGCTGCATTCATGTCCGTCAATGGGTTTTTACTTCTATTTAATTCGTCTTCATTTAATATATGTCTCATGGCGCCAGTCTGTCGGGTCGAACCAAATTATTGTCTGAAATTGTCTGAATTCGGAAAAGTCGTTACTGAAATAAAATGCATTATAATTTCCTGAAAGAGAATCAGATTTTATTTCTGTCTTCACGTCGTCATCTGAGTACGAGTTCGAATTCGGATAATATAATGTCCGAATTCGAATTTTGTCTCTCAAAAATTTGTCTGAACTTGTGACATCATTATTTTGTCTTATGTTTGTCGAAAATAATTTTTATTTTAAGGTCCAGATCTCGGACTTCTCAATACAAATGTTCCGTAGGTACCTACTAGTTGTAAGCAGTAGTAGTAAAAGGCTCTTTAATAGCAGTTATAGGTATGTGTATGAGGGCGATAAGAGATAAACAGCCATCTTGTGTTATTCGTTTTTTTATGAATTTTTTATTTTACATTGTTTACCGCAAAATATCACCAAATATCTGATTTATTTTATAAATTTTCTTAATTGAGTAAGAAATCATTCTGTAATTCAAGAAGATTTCAGTTTTTTAACTGTACTATTTCTTCAAAAGATATGCCCTTATAAATATATTTGCGGATGTATTTGTTGTACTTTATGGTCAATACATGATAATTTCTGTGAAATGATTGTATTTCTTGCTTTTAGAATGTGGAAATAGGCTTGTAAAAAACTTCAGGCAGAGATTAAATAAAGCACTTATATTAAACAGTTTTCTTTACATGACTTAAAAGGGCATATACTGGAACATTCCATTCCATCTAATGAATTCAGAATTTGAAGGCCATGGATCATTATTGTCATTCAATAAAGATTTTAATATACAACAGTAAGGTATCAAAGGCATTTTTGAGGGGGAGAAAATCAAAAATTCCCAACTGAAAATGTTAAAATTCCGAACTGAAAATTTTCAAGTTTCCCTTTATAATTTTTTAACAGGGAGCAAGAACTAGATTTAAAATTAAGTTTTCAGCATTGAGAATGACAATTAGGATTACCGAATGTAAATTACTCATCAGAAAATTTTTTTTTTAATCTCTAGTATTAACAGAGATATTAAGCTTTAAAGTGTGACTGCACCAAAAATGGAACCTTGTGAAACAGCCTTATGATGTTAATAACTGACTTAAAATTTTTTATAAACACGATAGAAAACACAGTTTTCATCAAATCAGGCTGTAATTTGATATATAGGTAGCTTCAGTCATAATATCACATGGAATTGTTTTATAGTGGACATCAGTCTAGTAGTTGAAGGCGTTGAAGCTGAGGGGGCAAAATAAGTGGCACAAATGAAGGTCAAGATATAATTATCATTTGATAGTGCTGTAATTTGGAAAGTATACTCACAACAGCAACATAATTTCGTTAACAGGGACGATATTTGGCCAATTCAGAGATACAAGCAACTCCCTCGGAACAAAATTGTTATATAAATTATGAATGTTCTAAAAAATAAGCCTACATATAAAAAATTTTGTCATTGGAAGCCACGGCAGTGGTAGGTTGACCTTTTTGGTTTAGAAAAGGCGCTTCCTTTATGGTCTAAAGAGATCACAGCAGCTCTGAATACTGGATCAATACCGAATACGTACTCTTTTGGTCCAAAGTTATCAATCTACTCTCTTTTTATTTCCTCATATTATAGACTAGTCAAATTTCCAAAAAAATCAATATTTTCTCTTGTTTTGCCAAACCAATTACTCGAAAAATGTTGAAAATAAACCCTCGGAAAGTGTCTAAAAATGAATAACTAATTTATAAAATTTGACTTTTGTTTGCTTGTTAATTTTTAGCCACACTTATACTCTTTTTCATATGAAAAGATTTGCGAACCCTGTCCCTCCTACGATCTTGTAGGTACGACCAGCAATGAATCGACAAGAGAGAGGATTCCTCCAGAAAAAAAAAAGTAAGATACAAAAAAAAAAAAGTTATTTTCTGGATATTTCATTCGAGAAACTTTTTTAACCTACTTTCCATGGAAACTTTTTAAAATCACCTCTCGTTTTTCGAAATAATGCTCTAGATCCCTTTTAATGAACTTAATTTTGATGGGTGACAAAACAAGGTGAAACAGGAAATTTTTTATTAATCATTAATATTTTATCAATATAAGAATACAATAGATACTAAGATAAATTATAATCATTAAATATATTTTTAAGTTCCAGCACAAGTAATAGGTGTCATGGCTACGGCCACGAGTCCTGTGCGCACTAGTGATGCGCAGAGGACTCGACATGACTGTAGATACTGAGCTGAGGCGACGCTAACCAGTTGTCTAACAGCGAGGCGAGAGCTAAGGTGTGTGACAACGAGATATATTTTATTCGTCCTTGTGACGTTAAACCAACAATCAATAAACTCCTTCACTACATGGTAGCAGGAGCACAGTGTTTTTCACTGGACCTCGAATTCAATAATTCGTTTTCATCAAAATTTAATTTCGGAAACCGAAATTTAATTTCGAATCCACACGCTTCCACTAGTCAATGACTCTCATCCGTACGCAGTATGCACTCAACAGTCTCGATAAGAATTAGCCTAACAGTTAATTCCAAAACAAAACAGTTTGACTTATTCGAGACTGAACTTCAAGTCAATAATAATTCCCTATACCTAGTATAGCACTACATTTCCTAATTGTGAATTAGCCTAGAAATGACACTCGTAATTACCGCTACTAAAAAGCTGACAAAAAAATAATTCACAATTATTTTTCCGCCGCCCCCAGCACCATTTATTACGTATATTATTTTAATAAATAAAAAACATCGAATTCCAAAATTCGTCCTAAAAATATTTAGGCTGTATTAAATACAGAAACATCGCTAAATGTTAGCGCATCTGTGTCTCTGTCCTTCAGAACGAGAGAGAGATAGAAAAAATATATCGCTATCCCTGTCTCTCTCGCACTCATGCGTTTGAAAAAATGTTTCTTAATAGAGACACAAACGGCATTTAATTCGATCGAATTTCTTCAAAAATGCGACAATCGTGACCAAAACAAAAGAATTGGTTCAACCAATCAGATTCCAGCTGCCGCTGGACGATTGAACTTCGTATGAGTTTTTTGTGTGAACACACACACATACGCAAAAAGGATTGTAATCCTTTTTGTAATTACGCATACAAACATAATTTGTGCATCACGCTGCAACAGCAGCGACAACAACGTGTTTAACACGACGTACCCCTGATGTACGAATAGATACACAATCACAATCACTTGTCAAATTTTGATCGAGTTAATCGTGCGTTTTAGCAATTGATTGTGTTTTGCAAATTTGTAATTAATTAATAATCATTTTTGTAATTAATTACGCGTTTCCACAGAATTCATTCACCCTGGAGTGTAGTGGCGTAGTTTCTGTAAGGTACTGCAATCAAACAAAAGGAAAACCGTAAGTACACTTACGCCTAATTACAATCTTTAGGAAATTTTCTAAAGTGTTGCCATATTCAAAATATGCATTCGTAACCGATTGTTACGAGACTAAATCTTAGATATATCGGGCTACAATTTATTTGTCTCTATTGTATATTATCAAAAATTTTTCATAATTCAATAGTCAGTCCAACATTTTAATAGCCTAAGATCGAAAATCGATCTTAGCGCAAACTCTAAGATATTATTTGTGCGTAATTTAATTTCAAATCGAAATCCGTTTGTCGTCCTAGGGTCACGCCAAAATTTTTTTTGGGACAAGACCCTGGAGACCAAACTGACTTTGAAAAAAGTTATCTGTTTCTTGAAAATTCGAAAAGATGTTTTCGCCCATGAGTCATGCCCAATTTTTCATTTTTCCAGAATACTTAGAAAAAAGTAAAACTTCAAAAACCATCTTTTCTTTTCGTCAAACTCGAAAATGATGTTTTTGCCCACGGGTCATGCCTGATTTTTTATCTCTTTCCAAAGAGTTTAAAAAAAATAATAGTCAAAAATTAGTTATCTTTTCACAAAAATTGAAAATACCTTTTCACCTACGGGTCACGCCCGATTTTTCATTTCCCAA
The DNA here is from genome assembly GCA_011428145.1 of Ericerus pela. NCBI lineage: Eukaryota > Metazoa > Arthropoda > Insecta > Hemiptera > Coccidae > Ericerus > Ericerus pela. The sequence goes on along the minus strand of WOFM01000053.1, from coordinate 530,837 downwards.
AAAGACTTTGAAAAATTTTTGAAAAAACGATTTCCTAAAATCGATAAAATCGCGATTTACAATTTCTGTTATTGGTCAAACACATGATACATGGCAAAAATTCGTAACACAGGTTACGTCCTTCCCATTATGCGGCAATACAGCAGGCGTTTATAAAAACGAACCACCGTAATATCAATGAAAAATCGTATCATTGACCTTCGTTCGATTGTAGGTTAATACTACAAATGCAATAATCGTTCTTATTCGATCGCATCCCCATTTTCGATCAATAGGCATAATACCCATATCGAAAAAGAAAATTACTTATTTTTTTCCGATGTTCATTTATTCTGTTCTTAGAACATGAGTACACAAGATAAGAATGCGTCGAATATGTTCCTAGAGCCCTCGCAAGAGAAACCTTGCGTAGTGCCAGACAGGTAAAACGGAAGTTGTTGGTACTGCAGTCGACAATAAAATCCAACGTACAACAACAACAACTTCAACAACCACAATTTGTACCGGAGGTACGTGGAAACGCTGACAAGCAGCGTCATCGGGAGGAACAGGCGCGCTGGGACACCAGGGCTCTGGAACTAGCTAGAGAGCTGGGGAACGCTCTGCGCAAGGAGGCCAACGCCCACAAGGTGTTGACCGCCTCGCAGAAAAAAGTCCGTGAGCTCTCTACCCTGGTACATGAGGATCTTGGCATCCAGGCGGCTGAATTCATACATCAATACCTCCCAGACACAAAGAAAGCTACCAAACGCGAACGTTCGCTATCACCACCACCGGCTCTGGAACAACGTACCCCAGTAAGGGGTGAATGAGGCCAGCCCGGAATGGTGACAGGTAATGAAATTTCAAATTCAAATGAAAATGTAACATTTCCAGAAACTAATGAGGGAGAACCAAGCCCAAAAAGGCTCTGTTCCCACCAACCCTCCTTATCACAAACTAATTCTTAAACATCCGACACGTTGTGTCGCGAGCTATCGCAAAACCCGATAGAAAATGAAACATCCCTGGCAGTAGCGATGGACTCAAACACCATCGAAAAACCACCATCCGAAAATTATATTTCGAAATGCTGGGAACATGATCCAAAAGATCAAGTTGACGCTGGGTTTGCAAACCTCAAACCCCCTAAATTTTATTTAGAAAAGTGGGATGGCGACATTCTAGGCTATCCTGGATTTATTAACGGATTTAATAATTACGTTAATAAACGAAATGATATCGCTATCCCACAAAAAATTAACCTACTGCAAGGGGCTCTACCGAAATTTTTGGTAGAAAAAATTAATCATTTTTCCCCAGATAACGTTGGCTACATCCAACGACTAAAATTCCTAGATAGTAGGTATGGGGACAAGCTGAAATGTGGCTAAAAATAACTGCATACACCACAACCACTAACGATACAACGTCAATCCTAGACACGTTAGACACCCTAACCATTATGGTAGATAGGTATCGTTTACTTGCAAAAGTAATCGATGAGGAACAATTATTTAACTTAGTAATTAAAAAATTTCCACCCCGATCTTACCAAAACACTTTAAAAAGTAACAAACACAATGTTAAACATTTGTTCGAAGCAGTTAGATCGTTTATTAAAATTAGGGAGTTATCGGAGCCTATCTGTACCTTTGTACCAAAAAAGGTCGATAAACCTAATCCACCCCCGCAAAATAAAAATTTCTCTCAACCTAAAGGCAGGAGAAATTTTGCGATAATTTCTACAGAAAAGAAAACGAACGAAAGAGGACAGAATAAATCCAATCCTCGTAAACGACCAACACAACTTTCGAATCACACAAACAATAGGGATACTAATGAAACTTTATCTAATACAGATGCAGAAGGGATCTTATGGGTCCAGCTCCTGTCCAGACAACGGATCCCAGCATCAACTGTGCGCACGCCGTTGAAACCAAATACTCCCTGCATTTTCTGCAAAGTTGACCACCATGCTCACCTATGCAGAAAAAAGAGTACTTTGGAGTCACAACGTGCGCACTACAATTGCTACCAATTGTGTACGAGATGTGCGCTATCGCACACCAGTACCCAGTACTGTAAAGCGCTACCACCCGCGAACTGCAAATGGTTCCAATGTGGCAGTAGCAAACATCACTCGAATCTCTGCCCCGTGATGGAATACCCGATCACGGATGGCAGAGTGACGGTGTGGGTCGAACAGTTAAAAGACTGCAAACAATATCTACTGTCAGGTAACCTGTTTGATGAACAGAAACAAAACTTACCTGTACCCAATCTTAACCAACTGTACTATTACAGACGACTGCAGCTTCCGAAGAAAGCACTGCTAGTCTCGTTGCGCAGCAACGCAAAGAGGATGAGAACCTGAGTTCCGTGTCCGGAGTTCCAGTATTAAGTGAGTGTTTATCATTTTTTAGTATTAAAGATACTGACGCTCATTTCTTAACATTCTCGCTCCAAACGATAAAAATCCAGTAAAAATTAATGGCTTTTTCGATTGCGGAAGCAAACATAGCTATATGTTCTACACATATGCCTATGAACACCTCAGACAAAATTTTTCTGAGTTCGCTGAAACAATCAAATTTAGAGGCCTAGCTGGACAAATGTCAAAACAAATTCGCACACAAATTGTAAAATTTGAACTATTCAAACGCGATGGAAGTAAGGTTCAAATGGAAGCCAATACGGTTCCACACATCGCAAACAACCTTTCCGAATTTGATTTTGACGAATTTAAAAACCGTTACCCACGATATTCCAATATCAATTTTTCAGGTTTGGACTGAGAATCTACGATACACCTATTAGTTGGTAACAACTACATGTGGTCATTTATAAAGCTAATTAAACACTTGTCACCAACCCTAACCTTAATCGAAACAGATTTTGGAAAAATGTTAGAAGGATTCTTAGGAAAACCAACCGAATGTGACGCATTCGAACCCTCATTTTTTACATCCCCAAAAAGCATCAAAAATTTTTGGAAATTGGATACCTTAGGGATCGAAACCAAAAACTTAGTTGAGGACGATGCCGAAACTGAAGCATTGCACTTATTTTATAAAAATATAAAATTAGTGAACAATAGGTATCAAATCAAATGGCTATACAAATATAGCCCACCACCGCTAGTCAACAATGGACAGATGGCTTTCAAACGATTAGAAAGGCAATTGCCCAAATTGCAGAAAAATCAGGAATGTTTCGTAAGATACGATCAGTATTTTACCTCACTAATCGATTTAGAAATGATTGAACCTATCGAAAACGAAAGACCCGCAGAAGTAGTACACTACTTACCACACAAGGGTATCTACGATCCAACAAAAAGCACTCCACTTAGAGTAGTTTTTGATGGATTGGCCAAAACTAAAAAGTCTAACCTGTCATTAAATGACTGCATGCACAAAGGAAAAGTACTATTAGCTGATCTAATAGCAATGCTTGTAAGCTTTCGTAAGAAACCTTACGCAATAATCGCTGATATTAAAAAAGCAATTCATCAAATTGGATTGCACCCAGATGACAGAGATGTCACACGTTTCCTATGGATTAAAAATCCTAACAATCCCATGAATAATAACAATCTAGTAACATGTAGATTCTGTCGTGTTCCTTTTGGAATCATAACGGCACCATTCTTACTCGCAGCATTGCTATTACATCACTTCCGATTGGTCGACATGGAGTTCCATGATAAGTTCTTAGAACGATTTTACGTTGATAATTTAATCGTTTCCGTACCGACGTACGAAAAAGCAAAAGAATTATACATAAAATTGAATAAATTATTCAACGATATCTCCTTGGAACTCGCCCAATGGGGCACCAATTGTAAACAGCTAAGAAAAGATTTCAACACACAACACGCATTAAGCAACCCAATCATAAAAGTGCTTGGGCTGTATTGGGATATGGACCATGATGTACTTTACATGCCCAAACCAAAACTGTTTACGTCTCCATGGATGAAACGCACATTCCTTAGGGTACTATCATCATTCTATGACCCTTTAGGTTGGTTTGCACCAGCATTCGTTCCATCGAGAACATTCATGAAAGTACTCTGGTCCAAGGGATTGAAATGGGACGAAAAAATCCCAGACAATCTCGAACGAACAGCCACTGAGATAATTACTGATCTCAGCAATAGCCTCAACTATTGTATACCTAGACAATTCCATCTAGGAACTTATAATCCGAATACCTACCAACTACACGTATTTGTAGATGCATCACAAGTAGCATACTCAATGGCAATATATATCAGATTAACAACACTAAATCAAATTGTCATGCAGTACGATTTGTAACAGGAAAATCACGCGTAACACCTATGTGACTGATAACAATTCCCAAACTCGAATTAATTGCAGCACTTATAGGTGCACGTGGACTACGTTCCCTACGTAAACCACTCGGTTTACAGAACGCACCAACATTCTTGTGGTCTGATAGTAAATGTGTCCTGACATGGCTATTAGAAAGAAAAGTCTACCCTCAATTTGTAAAAAATAGAGTCGACGAAATAAAAAATATAAAACACGTCGAATATCGATATGTCCCATCAACGGACAACCCAGCTGATATTGGCTCACGTGGTTCCTCTATCCACAAACTCTCCGAATCACTCTGGTGGTCTGCTCCAACTTGGCTATCCCAAGATGAAAAATCTTGGCCAGAAACCGATTTGAATATAATCGAAAGCCTACGAGACGAACCAACCAAAATAAAAACACCTGTCTTTCATACAATGAAAGAAGTATTATTTTCGAGTTCGAGAAAATCAGCGTCAATAAAAATTGACGATGAATCAATTTTTGACAAACGTCATCCTGCCAAATATTTAAGGCAGATGAAATCAGCAAAAATATTCATCCCACACTTCTTCATTGGTCCAAATACAGATCAATGTGAAGTCATACTACCAGAACCTCAAGTTCTGTCTCAACAGTGGATAGCTGATACACCGAACCATACTCAACCACTTGATTTGACAATCACCAAATCATGCTATATCCCAAAAGACGAAATACCTTTCGAAAGTTTCATACATCTACCGTTGAACACTCCGTTCAACATAGATATCACAAAATACAATACTTTATCTAAACCCGTACGTACATTCTTACAAAGTATAGAAGCCGTACGACGATTTAGTAAACAACGAATAAGGAGAAAGATTAATTTCACCTTATGCATTGTTAGATTTCACATTTCATTTTGCTCTACTCTGTTTCATCAGAGCTGACCAAAAGAAATACTTTGGAAAACTACTCGAAGTATTAGAAAAACGAAATCACCCCCCGTATGTTCTGTACGAATAATTCCATATCCTGATCGATCCATCTGGGATATTACATACTGTAAATTATCTACCCGATATCGAGTACGCAAGAGACATGCTATCACCAATCCTGATGCATCCTAAGTCTCACTTAACAAAATTAATTCCGATGCATACACATCTGAAAAACGTACACTCCGGTACGAAATTTACCATAGCCGACTTTAGAAGACACTATTATGTGCCAAAGTCACTAAAAGTGTTACCTCAAATTTTAAAAAAGTTGTGCACGCTATGTAAAAAAGCTGAAACAGGACCGTTTAAACAACCAACTTTTTCAGCACTACCAGACTTTTGCCTGGTACCTTTTGTAAATCCATTCACCTACACAGGTGTGGACATATTTGGCCCATTCATGGTATTTGACAAATACCTGCCAAAAACGAAAGCACAGTTGGCAACACCAACTACACCACCTGTTAAAAATTGGGTGTTGATCTTTACGTGTCTGTCCACCAGAGCAGTACACCTACTATCAGTGTCAAACTTGACAACTGAGGACATCTGGACAGCGTTCTTAAAGTTTTTTGCTGACAAACGTATGCCCAAAGTTATCCTATCCAATAACGCAACGTAATTCCACCTAATTGCAACGTACTTACCAGAGTACTGGAAAACGTTCACTGAAGAACAAAAAATAAAACCTAGCTTAGATGAAAGAGGCATTAAATGGCACTTCATCCCAGCTAAAGCACCATGGTATGGTGGAGTTTATGAACGACTGATCCGCATTATAAAACGAGTGTTTTATAAAGTCCACGGTCACAACTCAATCTACAAACATACCTTTCAAGCGAGCTTGAAAGATATACAAACAATGGTCAATAGAAGGCCTCTATGCCCTTCTCCGGATGAGCTAGACCAGTTGACATTAACACCGGCACATTTTATGCGGGCAAACTTAGGTCACCTAAGCAATCCGATTAATGAATCGAATAAAGATCCAACTCCTACAGCAAAACAGCTTATGGACATTTGGAAACTCGACCAAGATTACCTTACAAACCTTTGGTTAACTTGGAAGAGACAATATCTCTTATATCTAAGAGATAGACCACCAACTGCGCTCTCCAATCCAGGGCAGATGGTACCATTTGTACCAAAAGTAAACGACATAGTACACGTTCTGGACTATACATCCAAACCTGGCATTTACAAACTGGCAAAAATCATTGATTTAGAGAAATCTCGTGATGGACAAGTCCGTCACGCAAAAATAGAATTCTCAAGCAAGCAAACATCTACAAGACCTCTTAAGTTCTTGGCTCCATTGGAGTTAGATGACAGAGACGTAGATAAACTCAATACGTAGTATCGTACCTCCAATAGGTTTCTCCTGATTATGACAAAAAATAGACTGGACTGACAAGCCAAATTACTGACTTTAGGGTACACCATAATTGGACATTATACTCCTAAAAACGGTATAACTACGACTTTTTGGCACCCACTATTACTGTCATGTGCTTTATAAACAGCTACGGGTAATAGGTGGCAGAGTGCACTACTTAAATAAGCATCGTTGATGTTTACACGACTCGCTAATTCCCAAATATTCCTTTACAGAATCTGTGATCTACAGCCAATAACTCGTCTCATCCTCTCAGATGCAGCATCCGGTGATTGAAAAGAACTTTCGTTGAAAGTCTCTTTTTCTCTTGTCACATCGTTACGCCGTAACGCCAGAAAAAGAAGAAAAAAGTTGTTCCTATTTTCCAATAATTTCTGTAAATACCTATTTTTAACATGTTCTTATATTATAATTGTTGTCTTTATTGTTTCTAATAATAAAATAACATTTTATATATAAACATGTATGTCTAATCTTTATTATAGATTTCAGGGGAATCTTCGGAGGTGGCCCCCAATGGCCATCCAGGAACACCGCCCCCAGTGTCATGGCTACGGCCACGAGTCCTGTGCGCACTAGCGATGTGCAGAGGACTCGACATGACTGTAGATACTGGGCTGAGGTGACACTAACCAGTTGTCTAACAGCGAGGCGAGAGCTAAGGTGTGTGACAACGAGATATATTTTATTCGTCCTTGTGACGTTAAACCAACAATCAATAAACTCCTCCACTACAATAGGTAACTATTTGAAAAACTAAGGTTACAAGGAAAAAAAAGATGCCCAAATGAAACTGATTTTTCTACAAGAATTGTACTTTTTTCATACCAGATAAATAAATCACACTTGTCAAAAATTTAATTTCGGTGGGTATGTATATAACTTAACTTTAATTATTCCAAAAGGGCAGTCTCCAAATTTCGTGCTTAATTTTCCTCAAATTTGATAGTTTTCAACTTAAGGTAAATAAGTTTTATTAAGTCTTTAACGGAGACATTCGTTTTTTGACAAATAAATTTTTCATATATTTAGAGTACGTAAGTACCCACTCGGTTTTTTGTAGGTAACCAAAAAAACCAACTGCGATAAGGTTTTATGACTGCACTTAACAATTTAACAGAACTTATTCTTTTTGAAATGAAATATCTATTCGTTTGTTGTCTTACGAGTGAAAAAGAAAATATCATTGAATATGTTTGAATTTGAAGAATATTTTCGTTACTTTTCGCATTTGTGTATGCTTATGGTAATTCAGTAAATATTCAGAAAAAATAGTCATGTGAAAAAATTTTGTTGTTTGTTAAAACAAACAACGGAAAATCTGAAAAATAATTTTGTAGCAAAGTTAATTGAAAAAAAAAAAATCTATCACCAGAAAAGAATCACAATGTAGATAATTTATATTTTTCCTTCCTAAAGGTTATTTTGGCACTTATACATGCCTGTCTACATTTTTTATAAACTGAAGAATTTTGAACAAACTTGGACAAAACATTATCAAAGAAATATAAATGCAACAAAATTTTACCTATTTAATCTAATCTCCCTGAGAAGAAAGTTAGAAAATTTTCAGCATAAAACTAAATTTTTATAAGGATTGAAATTGACTAAGTAACTTTACATTTTATACAGAATTTAATTTTGATAAAATTATTGAAACCATGAAAATCTGAAAAACTATCATTTAATTAAATTAGGATCTGACTTTTAATTGTACATTCTATAGCAAAAACGTAAGTGGATAGCCCGGTCGTAAAGAGGAGTTCCAACAACTTCTCAAAATCTCAGTTCTTCACAATTCCCCTTCCGCAATCAAAAAACTCATGTCCCCCTGGACTCTCCTCATATCTAGCCCTTGTTCCATTGAATAATAACCTGAAAATGTGTCTGAAAATGTGTCTGAAAATGTGTCTGAAAATGTGTCTAAAAATGAAAGTAGGTACCTACTTTTCTGAATCGAATATTTATTTCAAAAGTCACCAGCAGTAAAAGTTGGGGAGTACACTACATAAAGAAAATCAAATAATTGACAGATATATGAGAAATGTGTTGTTTAAAAACAAGAAAATATTTGAGAAATTAATCACTAATTTAATTACCTATTTGAGAATCATTTTGAATTGAAATCATCATTATCGAAATTTTTCGATAAATTTTCATCAGATATAATAAATATGGTTAAACTAGCCTATAATCCTTTAGATTTAATTTAAAAAAAAAATAATAATAATAATTTTCTTTCAAAATTGTTCTGAAATTGGCTAAGGGTTTACTTTCAAAATTTGACAATTAGATTATAAAAATTAGAATGATAGTTGGTATGGAATACCTTGTTGTGAAAAAAGTATTTACACAAGAAAGTAATCAACAGATATTTGTGTGTTCCACCACTGCATATGTACAACATATGGGAGTATCAAACCTGGATGAACACTGGTGATTTTAGAGCCAGTTTGGGTGGTTTATATAGGAGATCTTTATACAAACACAAACACACATATGTAGTGAATACATACCTCTGTGTATAAGGGAAGTGCATTGTTTCTTATCTTGATAAGAAATGGTGAACAGGTTTATGTACCAAACTGTGACATCATTGTAATTGTATAATTAGTCAGTTTGGTTTGCATACATTACTTGTAATTACTTGCAAGTAATTATGTTCGAACTTTTGTGTGGTTTGACATCATAGAGACAAATAATATGCCAGCCTTTTGGCAGCGACTGTCATTGAGGAGTACGAGCCCTTAAAACTTCATATGAGTTGAATATCCATAGTTGGTTTTTAAGCTTCAAAATTTTGAATTTCAATTGTTGATTAACCATAAACTGTGATTCAATTGAATAAATTTAATCCTTCTAAGCTTACCTTAAATGCATAGGAAATCTATGCAAAATATAGTTTTTTTAACAAACAAAATGGGTTTGTACCTTGTGTAAGCTTACAAAACCATTATAGACATTTAAAATGTGAAAAACATTAAAACTAGTTCTCCTAAATCACCCAACCTAACTCCAAATCTAAAAGATTACTTATACTAAAGGAAGAAAGCTTCATCATTAAGTAATTGGTTTCAAACATATGGAGGCCCTCAATTTTTCTTATTCTCTATAAAGAAAAAGTAGGTTACTTTTTAAGTAAGTTTTCTTCAGAAAATCTACTTATTATGCTTGGTACTGTATTAGCCCTCAGGGTTAGGGGTGAGGATACATTTTTCATTTCATAACCTTAGGAAAATTTTGGCACCCCTAACCCAAATTCATATATACATCATACAACCCTATTAGTTAGGTCAAAATTCAATGAAAATTATTCAGATAAAATTCAATGCGCATATGCCAACTACAAATGCTTCGTTGTTTCCATCCTAATAACAAATTGATCATTGTTGCCAGGCCAGTACAAGCCAAAACGAAGCTTCAGGGCTTGTGTATATATGTATGTATATAGATAAATAGATTTTTTTTCCTACAGTGCAGGTCGCAATTATTATCCTATAATCAAGAAATTTGATATGAACATTTTTACTAAGCCAAGGACCAAATTTATTGATTTCGGTACCACCATTTTTGTTTTTATTTCGACTATAAAATGCTCAATTTAGCACCAACAACCACGAAACTCGGAACAAATATTTATTTTAATTCATTGTAGAACGCTTCTAATTTTGGCGCTGATCAGCCGGACGGTACTTCCGGAAAAACTATTTTTAAATAGTTTTTCTTTGGAAAATTTACTTATTATGTTTAGTGCGGTATTAATCCCCAGGGTTGGGGGTGGGTACGTTTTTCGTTTCATGATTTCAGGAAAATTTTGGCACCAATAAATCAAATTCATATATATAAATTCATTCCTTGTTCCCATGGTACAGGTCGCATGCCAAATCATAGCATAATACCAATTTTGTAACGGATCGATCAGTCGTATTTCTCCGTAAAGCTTTTTTCAAAAGTATTTTCGCATAATTTTGAACAAATAGCTCTGAAATTAATATGCTACCAATTTTCGTGTAGTTCAACAGGACGGTACTTCCTTACAATGTTTCGATTTTGAAAGAGATAATATTTTTGAACTACAATTTTAGGTGAGGAGTCATTTTTTTTAAAAGTATTTTATTATTTAAATGCATTTATTTTTTTTATGCCTTTTGCAAAAGAGAATTTGAAACTGTTAATTTTTTTTCAATTCGCTACAGTTTGATATCCAACGTACAAGATTCTCGTGTCTATTTTAATAAACTAGTTTTGAGGGTGGCTTGGTGGCGTATTACGTCATTATAAGACTGATCATTCCAACTATTCAACTGTTTTTATCATGTTTTCCCATTTCTAATGTTTGATTTTGGTGTGGATCGGCCTGACGGTATTTCGGGTATCACCATTTTTGTTTTTATTTTGGTTATAAAATGCTCAGTTTTGCACCAATAGCTACGAAAATCATATTAAATATCTATTTTGATTCGTTATAGTACTCTGCCAATATTGGCTGGGCAGTACTTCCGGTCCTGCTGTTTTTATTTTTATATTGGTCATAAAATGCGGAATTTTGGAACCATAGGTACAAAATTTGAAATAAATACCTATTCATTATAATTTATTGTAGCATGCTACTAATTTTGGTGCGGATCAACTGGACGGTACTTCCAGTAAACCTTTTTTTCCTTCTTTACTAATTTGCATGAACTTTTCTTTTTACAAAAATTAGCCCCATGCTCATGTTTTCTTTTTTTTTGTTTCATAACTTTATTATATTTCATTGGTTTTATTTTAAATCATATGATAATGTACTGTGGGGACTCTCCCGTATGAGGTATAGGGGCTCAGACCCCACGACAACAGTCGCCGCCCCAAAGGGCAGGCAAGCAATCGTCCTTGTGACATTAAATACACAAAATACGTTCGATCGTAATTACCTGTACGTACTTGCAGGTAATGTACGAGTACCGAATCGTGACACAATAAGATGATGTCACAATTCGTACACGAACCGGCCAGCCTTCTCTTATCTTGATAAGGGATGATGCAACCTGTATGCCCTAACCAACGTACGTATTATCTTACGTACATGTATTTGTATGCAAGCAAATAAGCCGTATATAAACCACCCAAACTGGCTCTAAAATCGCCAGTGTTCGCCTTGGTTTTGGCTTACCCGCACTTATGTACGAAGTGGTTGAACACGCTTAAATTCTGTAGAATTTCCTTCTGGTGAGAATATCTCTCATGACAAGGTATTCCACATGTACCATACTTTATCATCTTAATTTATTTTTCATTTTTTCAAGAAAAAATGCTTTTAAATTTCCCTTTGTCTAATATTTTGTCAGCAGCTAACACATTTCATACAATGATAACATATCATTAGCGCATGTAAACTTACAGACAAAATGTAACCATCAAAATTCATAATTCTTTCTCTCACTTACTTTTTTTTTAGTGAGGATTGCTGAGCTGGAGTTTTTATTTTTATATCCTATGCTATAATACGAACAATAATTGTATGTATGTATGTATATTTTTATGTATGTATGTATGTGGGTATGTGGGTATGTGGGTATGTATGTATGTAGTTGCAATCTTTAACTTTATTCTCGAGAATCGAGATATGTTATAAAAATATATTTATAAAATTCTCCAGCTTAAATTAAATTAACAAAATTTTTTTAATTTCCACATCCGAGGTAAACCAGGTACTTGGTTATAAAATGCGGAATTTTGGAACCGTACGTACGAAATTTAAAACAAAAATTCGTTATAATTTTTTGTAGCATGCTACCAATTTTAGTGCGGATCGACCAGACGGTACTTCCTGTAAAGCTTTTTTCCATTTTTTTTCTAATTTGCATGAAAATTTCTTTTTACAAAAATTAACCACACCATGTTTTCTTTTTTTTTAATTTCATAACTTTATTATATTTATTTGGTTTTACTTGAAATTATATGATTATTTACCATAATTTATCATCAGAATTAATTTTTTATTTCAAGAAATAATTCTTTTAAATTTCACAATGTCTAATATTTTGTCAGCAGTTAACAAATTTCATACAGTCATAACATACTGTTAACGTGTATAAACTTACAGACAATTAATGTGACCATCAAAATTCATAATTATTTTTCTCGAAAACCTAATTTTTTTAGCGAGGCTTGCTACGATAGAGTTTTTTTTTTGTTTTTTATTTGTTATTTTCTTGTTATTATTTTTTTCTAGGATATTGGCCAAAAACATTTGATACCAAACAAACTGAACAATGAACGAAGCCTCATTTTATCAAAGAGTAAAGGTTACTGACTTTCTGTAACTTACAAAAGAACAAAAAATGACTCTTTTCCTTACTGCAAATTTTATAGAGTAAGCTAGGTAGGTACTTATATTTTCATTTGCCAGAGAATAAATATTGCTGGGCGACGATGTGTGAATGGTATTTTCCAACAGACGAATTATTACGTAAGTTACATAAACCTTGTCTGGTTGAGATAACAGAGTAATATTTTATTCAAAAATTCTTTTGATACAGAAGAAGCCATTTTCCATTGAGAGAGCATCTATATTTTTATGTACTTATTCGATCAAATGGAAAAAAAAAATCACCAATTTTTTGAAGAACGTGAAAGACACCTGGTTATACTAACTTCGATTGGAACATGTTTTATGTGTTTTTCACCAGACCGTATCCCATAATACATTTTATTATAAGCTCTTATTCTACTCACTCCTGCGATTTTAAAATATACCAATACTGCAGTTAACCCTCCTCAACGAAATAATTATTATTTCAATGAAGCTAAAGCTAAAAAAATAAAAATAAAAGCTTATCTTTGGAAAACTCGTTTTTTATAAACTTTTTTACCTTAAATTAACATTGATCTTTTGGAAAACCAGATTCCATTAAAATTCAATTATCCCAGAATCCTCCTTCAGATATATTTTTCTATTAGACGTTTACTTGGGTTTTGCAGCCTATGTTGTAACAAAAAAACTCAAGTACCTAGTATGTAAATCTTAATTATTCATCGACTATATTCATGAATTAAAAATTTTCGATTCTCGCCTAAATTCTTCGTATATCTGAGCAATATTCAATTTTTAAAAAATTACGGAAACAGCATTTTTTTGATAACACGGTATTCCGAGCTATTCTTTTGTGAAAGGGGCGAATCTATACTTCTCTAAAGAAGGTGATCTTTCTGTCAGGGTGTAAGGGTAGACTTCGAAAAAAAAATTTTTTCAGAAATAGTTCTGAACTTTTGGACTTGACTCGGTGAGCAAGTTCTGATGAAAAGCTTTCTTCTAACGATGATGTTATCGTTTTCTTCTTATTGCACAAGTTATTTTAATTGTTCTATTTGTAGATATATTTTTTTAGAGTTTTTTTTTTCTCGAACGCACCTTGAACTAAAAAATAAATGACTCAACTTACAACTAACTTTTATAGAACTTATCGTGATTCTACACCTAAGCAAAGCCTGAGAACAGGACTTTTTAGCCAAAAAGAATACAGCCATAAAAACCACTTCTGTGACGTTCTTACACAACCTGTTTTATAGATATATTTGGCTATGCATACTAGTATTTGAGTCTCACTCTAGGTATTAATTATTTTTTTCTTCACATAGGTACGCCTGGTTAATTAATGATTAATAAATTTTGTATTTAAATTTTTGGTGTTTTTAGTTTTGGATGATAGCAAATTTTGGGAAAGTGCGGCACTTAGACTTTGAAGAAGCTATTCGACTTACCCAGGTACAGCTGAAAAAATTTTCTGTTTGAAAATGTGTTGAAACAAAATGTTATTCCGAAGACCTGAGCGTAGGTATGCTGTAGTCTATGTATCACATGCTTTTCTTGGCAGAAAAATTTGTTTCATTGTTCTCTTTGAGCTGTATATTTTTGGAGTTTTTCGAATTAATAGAGTTACAAAGGCACTAAAACCTTGAAAGTAGAAGTGGGAAAGAATTTGTAAATGGAGATGAGATGATACTATCCCTTCACAGGAATTATGTTAAATTACATTTATGTTTAGTTTCTGGACTAAATTTATGATTGAACGGTAAAGCACATTTATAAAAAATTCGGAAACATACAGATGTCTATAATGGGGAGAAGTGCTCTGGGCTTGTGAGAATAAATGCTGCAAAGCAGCAAGAGTCCTTTCTAATTAAAATATAAAAACCTGCGAAAATGATTCATACAATCGTCTATCAAATCGAAAAAATCTGCTCGAACTGATTGAAAAATTACAGCTTCTGTTTTTTTAGTTGGCCGAAATTTGATGGTATTGCATCAAGTCCTTTGAATTAAGTTATCATAATTTTTTGTTGGTACCTAATCTTTAGATTTAGTTGTAATTGTAAGAGAACTTTGCCAACAAGTCAGGTTGGTCATGCCCCCAAAAGCTAACTTAGGAATCTGACTTTTTTCAAAATAAAAAACCAAAAGATAATACCCAAAAGAAACAATGAAGAACAAATGCGTTTGTCACTTCGTTGTCCCCTAAAATTTATTGAGGTGAGATTTGAACCTTTGTCCCATATGTAACAGCTCTTCAACAAAACTACTGCACCATGAATACAGCCAACTGAAGAAGGATTAACACTGTATTTCCCAAGAGATGGCGTTAAATTTGAACATGTGCTCACCTTTGAGGATATATACATATATCATCAAAGGTGTTCACAGACACAAATTCAAATAGACAATCGGACATAAGCTTCGAGGACATATATACGATGGAGATGACATGGAACAGTTTTAACATGGGGTTGAGTGTCCAGACTATAGATGCCGCATGCTGGCGTACAAAGTTTTCCAGACTGAACACTCTAACCAATCAGAATCAAAAATGAGTGTAAAAGTGAGGTACTTTGTACGCCAGTGTTTATAAACAAATGCACATTGCGAGATTTTCCTCCAATCAGATATTTAGTTGGAAGTACGTGTGTCTGTAGACGCCCTTTCTATAGGTGGGACACTAAAACTGCCCGTGTGTTGTCTCCATCATATATATATCCTCGAAGGAGATAAGCCTTTTATAATTTTATATGCATGTAGATTACATCCGCTGAGCAGTGCTGCCAGATTGAAAACCCTAAAAATCTGCAACTGTTGTTTGAAAAAGTCCACAACTACAATTTTTATATGCTAACTGATGAAACATGTAAAACAAACCCAAAAATTTTTTGATCGCTTTGTTTGCAACATATTTTTGCTTGCTTCATTTGCAAAATTCCTGCATCCTTATTTCCATATCTATTGTAATTAGGGGTGGGTTGCTCCGGAGCAGTCTGGTTTGAAGAACCAGGTTTTTTAAAAGAGCAGGTTCTTAAAACTGCTCCGGTGTGATAGAGTCTGCTCCCTGCTCCTTTCTGCTCCGATGCTCCAAAGATCAAAACAAATTTTTTTCAGTTTTTTCTGACACTGGTTTTTGTTATCAGCAACTAAACTGAGTTCAATTTATATCATTTGCCATTGACATAAGATAATGAGAAGAATTACAAGAGAAATTTTGGATGTGGAGGGCTGAAATTTTTATGAGTTGTAGTATGTTGGTTTAAAATTCTGTGAAAATTTCTGCTCAATCGCACGTTTCATTTTCAAAATATTGCTGAAATTTCGACAACTCCTCAATTAGATTGAATCCTTATCATTTTAATCTCTCAATCTGAATAGAATTTTAGCGATATCTCGTCAACCGAAAGTAAGATTGAACTGCAATTTTTCAGAGATATCAAAAATATGTTAACTAAGTATCTATTGAAAATTTGGCTAAAATCATATCCTTGGTTCTCAAAATATCGTTGAAATTCTGCAACTAGATTTAGGTCATATTATATGCATAGGTATTCCATATAATGAAAGATATCGAGAGAAATTATGAGAGAACTGTTAGCTGTAGGGAACTGAAATTTTCACAGAATTTTTTGCTAACATACTACAATATCTCATAAAATGTCAGCTTTCTGCTATTAACAGTTCTCTCATAATTTCTCTCAATAACTTTCATTGCACGGAATTGAAAATTATGGAATTTTAGCAATATTCTGAAAACAAAACGTATCTATGAATTAAGCCAAATTTTCATGGAATCGTTTGTCAACATATTACATACCTCGATGATAACTTTGATTGTATTGAAGGGAATAAGGGATAATTCTTCTTCATAGCATGAATATTGATGACAAATACTGTTCAATCAACATGATTAGAGTTACACTCATTTTTGGTTCAATGATTTTCATTTTATTTATGATCGGAGCAGTTTCGGAGCAGGAAGCAGTTTGAAAAACCAGATTTCTTGAAAAACTAGGAGCAGGTGAACCAGGCTCTACAAATGAATAATTTTGTCCATCACTAATTGTAATATGTATGCTGAAATTTTTCGACTTGCCATACTTGCATGCGAAATATTATTAAATTGAATCGATGTTTTTAGTACGTAGTATCGCCAACTTTCAATTTTCGGAAAATCAGCAAAATTTCCAAACATCCGCACCGAAATGAAACATCCTCAAGAGGTTGCAAAGAAATCCGCAAATCTGGCAACACTGTCTCAGAGTAGCGTGTTGTCATAGTATTAGTGGGACATAATACGAGCCTGTAATAACAATGTGAATTTTCCCATGTATATTGAAGGGAAAGCCATAAATTCCATCAGCAAGTACGTTGTACAATATACTTACTCGTCATCTTGACAGAGAGTAACCTCAATATGTATACATATACATAGGTATATATGTACTATATGTTACAGTTAATTCATGAAATAGCTATCTAATTATTATCATGAAATAACTATTCCGACTAGTTAAAGCACTAAATTAAACAAAGTTATGCACTTTACCTAGTTATTTCATGAATTAACAAAAATCCAATAGTTAAAGTATGAAATTAGTAAATAATGATTTTATATTGTTTATTGGGCCATACTTGTGAATTGCCATTAATGGAAACAAAATTTAAATAAATAAAAATCAACAGAAATGGAAAGAAATTTTGAAAAACCAGAACAAAATAGAAAGAGAAACAAAATTTTGAAAAACCAAAATGAAATAGAAATGGATACAAAATTTTTTGGTTTCTACCTGCAAAAAAATTGAAATTTTAGTTTTAAATGCATTATCTGACAGTCTATTGTAAAATTTACAAATCACAAGAAGGTTGCATATTTTTTTTGTTTTATGTGAAACTTCGCCGATTGAAAAATAAAAACGGTAATGAAAATTAACAGAAACAGCAACAAAAATTTCAGAATCAAAAACTGACAGAAATAGAAACAAACAATTTTAGGAACAAAAATTAGAACAGAAACTGAATTTAAAAAAAATTGAAACTAACAGACACAGAAACAAAAATTTTTAGAAACAAAAACAGACTAAATTGGTAACCAAATGTTTCGTTTTCCAATCCCTGTTGTTGACACTTCATTTTTTAAACATACCCAATTTTTAACCAGCATTCGGCCAAATACTTATGATATTTTAATTTTTTTATATTTATTTATTTATTTATTTACCTGTTTACTGATTATTTAGTATTTTCTGTTTAGGTAAACCTACATTTTCTAGCGTGGCTGGCTGCGCTAATTTTTGTTTTATATAAAAGTATAGCCCAAAGTTATATAATTTTTTTTATTTTATTTTTTAATACTTTTTCTTTTTTTGTCAAGTTTTGATATGGAAATTTCTCGAAGGTTCATCTCCATGGAATTTTATGATACTGCTGTCAAATTTAGCCTGTTCCATTTTTAAAAGTTGAAGTTTCAATACGAAATGTTTCTTATCAATAGGAAATTTTTTATCCGAGGGCCAACGTAGTTGCCAGAATTTTTGAAACAAGGATAAGTAAGTTTGTAGTAGCCTACGTATATTTTAAACATTAATTTATTCATTACTCTTATCGCTTTCAAAATGTCATATATAAGAAGGCCTAAAACTTTAAACGAGGATAAACTAATTATCGTGGAATCTTTCCTTAATTTCACCGTGGCATCGTCCTTACTCATGTACTGGCCTTTGATAATCTGGATGTTCGAAGCTCATTATGAACGTGTTACGTTTTGTATTACATTTTCTCATTTCATAATACCTACATATCATAAACGGATAAGCTACAGTTTGTTCTGAGCTTTAAATAGAGATTGCCCTAGAATCAGAATTCAATAATTAATTTTATTACAAATAAATTCATGAATCATTGAACTGAGATGAATTACGTATTTGTAAACCGTACTGGTACTAAATTTTATCCGAATAAATAAATATGGTAACAAACATTTATTTTTATCGGAAAAATGAGAGGCTGAAATAACGAACCTATTTGTAATCTCGTATGTAATGGTTTTTAAAATTGGAAAATACTATAGTAAAAATTGCAATAAATGGTCGCCATAAATTAATAGGCAGATAGGCTACGGTAATTGGTAAATATATTCAAAAATAACTGGTAAAAACTCGAAAAGTTCATGAAGAAATTAGCTAAATCCTGGAAAGAAAATCCAGGAAGAGGAAAATGGTTATAAAATTTGCCCGAGGAAAACGTAGAATTTGAAAAAAAGCAATTCAAAAGAAAAGTTGTTTTTTAAAATAACGAAAAAAAATCGTAATTTTTTCTAGATTTAAGATAATTTTCAAGTGAAACTAGCTATAAAGCATCATAGTTTAACACATACGAATTTTACTAAGCACTAATTTTTGTCGGCAAACATTTTTCAAAAGGTTCCTTCTCGTTACGCCGATCTTTATAGGCATGCGCATGTGGGTGTTCTTGGGTGCTCGGCATCCAAGACGACTGTTTTTTTATAAATTATAATAATAAAATAATCCAATCTCGTAAATTAATTAAATTTTAAGTAACCCTAATTTCGGTTCATATTGTTAGCATGTTTTATTGCTGGAAACTGTTCGAGACCCTTCCCGAAGTACGTTGTAAAAAGTTATCACCCATACTTTCTAGGCGTTTCCAAAGGGGGCAGAAAATACGTAATTGTTTTTTGTTTTTCCAATTTTACTCGAAAGTGAGGGATTTTACAAGAAAAAAATTCGAATATAAAATATTATTCATAATATTTTCTGCCAAAAATATCACTACAAAATTTCACCTCAACGCCATAGGTGGGGTGCTGGAGGCTTGTGAATGTTGGTTATATATGAAATTTTTAAACAGCCTTATTTCAGAAAGTAACGAGCGGATTTGGTCCATCTTCAAACTTAACCGCTATATAGACCAAAAGTATTCACATGTCATTTAACTACGATTCATCAAGAATTACGCCTAACTCCATTTTTCTCAAATTGTAAATTCAAATAGTCGCCACTTTGAAACTAATGGGCGTGAGATATGGACCCAAAATACACACATGCCAAATTTCGTTTCGATCAGTAAAGAAATACGCCTTCCAGTTTGTTGACAATTCTCGTTATATCCCATATATACATATATACATATATATATATATATATATATATATATATTTGTATATAAACTTTAGAGGAGAGGGTGTTTTTAGAATGTGGGGGTCATGATGTGAAAAATTATAGTGAAATTTTCCCAAAATCGTGACATGTCACCCTCCTCAATAGGTAGATTCTGCAAAATCTACCTAAAACAATAGTTAAACCTGGGCAAAAATTAAGGTTCCCAAAAACTGACGGAAGACCATGGTGATAAAAATCGAATAGGGCGAAAATTGAGGGGGTGAAAAAAAAATTTTCACTTACTCAGGCACCCTTAACTTCGGAGGTTTGCACACGCCAGTGCCGATCTTACGATTGAAATCAAAGCTACCTATTTTGAGAGAACAAAATGATGCCACAGATCTTACCTAAATTAATTATTTTGATTTTCTGTTGTTCAGCTATTTGTTTTTCTGCACTATTTCATGAGATTTCTCATTTCAAATAATAACAAACGAAAATCATTTTTTTTTCCGTAATTTTTTGATAAGTAGAGTATCCATTTTTTATTTGAAATTTTTGAAAGGGTACGCCAGGTACCGGGCCTGGGCTTTTTCAGAGGGCCCGGAAGGGCCAAAGTTTTGAAATAAGTAGCTACTTTTGAGTAAGTGTTGAATGAAAGAGGGCTTAGGGCCAATCAATGGGGGCTGGGTGTCAAATCCAATACGTATTCAAGAATACAAAATATACCTGAGAAATGTTTTGGTCGCTTTGCTTGCGAAATTATTTTATTAATTTTTAACTTCCTTCCAGAGGTAAATTTTGCAGCTAGCTCTAAGAAAGCCCGTCAGTTTATTCCCCTAGCGCGAAATTTCTCTCTGAAGCCCTGAGGCAGAGACAGACTTCACTACTAATGTGATATAAACACAATCACATTTTTACAAAGAGAACTGCCAGAAACTTCTTACCGAATGCGATCAGGAAGTTCTATACTTTTTGAGTCTACCCTGACAAATAGAACAGCAATACGTATGTAAAACTACGTGTTATTAAGAAGAACAAAGCGCTCCCCTTTTTTTTTGAATGCTTTAATTGTAGTTATTATTAAGCAACAAATATGACGTGGTTTGGTACCAGTCCACCGGAGTGCGCTGTACTCCAGTTGGGTTGTTGTAATAATTTCTATAGCCGGTTTGTTCGACTTTTTAAAATCACCAGCTGCGAATGCAAGGAGGTGCCGGTTCATTACTTTTTTGATGTGATTTTTTTCAATTTTTTTAAAACAATTTCGGACATATGCCCATGCTTTTATTGTGTAGTGGGTTGTTTAGTGTGACGGGAATAGTTTTACACCAATGAAAGAGTATCTCTTGAAAATTTATTTTTAACGTAAGTTATTTCCAAATTGAATATCTACGCCTGAAAAGTACTAATATAAAAGTTTTGAAGACCAAAAGTGATTTTCATACCTAACATTATGAAAATTTCGGAAAAAGTATCTGAATATATATTTTTTTTTGTTGCAAATAATGGGGTATAGCCGGTCATTTTGAATTTGTCCAATCCGATTTCGTTTAACTCCCCGAATAAAATATTTTAGGCATCAGTGTTAATACATTTAATGAATTCCTTAAAGATTACATTGGTAAGTATGGTATGTACATGAAAGATTTTTGCTAGATTCTTATGTTTATATTCTCACCGAGTAGATAACACCGAATGAAAACGATCAAATGGGTTGGTAAAATTCTATCTCGCAGGGGCCGCGAATAAATGTTACACAAAAATATAAAAATCTAATGTTCAAAGAAAGAAAGAAAAAAAATTTCTTTTAAATTTAAAATAGGTAGCTATATAACAGGTAAGAAAGAACCCTGTTGCCAAAAAAGAAAAACAAATTTAGGAAAAGTTAATCTGCAATGAAAGTTCGGTAAAAAAAGCGACGATAAAAATTTTCTTTAATTTTAAGCTCTATTTTGTCGTGCCAGTGAAAACGGACGCAGGAATTTTTTTCTCTCTCCCTTTCTCTTTCTTCCTCACTCTCCTCGTTGAAACGAAATAAACTTGTTAGTAGTAAAATGTTGATTGTTGATGAGGCCCTTATTAGGTAATTACCAAATATTCGATAATTAATATTAATATTAATTTTTTGAAATTAAATCTTTTCACTCTCCAAAAAATTCTTCCTACTGTCAAAAAAATTTTTTTTTCAAGACAGCATCATTGATTTTCCCAGATTCAGATACAGCGTTCGAAGAGTATTATTCATTTTTTTTTTGTTTTTTTTCTTTTATATTTATCCTCGTGCTGTGATAACGATTCATTATCTCGTCACGTGATTTGGGCAAATATTTACATTTGGTTGAAGTATTATTTTGCGATGAGAAAAAGCTTGAAAATAAGGCGTGAAATCCTAATCAGCACACGATATGGACTTTATTTACGGATGCTAATAACTTATGCGCATTCTACCTGACGTCTTCAATCTATAGCTGACGTCTCAGTGTATTACATAAACGAATATATTATAGTCCATTCTTAATAATATTATTTCCATTATTATGATTTTTCGAGATTTTTCTCGCAAATTGATGATAAAGAGAAAAACTACGCAATTAACAAGCCTTTTGTGTCAAAATTTTTGTAAAATTCTAAGCATAAAATTACATGATTGTCCTTGGCCGTAAATATAATTAAAACGCAGCTTTTTTTCTTCTTTTTTTTAATGAGCTTTGGCTACGTGGCCATTTTACCCAGCTGCCGAGGTATATATTTCAATAACAAAGCATGGGGCAAAGGCGCATTTAGGATTTTGCCGCCTGTAGGGAATCAATTTTCTGCACCCCCAAAAAAAAGTGATGAAAAATTTTCATGCAGTTTATTTTTGTTAAGAAATGTTTATTTTTATACAAACCCAAAATCGTAAGTTTGATTAAAAATTAAAAAAAAAAAAAAGATTCTAAAGCTAATTAAAAATTAAAAAAAAAATAACATTCTAACATTGATTACAATTTAAAATTTTGAATAGGTAATCGTTTTCTTGCTTTGACTTCGCAAAATTTATTGATTACATCGTCCAATGCAATATTTTTTAATATCGTAAACTCGATGTGCAGGATAGAGATATGTTGCAGCCTATCTTGAAAACCGAAGAACGAAGGTAATTTTCAATTCTTTTCAACGCAGAGAAACTTTTTTCTGTGGAGCAATTTTTTACAGGTGTAGGTACATAATGCCAGTCTAAAAATCACGTCCACATAAGGATACACACTTCCGAGTTTCATATCTGAAAACCATTGGTATAGTTCCAAAATTGAAATGCCTTGAAATTCTTCTTTTTTCTCTGATATATGTGACATAAAATGGAAAAGTTCTTCATCCACGTTTTCATCCAAATCTTCGGGGTAACATTGTTTTAGAAAAACAGCTTTTTCTCGCATTTCATTCAAGGTTATTTCATTCTGATGTTTCAAATTTTTCTGGAAATTCTTTGTTAAAAATGAAAATTTTTTTGAATAATCTCCGTAGTTTGATCTTCGCTTTCTCAATTCGAAGAGCAAGGCATTAATACAAACAAGAAATATGGAAATTTTAAAATGATCTCTGCCATTCAATTCAGATTCATTCTGTCTAGTCTCGTCTGTAGTGGCAGAGACACTACGGGTTTCGGTACTTATAATTATGTTCGTTTAACGTCCAAGGGACAAGAAAAATATCGTCGTCACACTCCTATCACGCACCTCTACTCTCACTAGTCGCGCAACGACGAATGTTGGCGACCTCCTCAGCCCAGTAACTCGTCTACCTACATTTCTTCGGTAGACGAGTTCCCAGCTCGCCCGCCAGGCGCGCATGAGATCGTAGGCGGAGCCCACGATACTGGGGGCGGTGTCCATGGCCAGTCTTCCAAGACTCGCTGCCCTATAGATCTGTAAAAAAGCAGAATAAGTTTCATACACACACAAGTACATACATGTCGTTTATTATAAAAATATAAAAACATAACAAATTGTACTTATAAACTACTGAATAAATATTTACAATATTTACAAAGTCCACAAATCTTTGTATGAAGAAAAAAATTTATGTTTCATGATTTTCTTCCAGTTGGGAGTCAATTATTGGCTCTCAACTGTGATTTGTGGGCCGTCAAATTGCCGGACGCTTATTTGTGAGAAGGATGTTGATATGTTCAGCGCTTTGTAGGAGTTTCACTGTAAGGAAGAAAAGGTATTAAGTTAGCAATTTTTTATTTAAAATTGTGATAGTTGACAAAGTTATCACAATTCTATTTAGTGTGGATCGCGATCCGCTATCACCTTTATCCGCTTTCCACGTAGGTAGCCGGACGATAAAGTAAGCATTTGACAAGGTTGACTTGCCGTGTCTTCAAAGATAGCTGAACTCCAATGTTGCCACAAAGCATTGGTGTTCGTAGTAGTGGTTGTGTGTATGAAGTGTATTTACAGATCAAGTTCGGATAGAAGTTAGTCTATGTTTGGGCTAACTTCTGTATTAGTTCTTAGTTCCAAAGGTGCTAAGAACTTTATTGGCCGGCTCACTATTTTAGAGCTGGGCAATCTGACGTCAGCGTGGCGTACTTGGCCATCACGTGACGTCATCAGGTTTACTACAGTGGCTATTTTGTAGATTCCTGGTTTTGTCATAATGTCCAACACGTGGACTATGTCTCCAATTTTCGGTTGGAAACTTACCGTTCGGTAAGCATTGCTTACACCTTTTGGAACTCTGTCTCTCAGATATGGGAGGTAGAGTCCTTTCCAAGCTGCCCAAAGCTTGGTAAGGTTTATTTTATCAATTTTCCATAAACCTTGTAGATTTTTGGCTGTTGTGGTAGTTTCATCTAAAGGTTTGTCTAGGTCCAATGTGAAATTTCTAAAATTTGCATGCATGAAGTGTGCAGGTGTTAGAGTCACTTGCTCAGCTTCATCTGCTGCAGGGCATAGAGGTCTTTCATTCATCATCACTTGTATATTTTTAAGCGCTGCTTGAAAGTTAAAGCGATGATGAGAGTGTGGACCCATTACACGTTCAAACGCTTGTTTGAAGACTCCAATTAGTCTTTCGTAAGATGCACCATACCACGGAGCCTTGGGTGGAGTGAAGTGCCAGGTTATTCCTTTTTGTTGTAACCTGTCGCTTATAGTACTGTCTGATGTTATTGCTTCCCAGAATTGGGGTAAGTGGGTTGCCACTAACCTAAACTGGGCGGCATTGTCAGACAGTATTGCCTTTGGTGTTCCACGGTCTGCGAAGAACGTTTGGAACGCCATCCACATTTCTTGTGTTGTTAATGATGAGACTGATAAGAAGTACACTGCTCTTGTGGATAGACAGGTAAAGATTAACACCCACTTTTTGTAAGTTGGTGTTGTTGGAGTTGCCAAAGCCTTTTTCTTTTTTGGTAGGTATTCGTCAAATACCAAGTATGGACCGAAAACATCCACACCTGTGTAGGTGAAAGGATGAGTGAAGGGTACCAATCTGAAATCTGGCATTTCAGAATGTGTTGGTTGTGCAAAAGGCCTTTTATTTGACTTTTTGCACATTACGCATGAATTTTTTAATACTTTTGGAAGTATTCTCATTGCCCTTGGTACAAAATAATTTCGGCGGAAGGCTGCCATTGTAAACTTAATGCCTGTATGACTATTTAATGTGTGTACATTTAATAGTATTAATTTTGTTAGGTGTGATTTTGGGTGTAACATTACTGGAGATAGGATATCTTCAGTAAATGGTGTTACAGGAATATAGTTCCTTAACCTTTACAGCCCTGATTCGTCAATTGTTATGTGAAATTTTTCGTATGTCACATATTCGGGAGCATTATGTGACATAAGTTTATTAAAGATTTCAGAAAAGTATTTTTTCTGATCTGCGTAGATGAAGCATAGTAATGCGAATTGATAGTTATTGGGGATTATAGCCCACGGTGAAACCGACCTGTTTCGGGCAAGTCGTTTTCGTGATAATTTTCCAAGTGCGTTTATGCAATGGTAGAAAATTCTTTTTAGACTTATTCGTGTGTTAAATTTGTCTATATTGATGTTGAATGGTGTGTTCAGTGGTTCATGTATGAAGCTTATGTAGGGTATTGTTTTTGAAAGATCTGTCTTTTGTTTAGTAGACAGATCTAGTATTTGTTGTGAGTTTATATTGTTTTGAGTTTGTGTAAGATCCTGACTGATTTGGTTGGGATCTTGTACTTGGTCAATTTGTGTAGCAAATGTTTTAACTTCACAAATATAATTAACCGAACTCATAACAAATTTTGGGATAAAAGTTTTTCTGGATTTTAATTGTCTTTTTAATTTGGCAGTAAGTTGTGCACTGAGTTAAGTCTTTTATTAGCTCTGTTGCTATTGGTTGTAGCGTCAGAGGCAAAGACTCATCCCATTTATAATTTTCATTCCAGAGTTGTTTTATGAAAACTCTGGAAGGTATAAATGCTGGGGCAAACCAACCGTGAGGGTCAAAGAATTGTGAAACTGCTCTTAGGAACAGTCTCTTTGACCAGTTTGGTACTTGGTCTTTTAATTTTGGTGGACTGATAAAGATGATATCTTTATCCATGTCCCAAGAAAGTTCAAGTACTTTTATTTGAGGCTTTGTAAGTGCATGTTCAGGTGCAAAGTCATTTCGTAATGGGATACAATTTGTTCCCCATTGTGACAACTCCATTGAGATGTCTTTAATTAACTTGTCAGCCTGATTATGCAATTTTAAAGCGTCTTCGTAAGTAGGCAATGATGTTACTAAGTTGTCAACGTAAATGTTGTTTGCATGTTTTTTATAAAATTCCGGGTTCACCTTTTGGAAGTGGTGTAACAATACTGCCGCCAATAAAAATGGTGCTGTTACAATTCCAAAAGGTACGCGTTGAAACCGAAATGTTATTATGTTATCTTTTGTTAATGGTTTTGATGGATCTTTAACCCATAAAAACCTTGTTACATCCCGATCATCAGGATGCAGTCCTATTTGGTGAAAGGCTTTTTTGATGTCGGCAATAATGGCGAATTTGTCTTTACGAAAAGACAAAAGTATTTGAAGCAAATCTGGCAACAGATTAGCTCCTTTAAACATACAGTCATTAATAGAATGTTTTGACTGTTTTGTTTTTGCTGACCCATCAAAAACTACCCTGAGCGGTGTGCTTTTTGTTAGATCTAAAATCCCTTTGTGAGGTAAATAATGAATTAGCTCAGGTTTTGATTTTAGATCTACTCTCTCTATCATCTCTAACTCAATTAGTAAGTTAAAGTACTCATCATATCTTTTGAAGAATTCGGGCATTTTTTGTAGTTTAGGCAGTTGTTGTTCGAGTCTTCTGAACGATAGATTGTAATTATCTGCCAATGGTGGAGGATAATTTTTATATAACCACCTAATTTGGTAGCGGTTATTTACCAATTCTACATTTTTGTAGAAAAGTTGTAAAGCTTCGGCCTCAGCGTGAGCTTCTACCAGGTTATTAGACTCGATGCCAATGGCATCCAATCTCCATAAATTCTCAATCTCTTGAGGATTATTAAAGAATACTGGTGTGAAGACTTCATCAACTGCATTTTGATTTGGGATGATCCCTCCTAACATATGTCCGAACTCAGTCTGAATTAGTGTGAGAGTTGGTGAAATTTGATGAATATTTGTTACAAATGACCACATATAATCATTACCTAATAATAGGTCAATCGTATGCTCCTCTTCAGTTTTGCAAAAATTTATTTTTGAATACTCAGGGAATTTTTTATAAAATTCTGACAAATTTGGTTGATTCAAATTTTGCGTAATCTTATTTATAGTTTTCGCTGTTATTTGAACCACTATACCACTTGGTGTCAAAATTTCAAAGTCCACTAAGCTTGATTTGAAGATATTTGAAGTTTGGTTTTCAACACCTTTAAGTCTTATTATTTCTGTTTCATATCCTTTTAGTTTTAAGGATGTGAAAGCGTAAGACTTAGTTATAAAGGTGTCGACACTACCACAATCAAAAAATCCCGTTATTTTGATTGGTTCTTTTAGATATTGGGAACGAGCATACGATTGAAATACAAGAAAAGTTGAGCTTTTCTTGTGTTTAATGAAAGATAAAAAGTACTCACTGCTCACTGGTAAGCACTCCTTTTGATTCGCGCTGAGTTGTGGCAGCGTCCTGGCCCTTGCCACTTCAGAATCTGATACGTTCTGTTGAACATATGATTTATTAGTATCAAAATCATCATGTTTTGAGACTTTATCAAAATCACATGTTTTCTTACTTAGTGCATCCTTGCGCTGGCGCAGTTTATTGTACCAGGCCTCCATATGCTCCTTGTAGATGGGATAAGGAGCATTCGGACACAAGTTGCTATGGTGTTCGACTGATAGGCAGTCGAACCATTTGCAGCAGGCCAAGACCTTCTGCAGGCAGCTTGTGGTTCCGTGGCAGGTTGCGCATTTGGTACACAACCTTCTGGCCTGGTACTCGCGTTGGCGTTGAGGAAGCGTGTTGAAGCGAGGGTCGTAGCAGAGAAACCCTGGGTGTTTCTCCGTGCAGAACAAGCACGCTTTTTGCGGGACGGCTGGTATGTTCAGGATACTTTTTGGAGTATCCTGAGCGTTCCGCATTTCATTGTTCTGTTCTCTACGTGCTGAAACAGAAGAATAGTTGGGAGACTTTGATGAGTTTCCCTTATTACTGTTTGAGCTCTTATTAAATTTGTTGGGATTAGATTTATCTTTTCCCTTTGATTGATCGTTACCTTTTGAGAAGGTAGCGGCTATAAATCTTGGACTGCCTTTAGGTTGTCCCTGATTATTTCTCCTAGAATTTGAATTGGGGTTATGCTTTTTATCAAACATTTCCTCAATTTTTATAAATTCCCTGATTGCCGAAAAGAGATGAGAGACATGTCTTTCGTTACTTTTGAGATGATTTCTATATGATCTCGGTGGGAATTTTTTAACAGTGACGTTGAACAATTGCTCTTCGTCTACTACCATGGAGACCTGCTGATAGCGATCAATCAACACTGCAATTCCATCCATACCATCTTGGATGGATGAAAGTCCGTTTGTAGTGTTCGGAAATTCAGTAATTTGGTACCATATTTCCGCTCTGACCTTACTTGGGTCCCCAAACCTATCATGTAAAAATTGCAGACGTTGTTTGTAACCAACGTCATCCGGTGCAAAGTGCGAGAATTTTTGAACTATGTGTTTAGGCATTGCTTGCTGAAGCAATTTAATTTTTTGTGGGACTGCAATGTCCGTACGAAGATGTACGTACATTTTAAATCCCCTATTAAACCCTGGATAGCTAAGAATCGTTCCATCCCAATCATCTATATAATATTTGGGTGCTTTCAGGTTCATAGCTGCTTTTTCCGGGTGAGTATTCGGATCCAATTCCCAACAACAGGGTATTGATTCCGGTATATTTTTGTTAACAGGCGGTTCAAAATTGTTCCCTAATATAGGCCTGGGGACCAACTCTGTTGCCGAATCATATTGATTTTGATCTATTGCGTTTCTATTGGGAGATACGCAACTGTTGTTAACTGGTTCGGGTGGAGTGGGTATTACAGGAGTGGTATTGGTAGAACAAGCACACATTCGTTTATGTGCTGGTTCTTCTACTTTGTCCTGTGAAGAATCCGTGCGATTACGTTTTTCGTATTCGCGCGGGTTGGATAAAGTAAGTTTTTCATTACCTTTTTGTACTGCAGGCCGCACGAACTCATCCCGGAACTGGTCCAGATTGAGTCCATATTCCATTTCGACATGTTTTACCATGTCGGAACGGTCTCGCTGGATTCTATCGATCTCGTTCTCAGCTCGCTCCAGTCGAAGATGGTCGCGAGCTGCTCTAGCAGCGAGGTCCTCCAGCTCCTTCTTTCTGCGTTGTTGCTCCTGCCACTGACGTTCGAGCCGCTCTCTTTCCAACCGCTCTTGTTGGAGGCGTTGGGCTCCGTCAGCTCGTTCGTCACTAGGCGAATGCGCTGTTGATTCTCCATCACCGGGCCCTACTTGGCCCGATGTTGATGGGGTTGGCTCCTCGTGAGTTTGTTCCGGGGAACCAATCGGCATCGATGATTGCGTCGGTTGCAGGACTGGTGCCATCAGTGGAAATTTTGCCTCAATTTCCCCTTGGTTGGCACACAGTTTGAGGGTGTTGGCCCTGGCTAGGAGTATTTTATTTTTATCTACTCCTGGTGGCGGATTCATCAGCTGCTCGATCACTTGAGCAATTACCGGCAGCTGTTTTCGGGCCTGAACTAATGTTAGTTCAGGCTTGTTGATCATATTGTCGAGTTCTATTGTGTAGAACCCGGCAGTCGTGATCAAATCGAGGTAGATTTCGATCCTTGTTTCGAAATCGTCAACCTCCTGCATTGACCCCGTGCTGTAATGTGACTCGCCACTGGATAACGGGTCCATCACGTTCTTACTACGGGCAGATGCTTCGATCTCCCTTTCGATGTCTTCGTGATGAAGACCGTGTCTACTGGCAATTACTTTTGCCAGTGGAGCGTTGGCGAGGACTGGCGACATTGGGGTATTATGCGGTGCAGACGGAGTCGAGTTCGGCTCTGGTGCAGGGGCCACCAAGTGAGTTGGTGGCGTTTCTGCAGGTGGTGGAGGTGCTGGTGACGAATCCATTGGTGTTTCGTCCCGTTGCATTTTAGTTTCTGTTAGATGAAAAATATTAATTTTTATTATTCATTTATCTAAATATTTTCAAAGTTTTAATGTTAATTTTGAAAATTTTGGCGTGACCCGTGGGCGCAATGAACTTTCCCGTCACAGGTCGCGATATTTGATCCTAAATTATGATACTATTTTTAATTAAGTATGGAGGTTAAAAATATTTTCAAAGTATTTTCAATATTTTGAAAATTTTGGCGTGACCCGTGAGCGCAATGATGTTTTATCATCGCGGGTCACGTTTTATTTTTAAATTTTGAAAATTTTTTTCAAAGTTCAAATCAACTTTAAAAATTTTGGCGTGACCCGTGGGCGCAATGACGCTTTCCCAAGGTGGGTCACGATTATTTTTTTGAATTATTTTCAAAGTCCTAATTAAACTTTAAAAATTTTGGCGTGACCCGTGGGCGCAATGACGCTTTCCCATGATGGGTCACGATTATGTTTTCAGAGTCTCGTTAGGCTTTGAAAATTTTATAATTAAAAAAAATTCTTAGTTAATTAATAATCACGATTTCTTCGATTTTATTATTTTTTATCGCACCTATTTCCGTACTTCATGTCTTCGTGATGAAGACCGTGTCTACTGGCAATTACTTTTGCCAGTGGAGCGTTGGCGAGGACTGGCGACATTGGGGTATTATGCGGTGCAGACGGAGTCGAGTTCGGCTCTGGTGCAGGGGCCACCAAGTGAGTTGGTGGCGTTTCTGCAGGTGGTGGAGGTGCTGGTGACGAATCCATTGGTGTTTCGTCCCGTTGCATTTTAGTTTCTGTTAGATGAAAAATATTAATTTTTATTATTCATTTATCTAAATATTTTCAAAGTTTTAATGTTAATTTTGAAAATTTTGGCGTGACCCGTGGGCGCAATGAACTTTCCCGTCACAGGTCGCGATATTTGATCCTAAATTATGATACTATTTTTAATTAAGTATGGAGGTTAAAAATATTTTCAAAGTATTTTCAATATTTTGAAAATTTTGGCGTGACCCGTGAGCGCAATGATGTTTTATCATCGCGGGTCACGTTTTATTTTTAAATTTTGAAAATTTTTTTCAAAGTTCAAATCAACTTTAAAAATTTTGGCGTGACCCGTGGGCGCAATGACGCTTTCCCAAGGTGGGTCACGATTATTTTTTTGAATTATTTTCAAAGTCCTAATTAAACTTTAAAAATTTTGGCGTGACCCGTGGGCGCAATGACGCTTTCCCATGATGGGTCACGATTATGTTTTCAGAGTCTCGTTAGGCTTTGAAAATTTTATAATTAAAAAAAATTCTTAGTTAATTAATAATCACGATTTCTTCGATTTTATTATTTTTTATCGCACCTATTTCCGTACTTCGAATATTATTTCTTCTATTATTCGACGTATTGAAAAGGATGGCGGCAATGTGCGATAAAAATTTTTAACACAGTTAATTACGTACGTTAAATTATTTTTGAGTACGTACAATATTCAGAATTATTGTACGTACTTTTTCGTGTAAAGATTATATATGAAAAAAAATATGGTAAACTATGAAGGCGTAATTCGAGGACAAGAAGTACCCGGGATTTTTATCTCGAAAATTGTTTTTCAGTTTCTGAGGATAATTATTTCACCATGTATTTTATCCCTTTGTAGTTCTGAGCGTATTCAAAATTGCTCAGGACTAATTGTACGGCACTTTATTGTCTTCGTAATTTTGAATTTTTATGAAATTCAAAATTATATTACACGAACTTATTTTCGCACAAGTCGTAAGAAATTAATTTTTACGACTTACCTTCTGGACTTCGTTGATTTCTCCTTGTAGAAGAGGGATGACCAATAAATTCCTCTTCTTTTTTGTGGAGACGATGAGGTTGGAGCTTCTCCGAAAACTCCGACGCTCTTATGCGATTTCAACTTTTTCAGGTAAGTTGAGAACTTCCAACGTGGTCGAGAATCGATAGCAGGTTCTTGACCACACGAACACGATTTTTTATTAATTTTTTCGGAAAAGTTTTTAAGGCACTTTTGTGTAGCGTAAATTAATAAAAAACGAAATCCAAAAAACGTAATTAAGATTGCAAACACTATAATAACGCACAAGATGAAGTCAGGATCAATTCCACAAAACATAATGTTCTCACTTCATCTCTTCAAAAAGCAATGAAGTCATTTTGCTGCGTAATTTTTCTGGATCCTGTCTATTCATGTGATTTGATTCACTCGTTCATTCCCTGCTGGAATGAAGGAGCCTATTTTTTGTCTTTGTGTGTGTGTGTGCATGGTTCTTGCATTGCTTTTAATGCAAGAATCTCTATATTGATTGTGTGTGTGTTGATCATCAACACATACACATTCGCAGGTAGTAGATAAGGGTTTTTTATATTGGCCGTATCTACTTTGTATGAACAAAAGACTTTGCTTCTCGTCTTTTTTATTTTTATTTTTTTTGTTTTTTGCCTGTCGTATTTATTGCTGTTTAGACAGCCGATTTTCTCAGAATTCGATGTCGTCAGCTGTATATATACGACGGGTATTCGGCGATTGTGAAAGAGGTTGTTTAATTTTTTTTTTTTTTTTTTTGAACCTTTTTCACATTT
This sequence comes from Ericerus pela, assembly GCA_011428145.1. Classification (NCBI taxonomy): domain Eukaryota; kingdom Metazoa; phylum Arthropoda; class Insecta; order Hemiptera; family Coccidae; genus Ericerus; species Ericerus pela. Next base: position 497,463 of record WOFM01000053.1, on the reverse strand, counting down.
ACGTCTTTTTTAAGGTTGACGTATTTTTTGTATTTCTATTGAATCCTTTACTAAGGGTTCAATAGTTTGAAATACTGGGGGCGGCTAAAAATTTTCTCTAAGATAATTTTTAGCCGTTTTGTAAAAGTTGACGGCAATTCATTTTGCCGTGAACAATATGTTTATGGTCTTAGGCCGATGGAATTTTTATTGCATCGGCTTATAAAGGGCGTCTCTAATGCCTATTGAATTGTCGAATCATGTATTGATTCGATATATTTTTTTGAATAGTTGTTTAGAGGCGCATTATTTTGCCAGTTGATTTTTTCATAAAATCTACTGGTGTGAGTATTTCCATTACCTATTATTTTTCCGAAGCAATCTTTGCCTTGAAAAACGTGTGTATAGGTATCATATTGGAATGTATAATTTAACAATGATATTTCATTGATAAATTTTCGTAGAAATATATAATTTAGCAATGATATTTCATTGATAAATTTTCTTAGGCTAAATAGTAAGTACGAAACTTTATCAATTTCGTTCTTCTTGTTATTTTGAGGAGATCTTAATTATTTCTAAGATCGCTTTATCGTTGTTAGTCGATAGTTATTAATTCAACTTTCGGCTAAATTTACGTTTTTTATTTTGAATATATAAAAAAACGTATTATTTTATTTGATTTTTCGAAGCTAATTTATAGTTTCGAGAAAAAAAAGTACCGCAAAATTAATTCCTATAATAGGTATTAATTCTGTTTGTGAGTGGAAGCGCAGTAGGCAAATTCGAGAACAGATTCTATTTAAGGATCTGTTTCCATTTCGCACCAGGAAAAAATTAAAATTCACTAGAGTTTTAATTTTAGAGTTTTTAATTTGGATCAGATTCTATAAGAAAGGATCTGATTCGTGTATAAAAACTCCCGATGCTCTTGCTACCATGTAGTGGCAGAGACACTACGGGTTTCGGTACTTATAATTATGTTCGTTTAACGTCCAAGGGACAAGAAAAATATCGTCGTCACACTCCTATCACGCACCTCTACTCTCACTAGTCGCGCAACGACGAATGTTGGCGACCTCCTCAGCCCAGTAACTCGTCTACCTACATTTCTTCGGTAGACGAGTTCCCAGCTCGCCCGCCAGGCGCGCATGAGATCGTAGGCGGAGCCCACGATATCGTCAGCCTGCAATTTTCTTCTTTTTTTTTTTTGCGAGTTCGATCTTTCTCATGTACTGGATTTTGAAATGAATAGAAGACTCTAGCTTCTTTTTCAAATTGATCAAATTCATTTCGAGTTCTTTTAAAAACGGCAATCAAGGATTCTCCGGTGCGTTGCAATGCGCGCATCTATACAGGCGCTTGTGCGCGTCTATATAGACGCGTTCAGCTGTTGCCTACTTAATTTTTTTTTTAATGGATCGTCCAAAAATTTGCCCCCCTGAAATTTTGCCGCCATGGGCTACTGCCCTCTCTGCTCATGCCTAAATGCAGCTCTGGCATGGGGAGCGGATGGTCAGGATCTAGTGGTCTTCGATCATTTAATACGGGATAGCCAGGTAAACACACAAATCTGTGCCAACAATAACACCTATCGCCTTAAAATGGACGGAAAAGTTCCACTCGATTTCACTGGATTCACAGCAACGTATTCAGATAGCTTTAAATTCACGAGACAAAGCGACTAAAAAAATACGAAAAAAGACCTACTACTCATACACAGAAAACGTACGTTCATTTTAGAGCTTTAGAATGATGGTACGGTTCATTAACATTGGTGAAATAGGGCTACTGGGTATCCAACATTAAATGATCGAAACCAGCGACCAATAGTCCACCAAACATGAATTTTTCAATTACATACTGAGGCACCAGCGGAACAAATCGAATACACCACCATTTTGCGTTGGGAATATGACGGTGGCAGTCGATTTTGAACTCGCAACCTTTTGATTACAAAGCCAAACATCTAACCACTACGCCACACAAACCTCCGACTTATTTTTTTATTGTAACGAAAAAAGCAAAAACTATAATCAAAAATATTGCAAATATTGATGGGATTTTGAGAAAAAATTTCATGAATATTCTCCTCTGCGTATACATATGGGAAGTATTTCATTAATATATATAATATGTCGTATACGTATGAATATTGTGGTGTCCGAAAGTTGACGACAAAACTAAATAAAAAAAATTGTAAGGTTATGGGGTTACTAATAATAAAGTCCAAACATATTTCTGTAGTAGGCAATAACTGCTGTTCAGAGGGGGTTCAAAGACTAAAAGATTGGATAATAAGAGGCCAAATATTTCCCAAAATTGGTCACGTTTCAAGTCATATCATCCAAAACAAATTTAGTTAAATAGGGTCAAAGGAATAAAACCAACAAAAATGAGGGGGTAAAAGCGACAAAAAATAATACACACACAAAATACCAATGAGACAGGAGATGTCAACAAGAAAGGACAGCTGGTGAAACATAAGAACAACAAAGTAAAAATAATGAAATACAATGAAGAAATCACAAGGAAATGGCGTAACATGATAAACATATTGCTTCCAATAGGTAACCAACAAACTGCAATGGACTCGAAAAAGGAGAAAATATAGAGAGGAAATAAGAAAAAAACTATTTTTATCACTAAATAAATGCATGGAAAAAACAGCATAGACAGTAACTGAACTATAATCTCTACTTCAGTAAAAATTATACTTGGACTTTCACAGATGTCATCAAAATAAACCTATTTAAACAATCAGAATAGTAGTATCAATTTGGTTTTTTGGGCTTTTAAGTTTACAACCTCTCACGTGTAGATCAATATTTTTTGCCGATTTTTCGAAAATTGTCATTATCGATTCGATTAATCAGAAGACAAAAATCAACTGAAAAATTCATCAATTTTTTTGAAAAAAAGCGACAAAAACTGCGTTAGTTAGACCAAAAACATACAGAAAATCAGTTTTCAAACGCTGAAAAAACATATCAAACAGGTACGTGATTTTCACAATATCGATAGTATCTTTGTATCGAGCAAAAAATTTTTTCCATGAGACCATAACCCCGTTTCATTGTAGTCGAAGCAAAGCAGGGGTTCGGATAAGTAAGTATATAGTAGTTACATGTCCTGGTTCTAGGGAGTGGGGGAGCGGAGAAGCCGGGACCACCTTTTTTCTGAAAGAAAAAACTCATTGTTCAACGCATCTGTTATGTTGTAAATGATGTTTGGAGGATATGAGTTTCGATGATTAGAAAGTCAAAAAATTTTAGAATTAGGATTTGGACCCTACATTTTGAAAATCTTGGAGAGGCCACTGGTAGTTAATTATAATTTTTTATTTTTTTTTATGAAATGTTCTATATCAGAATATTTATGACCTACGATTTACCTTGAAAGAAAAATATTGCTATCAATTTGGGAATTATTCGAAAATTTTAAACCTTTTTGATAAAACATTCCACGTGTAAAAACAATAACAGAAAGTTTATGAACAAAATAATATTTGCTCAACCAAAAGTCCATATTTGTGGTTTCTAAAGAAATTCTCTTCTGAGAGCTGTGCGGTAAATATTTATCGGTCTCAAATAAACATCTTAATTTTTTATGACAATAGTAAAAATTTTGATGCTAAAAAATCTACACAAGGTGTGTCATTTTTCGAAGAACCATATAGATAGGGCTTATTGCGTTATAAAAAGTGTGGATGAATAAGTCATTCAAAAATCAAATGGAAACACTTTCAATGACAATAAATCTTTTTTTCAAAAAAATAAAATAGACTTAAAAAATACAAATTTTCAAAAAAATTCACTAAAGATGAAAAAATAATTTCTGAGGATATTAAAACGCCATTTTTTTTTGATCGAGGATGTTATAAAACAACTTTCCTCTTTTTTGATCAAAACTTTTAAGTCGGTGCCAAATTCAAGCAAAAAATCAACTTACCTACTTGATTATTGCTGAAAATTTGGTACTGACTTGAAAAGGTTTGTTCAACAAAAAATAGGGATGACTCAAAAAAAAAAAAAAAAATACAAAACATTTACTAAAAAGAGAAAAATAATTTTTGAAGTCGGCGCTAATTATTAAGAAGTCTATACAATAAAATCTAATCCCAGTTTTAGTATATTTATCCGCGTTTTTTGCAATATTCACATTTTAATTTTTTTTAAAACTCCTATTCTCAAACTTCACGATTTCTCAGCTACTATTTAAGCTACAATGCTGGGGTTTGTACTGTTGAAAAGAGGAGAAAATTTGTTCGGGTTCTCTAACAAAATTAATTTTTTTATCGCCATTAGTTTTTCACAAATCGGCCAAAAAAAACTGCAAATTAATGAGAAATTTGCCGTTTTTTAATTTGTCATTTATTTTAAAAACTAATGATTACAGAAAAAAATTTTCAGCGAAGACTCCTCCCCTACTTTTTAATGACAAATTCATTTAAACCATCAGATTTCATCTAAAACGAATAAATCACGAGATAACGACGAGAGAAAATACAAGAACAAAACAAGGCGCTCTGCGTAAATTGCTATACAAGATTATAGGTGTATATATATAATTTATATAGATATAGTATATAAACACAAAGTGCTTTCAGCATAATACTTCGCCAACTTTCAGACATTAAATGTATATGATTTTGGTCATCTAGGATTTGTAACTGGAGCGAGTGTTTTCCAACCCTAGTTTTGTCATAAAATTTGATGGAATTGACGAATAAAGCTTACCTTTAACAATTTATTCCAGTCTTTAGAGCTGGAGAAATTTTAAAATAATTATTTTTCACATTTTAGTGCATTTTTTATTTTTTATTTTTTCGAAGTCGCTTCTATTCTTTGAAAAAAAGTGTTATTATTTTTCAACTTTGAGTTTCAATTTTATGAATATTATAAAAACAAGTGCCTAATATAAAATCCGCAATTCTGCTTAAGTATGCCTGTTAAGTTTTATTCAAATTGGTTTAATTCAGAATTTCAAATTCGCCACATTGCATCTGTAATTTTAAATTTCGGAAATCGGGAATCGGATTCGTAATTAGCCTTCCAAAAAAACCTTCAAGATACCTATTTTCACAGAAATTGGTTGAATTTTGAATTTTAGGTTTATTATTTCAGATTTGGTACAGATCCGGTATTGATCCGATCTTAACCAAAATTTAATGGGACCACCTCTGGACTATCATCTTTTAAACGAATTCTGAATTATCAAAATCAGCTCAGCCTTTGTTGAATAATCAGTTTACGCAGGTAAATATATTAAAAACAATATATATATGTAAGTTCGTAGTGTGTCGCAAATCTAATTTGCACTTCAAAATAAGAATAGTGTGAGAGTTCTAAATTCAAAACTATTTATTCACACGTAATTACAATAATGGTGAAATTAGAAAATTTGGATATTTCTTACACACGAAACAAACGAAGATCTATTCTGTTAAACTGGGTCAACGTTGAATGACCGCACAAAAGGATGAATGAAATTATCAATGAAAAAATAATCAGAAACGAGCTGCGAAGTCGATGACGATAACAAAAGAAAATGTACAGGTTAAGATTAGTCGAGAATGTTGTTATCGGATAAGAGAAGGAATGAATTTAATGAATGAAATGACGTTATTATAGATAAGTAAATCGCATGTGGTTCATTAATACATCGTAATGGCTTAGCCTAGGTCAAACATAAATAAACATGCAAAATAGTCAAAATCTCGCAAGTATGAGCGAGATTTGGTGTGATTTGGGAGAAGACGACATCGTCTTTTACATATATATATATATATATATATATACCTAGCAATATTACCTCCTCCTTTTTTTTAAGTTGATTAAAAATACAAAAAAATTGACGTAGCTATCTTCTCTTACAAATTGGAAATAAAGTACCTATTGAGTAAAAGTTAAGATGTTCGAAATGTTTTTCTGCACAAAATTTAGTCCATCATAAAAAGATGCACTGTCGTAGATAGCTGTTCCCTAAAAGCAGTGACGAAGGGTGTTAAAAAAAGCTTTAAAAAAAAATTCGAATTAACACTAACACATATTTTATTGGCGCTAAGGGGCTGGGTTTGAACCTAAAATCTCCCCAAAATTATGCAAGGCCGTGAAACGATGCTTACACATAATTCAGTTGAGTATAAATTGGATACTACATCGCAGGAAAGCTGCATTGCTGTTCTCAGGTTTTAACTTTTCAAAGTCAGATTTCTGTCGATGGTAAATTGAAGTTTTGATGTACTCTCCCCCTGTTCGAGAGAAAAATTACACGAGCCGAAGTTCGGACTCCTTTGCAGGATGGTGAAGTATGGACAGGGTACCGACTTACCCCGTTAGTTTCACATTTAACGCCCATTAGATTTTCGTGGTGCGTTGAATAATGAATTGCTATTTCATCATTATGAAAAAAAATTGATTCGTAAATTTTCGAATCACCAAAGGTAATTTTTGTCTGCTACGTTTAAACTGACTCACCACGAATGCAGTACTAATACCATCTTCAAAGGAAAGATTCGATCGCACCTAATTTTCCAAAGGAAAAATCTTTGTTGAGTTTAAGAAGTTAGTAGTATTAGTCAGGTACTTATTTATTGTAAAATTTATTTCAAAAATCAATACAACTGCGAACTGGTGTAGGGGTTAAACTTGAGCTATAATTTAGCAAAGAATTCAAAATTTAATATTTTTCAGAACTTAAATGCTACTTACACTCTCTGCGATATATTTGTTTGAAAGCTTAAAAAAATGCAAATATTTTCTTGAAAGCACGCCCATTGCTGCGGTATATTATACAAGCTGAAGTACCCGTCTAACAGACGGGTTAGACAATAATACCACAAAATATCACCAAATATATCACTTATTTTTTAAGTTATATTAATTGAGTAAGAAACCATTCTGTAATTCAAGAAAATTTCAGTTTTTTAACCCTATTATTTCTTCAAAAGATATGCCCTTACAAACATATTTGCAGATGTATTTGTATTTATTGTCAATACGTGATAATTTTTATGAATTGATTGTACTTCTCGGTTTTAAAACGTGAAAATATGCTTGAAAAAAGACTAAAAGCAGAGGTTAAATGAAGCACCTATATTTAATAGTTTTTATCATGATATAATTAGACATATATAATGAAACATTTCATCTAATGATTTCAAAATTTGAAGGCCATGGATCACTATTGTCATTCAATAAAAATAATAATAGACAACAGTGACATACTAAAGAAATTTTTTGGGAGGGAGAAAATCAAAAATTCCCGGCTGAAAAGGTTAAAATTCTGAACTGAAAATTTTCAAGTTTTCCATTATAATTTTTTTATTCCCAAATCTTCTAGTATGGAAATTTTTGCTTTTATTTTGGCGAAAAAATTTTTAATTTTGGACCAATAGCTATGAAATTTAAAGCAGTTATTTATTATGATGTATCATAACTTGGTATAAATTTTGGTGCAAATCGGTTATATGGTAATTCTGATAAAGCTATTTTCATTTTTGTTTTGGCTACAAAATTTAAAATTTTTGACCAACAGCTATGAAATTTGAAACAAATATTCGTTATGATTTATTATAACTTGATATAAATTTTGGTGTGGATTGGTCATACAGTAATTCCAGTATGGCTATTTTTGTTTCTATTTTGGCTATAAAATGCTCAATTTGGCATCAATAGCCACAAAATTCGGAACAATTATTTATCATTATTTATTGTAGTATCTATGCTACCAATTTTGGAGTGGATCGGCTGGTTGGCACTTCCAGTACCACTTATTTTTTTTATATTATTCACAAAATGCGCAATTTTGGAACAATATGTACGAAATTTGAAACAAATATTTATTATATTTTATTGCAGCATCCAGCTAATTTTCGTATGCATCGACTGGTTGGTACTTCCATTACCACTATTTTTGTTTTTATATTGGTCATAAAATGAGGAAATTTGGAACAATATGTCTGAAAATTGAAACAAATATCCATTATAATTTATTCTAGCATACCATCCATTTTAGTGCGGATTGACTTGGTGGTACTTTCGGTAAAAACATTTCTTTTTGTTTTTAGTCTGGCTATAAAATGCTAAACTTTGAACAAATATTTATTATAATTGATTGTAATATTCTACCAGTTTTCATGTAGATCAACAGGATAGTATCTCCTTCAACTCAATTTTTGTTTTTAATGGTTTCAAACTGTGTAATTTCAAAATTCAGAACAAATATTTTTAAGTAGGATTTCTATAGAAAATCCACTTATTATGCTTAGTGCATAATTAGCCCCCAGGGTTGGAGGTGAGTAAGTTTTTTGTTTCATGACATCAGGAAAATTTTGGCACCAATAACTCAAATTCACATATATATACATCAATTTCTTGTTCTCATGGTACAGGTTGCAATTTTTATCCCATAATCACGAAATTTGGTGCAAACATTTTTACTGAGGAAAGGACCTGACCTACTGATTTTAGTATGAATTGGCCAGATGGTACTTCCTGTACCACCATTTTTGTTTTTATTTTGCTATAAAATGCTAAATTTTGCAACAATAGCCACAAAATCTGGAATAAATATTTATTTTGATTCATTGTAGTACGCTTCCAATTTTGGTGGAATTGGGTGGGGGTACTTTCAGTACCACTATTTTTTTTTTTATATTGCTTACAAAATGCAGAATTTTGAGACCATATGTACGAAATTTGAAATAAATATTCATTAAAATTTATTTTAGCATGCTACCAATTTTGGTGCGGATTGACCTTAAGATACTTCCAGTAAAACTTTTTTTCCCTCTTTTTTATAATTTGAATGAACTTTCCTTTTTTACAAAAATCAACCACATGCTCATGTTTTCACGTTTTTCTTTTTTTTTATTTCTTAACTTTATTATATTTCATTGGTTTTAATTTAAATTATATAATGTTTATTACACTTCATCATCTTAATTTATTTTTCATTTTTTCAAGAAAAAATGTCAATACATTTCATACAATCATAACATACCATTAATATATATAAACTTACAGACAATTAATGTGACCATCAAAATTCATAATTCTTTCTCTCAAAAACCTACTTTTTCTAGCGAGGCTTGCTGCGCTAGAGTTTTTTCATCTTATTTCTCTCTATAGGAAAAAAACATGAATGTCTGGAATGAAACTGCTGACATTAACACAAAGTCACCAGTTGATGGATGTATAGCTGCGCCTCTTGTTGGGTTATTCATTTGATAAGTAATTTTCAATATCACTCACACACAGACACTAATGTTAAGATTACTTTCACACATGCACTCACATGTAGACACTTACCCAAGACAACTTTAAACCTCAATTTCAGCAGTTTGGCTGAACGGATTTTACTTTTTGATGTCTATAAACCATTTGTAGGATATTCTTCATATGTGGTATGAGTTTCAAAAAATTTTGTTCAATATATTAAGAGAACATTCAGGACAGAGAATGGCAACTTGTCTTTATATATTATAATAGAATAGAAAATAGAATAGATAGAATAAGAAGAGAAGATAGATACAATGTAGGCCTATGTGATCAAAGAATTTAATGAAATTAGTTTTCAATGCTATATAGACGAGAATGAAAACAAAAATATTTAAAAAAAACTTCCAATAGCTCTGTTGTGCGAAGTTGAGAGATAGGGATGAGGCTTCAAATTCTTAATGGGTACGATTCGCAGTGCGCGAGAAAAAATATTTATTCCTTATAAATTTTATGAATAAATTTATCAATCTTTGTTATCTCAAAAAAGCACCAGACGAGTATATAAAAAGTATAAAACTTTATTCTTTATTTCTTCCACCGAAGTGGAATAAAAAAAAAAGTAATTTTCCACGCTCAATTTCTGTATCTATGCTTCGAGAAGGTGAAAGATAAATCAAGAATCTTGTAGAATATTTTTCGAAGAATTACCACGTTCAATTTATTATTAGATTATTAATTACTAGATTTTTCTTCTTGCCTTCTGAATCAAACAGCAAAGGTGAAAAGTAACATATTACAACTGAACCATGAATATATGTATATAGAGAGAGGATTAGTAGCGTCCCCTTAAACTTATGTCATTTGCTTTTCTCCGTTGTTGACATGCGCAGTTAAATTTAAAAAAATTTGAATAAACAATAATGTCCAACACATTTTCAGATAAGGTCGCCGGCGCGTCCGCCTCCTCGAAACAATTTAATGTGACACTTAAAATTTTTTTAATTAGAAGATCCTAGTGAGAAAAAGATAGCCATAGTGAGCGAGAAAGAGTTGTTTCTTTCATTATATTTCTATAATTTCTTAAAACGTTTCTTGACACAAGCCACTTGCGGGGGGAGCCAGCTGCTTTACATAAAATGACTTTGTCCCCTTTCTCACTCTCTTCTGCTCTGTTTCCTTCATTCTCTTTCTCCATTTCTTTTTTGCTGCCATTCTCATTCTTTCATTTTTCCTTTCATTCCTCCTCCTACTCAATCTCTCTCTTACTTTTCCCTTCTCCCTCAGGACCTCCGAGAGGGAAAGGAAAAGGATACCAAAGGTACCGAGCCCGGACTTTTTGAGAGGGCCTATATGGTACCAAATTTGGAGACAAATATCACTTTTCAAGTAAATGTTTACATAGTGCATTAGGACTAGTGGCGTAGAAATAAAAAGGTTTTAGGGTCAAAACCTCCTCAAAATTTTTTGATTACCTCAGATGCCCTCAAAAAATAACAGTTAATCATGTGAGGCTGTTGCTTAAAAAAACTTTTTCAAAAACCTCCCAAAAAATTGTGCTTTGACTGCACCGCTGATCAAGGCAGATCCATTGAAGAGTTTTTGGGTATCAAATACCCCAAAGAAAAAACAATAGAATAGGTATATGTTCTGGAATATAAAAAACGACTGAAAAAACTTTTTTTCACTCTCGAATTTTCCCATCTTATAACACCTTCCCATAGAAAAATTCTGTGGCTGGCCTAGAGAAGGACCTTAAATTTATTCGCCCTGGAACCGGAATTGCTCTCTGAGGCTTTGTTCTCCCTATCTGTTCCTCTCACTTAACTCATAATTTCTCCCTGTCCCTCTATCTGTCTCACCATTTCCCTAAAAAGAAAAAAAAAATTAGCTTCTCATAGAATGAACATGTGGGTCCACAAAGTTGTTTAATCCGGAATGACCAACGTCAATTTTTCTCCAGCAGAAAAATATATTATTGATACAAATTAAAGATCTGAATGGTAAAATCCAGATGATACCATAATATGTTCCTGTTTTTTCAAATTTAATATCTCCGTTCGAAATTACGTAACTTTCTGGAAAAATTGCCTATGTGTTAAATAATTTTAAAAAAGATCCCCCTTGGACCTTGGTGGAAACACACAGGTTGGAACATTTTTATCACTGATTCAGGAGACCACTCTCAACACCTTCTCCCAGTTAAACCTTCTTTAGATATCTTTTCATTTTCAAAGACCTTATTTAACTGGGCTATGTAAATATAGTTCAGTATACCATATAATAACCTTGCTCCCAGGGAGGATATAGACTTTTTCTCTTCAACTAGCTAATCTGCATGGTGAGACTTTTCTTTTAACACCTCAATTATGAAAATTGGTCCAGCTGTTCTATCCAACTTGATTCCATAGAAAAAAAAAAGGTGCTAATTCCACTGTGGTTATACAGGCTATACTCATGAAGGATTGATGTGTAAACATAATAATAGTGTGGTTGTGTGGGTACACAACACACACCTATATGTCATGTAACAAACGCAAACGAGAGTTATTATTGTAAGAGTTACAGTTACATAAATCTGACAATTGCAATTCTCATTTAGCCCATACTGTAGACCAAGCACTAAGATATTTCATCAAAAACCCTATAGAAATTAATATAGGTAAGTATAGAAAAAGGTAGTGTGTTGGATGAAAACACCTGAGCTCAACTTTTGATCATTGGGGTTTAGAATAATGAAATAATTTTAGTCTAATTATAAGATAGAGTATTGGTTTGGTGGTTTAGATAAGCTTAATTCCTCATTTACCTAAAACATAACATTAGTAGCCTATGGGTACGTTATCAGACAGTTTTTTTAGAGGGAGCACAAATTATTAGCTATTATTTTTTGAACTGGCAGCAAAAGACTGCTAAAATTTCTTTTATGTTCGTAAGAGGTTCAGAATGTAAGAAAATTCTGAGGGAGTAAATAATATATTATTTTTCAGCTTTTGACTAAAAAAAAATTATTTACGCACCATAATATCGGCTACCTGCTTAATCCTTTCATTCACCACAAAACCTTCCTATAGCCCAAGAGAACTGTGGTGAAAAACTACATTAAAAATGAAATAATTTCTAGCAAAAGTTCCTGTAATGATAATTTTGTATCATTCATAGTATCTCTCTCTTATATATATATTTCACATTTATATCAATCACCTAAAACAATTCTCATTATATTGACGTCATGTAAACATTAAGTCTTTACTTGCCTTTACTGACTCAGTTGTTCTACATTCAATGTTTATAAACAAACATAAATACACTTTTCATAACAACTCTTTTCTATGAAACCATTCTGCAGATATTGCAAATACTCAAAATCACCATTTATGTCATTTCCTTAAACTCCTATTGGACAATATCTAAACTTGTATTGTCATAACTCTCCAATCATATCACTACCATTTCCACTCTCCAAGAAATCGCCATATTCTCCTCCCAAAACTTCTAACTATAAAAACTCATGTAACCATGTACATTTTATCTTCCTTATCATCTTTACCTTTTTCTGTTAACCTTATTATTCCTACGTAACTTGCTATTTAATATTTCACTGTTTTATATCTTGTTTAATACAACCTTTTAACATTTACGAGTATTTAATTATTTTGTAACCAATATTCTCGTTACAGTTCCACTGCTCGAAAATGTTTGGTATACTTCCTTGACTACATAAGAAAATGTTCCAACTCCTAAGCCTCAAATTCCCCTTATAGGGGGCTGAACATACATGACTGCTTTCTGTTACCTATTTGAATTTTACTCAGAAGTGGAAGGTTCTACAAAAAAAGAATTTCAGTAAAAAATTTTTTTTATAAAATTTCCTACAGAAATAGTAATTATAATAATTTACCTCAGCATCATAGATGAGGAGCTAGAAGATTTTTAATGTTGGTTATATATGAAAGCTTCAGCAAAGTATAATTTTGAAACTAAAAGGATGATTAACCAAGGTGCGCAGACGTACTCTTTTTTAAAATATATACCATCTTTTTGAGTAAAAACAAAGTGAACTCTCTCTTTTGGTCCAAAAAGGGCACTTTACTCTTTTTTTTGTTTTTTTATATTCTTAGTATCCAAATTTTTACCAAAAACTATTTTTTCACACACTTTTTTCTTACTTTTTCTCTTTTGCAACATTAAAATGTTAATTGATGACTCTTTTTTTTCTTTTTTCCTTTGTCAATTTTGTAGTTTTTGTCATACACTCTTTACCTCCAAAAAAATGTAAACAGCTGGGATTATACAGATCTTCAAACTTGATTAAGATGTAGACCTAAGGTATGCACATGCAAACTTTTTTTCTGATTGCTAAGGAATCATGCCTGCTCCCATTTTCTTTAAATTACAAATTCAACAGATGTCATTTTTAACCTAATGGGCAGTTTCTGCCCATCTTCAAATTTGGCTAAGATATGGACTCTAAGTACACACATTCTAAATTTCATCTTGATCTGTCCCAAAATACACTCCCTAGTTTGTTGAAAAATTTAATTATATCTGACATGAATGAATGTTCCCTATAAAGCTGCGAAAATAATCCAATCAATTTTTGCATATCTCCTGAACATCATCTGTGGCACTGAGGTAAATTTTGATAATAACTTTTTTCATAGGAAATTTTATGTAAAATATTTTTTTAATGAATTATTTTTCTTAAAACCTCTTGAAAGAATATTCACACGAGAAGGTAATCAACAGATTATTTGCATGTTCTGCCACTTCATATGTAAACACATCTGGTTAATCCAAAACCTGGACAAACACTGGCAATTTTAGAGCCAGTTTGGACGGTTTATATAGGGCTTATTTTTCGTGATTTTCGTGTACTTTTGTTGGTGTATTCTTGTTCGTGTGTTTCAAAAATCTAACGAATACTATTTTCGTGTTTTTTCTCGAGAGAAAATATATTTGCAAAATCGTCGAATCTTTTTTTTAAAAAAAAAACTTAAAGCAAAATAATTTTTTTATTTTTTGCAATTTTTATTTTCTCGTGTTGCGAATGGAAAATTTTTGATAAAATTTATTTTTTCGTTTTCGATTTTTGTGCGTAATTCGCTTTTTGTTTATGAAACCTGTTGGGTTTTGTAAATCTGAAATACATTTTACAAATGTGGTAAGTCGTTACGATCATATTCAAAAAATGGAGTCAATCCAAAAGGGGTTAAAGAAATTGCGTTTGGACTCGAGAGGAAAAATGCTATCTAAAACTGAATGTAGATATCCTGAAAAATCATTCGACAAAAAGGTTCAAGACCTTGTCGAGATGAGGGGTGCTAGAAGTGTTTTGGATAGTCAAATTTTTCCAAGAGGTGGTGTTGCACTCGCTGATGAGACTGTTACGTTTGATGACGTAACACTCGATCTGATATCAGCGTGAATAGGGTGTTGATGCTATCGCAGACCCTTGTCTGTAATACACAGACAGGTGTGGACGATGGTGAATTACGTCACTCATCGTAGATGTGATCTATAATTCTTTCTTCTGTGATGTTTGGTTCTATTTCTTTTAGGGTATTAGACACAAATATTACAAAATTTACGAAATCATCGTCTCCTCTATATAGACGTTTACATAACCTTTCTCTTAATTGAGGTTTTGTTTTTCTAAAAATTTCTTCTAATTTTGGTTTTAAAATTTTCCAATTTATTAACGTATCATCGTCTGAAATTAATTCGTTAAAAATTATTTGTGCATTTCCTGTAAATGCAATTTTGATTTTTTTCATTTTTATGGCATCATCTGTCCATCCAAAAGCTTCGCATTCGTTTTCGAATTGCTTTAGGAATGTTTTTATATTTTCTGAAGATGTGTTCGAAAATGTTGAAGGTCTGATATTAGAATTTATTTCGTTAACCATTTTTATTTTTTCGGGTATTCTAAATGATTTGTTTATATCTTTTGGAGGTGATACTAAATCTATTAGAGATTCTTGTGAACTAATCTCTATTGTTTCTTCTTCAGGTTCTGTTTTAGATTCACTAGTTAATTTAAATGTGTTGTTTTTATCACAGGTATTTGATATTAATTTTATGGCTTTATTTTTAGCTTCACGGTTAATTTTTAAAGGTGATATTGAATCTTTTACATTATCTTTTTTAAGGAGAGTGTTAATTATAGGATCTGGATGAGATTGGATATAGAGACTGATGGCTAATTGGATTTCTGGTCTAGAATTTTTTGAAGGAAAGGGTTGAGGATTTATTTGACCATAGATTTTTTAAATTTTTGTTTGTTAAGGATGTAATCCAGTGGTTAGCTTTGAATGAAGGTGCGTTTGGAGTTACTTGAATATCCCAATCTACGTTGTGCATGGGTTTAATTTTTGTAAACTTACAGGATTTTGTTGTTTCTTTTGTTTCTACAGGTGTTTTGTATTCTGCACATGGTTAATGATTGCACGACAGCACTTCGAATGGTTTCCTTGGACAGCAAGATTTTTGATAATTCCGGAAATTTTTAAATTTTTTTTATAAAATTTCACACTTTTTTAGACTTTTTTTTGAAAAAAGAAAACACAGGATTTTTTATGTTCGGGCACCAATATTTTGTAACGAGAATATTGGTTACAAAATAATTAAATACTTGTAAATGTTAAAAGGTTGTATTAAACAAGATATAAAACAGTGAAATATTAAATAGCAAGTTACGTAGGAATAATAAGGTTAACAGAAAAAGGTAAAGATGATAAGGAAGATAAAATGTACATGGTTACATGAGTTTTTATAGTTAGAAGTTTTGGTAGGAGAATATGGCGATTTCTTGGAGAGTGGAAATGGTAGTGATATGATTGGAGATTTATGACAATACAAGTTTAGATATTGTCCAATAGGAGTTTAAGGAAATGACATAAATGGTGATTTTGAGTATTTGCAATATCTGCAGAATGGTTTCATAGAAAAGAGTTGTTATGAAAAGTGTATTTATGTTTGTTTATAAACATTGAATGTAGAACAACTGAGTCATTAAAGGCAAGTAAAGACTTGTTTACATGACGTCAATATAATGAGAATTGTTTTAAGTGATTGATATATATGTGAAATATATATATATATATATAAGAGAGAGATATTATGAATGATACGAAATTATCATTACACATTGATTTGTCAATAAAGGCCATGTAAAGCCTTCTTTCACACATAGTGAATTTGATTTCATGTGTTAGTTTTTTATTTCTCAACTCATTCTTTATCACACACCAAAAGCTCCGAAGCCTAAAGTTTCAAATAGAAGTCTTTTCCATCACCAAATCACCATCTCTTATGAAAACAAACAATTAGGTGAAGACAAAAGAACTTTCTGATGGTTACTCCTATTTGTTGTCAACAATACCTTTTTTTTTTTTTCTGCTTAAATTTTGTTTTATCCGCTTTGCTGACACTTTAGTTCTTTCATAATTATAGTTGTGGCGATGGGTGGTCGATGACGAACGAGTGTGTACTACACACTCGTCAACCACCTAGCGGGCCAGTGGGGTAAAACCCACAAACTACCTTTTTGTGCTCATGGCTGTACATTTCGTCTGTGCAGCTTAATTGTTTACTGGGCTCGGCCCGCACACATACATCAACGTATAACACGCAACCGACCAAATTTGGTATTTGTGTGGTGTCGTGTACACTAATACACACACCCACAAGTGGTGACCTCCGATGTAAGTATATATTTTTGTTGTTGACGTTTCACCGTCAACAGGGAAGGAACCATCACCTCCTTCCCCACTGTTTCCAACTTGCTTGGAAACAACAACCAATCAGCTTTCAACAGCTGATTGGCTAAACCACGCCCCTTCTTCAAACGTTGGCATACCCACCAACAACCGAAGAAGGAATTCAGTCGGCTCTCATCAGCCAACAGAGAAGGTTCTCCTTCTCCTTCCCCTTTCCCTCGTTGCTCGTCGGTACTTAAGTACCGACCAACGTCCACAAAAATCAGTTGGCACTCGACTGCCGACGGAGAAGGTTCTCCTTCTCCTTCCTTTTTCATCTCCCTAATTTTTCACTTTTCCCTCTCCTCTTCCCAGGCTCGACGTCAGTACACAAGTACCGACCAGCCATCCCAAAGAGAAGCAAACAGTCGGCAATTAGCTGCCGATGAGGAAAGTGTAAACTTAGCCTCCTTTTTCAATTACCACCATGGCCTCCAAACTAACCCCGTCGTCCCTCGACGACCTGGTTCTCCCGCTGACGCCTGCGAAGGCCACAGTCAGCAATCCTCCCAGGAGGACGGAGAACCAGCCCAACCCCACGTTTGCCATCCACTCAACGCCGCATGTCAGCATGCGTTCGTCGACTGTACCGACAAACTTGGCGATCCCGCAGTCGTCCACGCTTGTAAATTTTGGCCCGTTCCCCGACAACTACCTCCCAGGCGAGGAACTTTCGGTCAACCAGCCCCAGCTGGTTGACAGTTCCGCGCAGAGGCTGTCCCCCATCCTCAATCGGCAATTGCACCGGCAGGAAGCAAATTCCGCCGCGACTACCGTCTCGCCCGCCTTACAAGCCCATCCACCACAGTTACTAACAGGCCTTCCTCCGTTCAATGCCGAGAATGTGCGTCTCTGGCTGCAGCAGATCGAGAATCTTGCTTGCGCCAGTGGCAATACCAGCGAGTCTCACCTCTACCTGGCGATCTCCGGCCACTTGCCGACCCAGGTAGCCAATGCTGTGTCAGAACTACTCTACAGTTCCGACGACTCGCTGCACACTTGGTCGAACCTCCAAAATCAAATCCAACAGGAATTTTCCCCTTCCTCCTACACCCGGATTAGAACTCTGTTGGAAAACACCCATCGTCAACCTTCCGAGAGGCCCTTGGCGTAACATTGCCGCCTCGTTACCCTAAACAAAGGAAGAGTAAATGACGATGTTCTCCGTAACCTTCTTTTCCAATCCCTCCCGGTCAATATCCGCCAAACATTGGCCATGACAAAGCCCGCAACCTCTCGACAGGCAGCGCTCGAAGCTGACGAGGCAATAGCTCTCGAGCAAACCTTTCCGTCGACATCCCCTGCAACCAGCACCATCTCCACTATCGCAACTCCCGCGGTACCCCTGTCGACAACACCAACGGCTAATTCCTCGGAACTAGCTACCATTACCCAGCTGCTTCAACAGCTCTTGGCTGGAAAACAGGTGAGTTCTGTCGACCCCCCAAAAAACCCCGCCCCGTTCCCCGAACATAGGCATTCGCGTTCACGCAATGCCAGGTCCAGAGACAGATCGCACTCTCGTGACTCTAGCTCCGGTCGTTCGAAACCACGGATGACGCTACGAGTCATCGATGGTAAGAGACCGGTAAATACCCGCTCTCCCTCCTGTTCCCGCAATGGCTACTGTTGGTATCACCAACAGTTCGGGAGGAAATTGCGCAACTGCTCTGACCCTCCATGTTCATGGTGGGACAAACCCCAAAATCGCGACCGCCGCAATTCCAAATCTCCTACTCGTTTGGGAAACGAGTAAATGAGTCAGTCAAGACGGCACTCCCACTCGTTTTCAACTCAGTCCGTCTATTCGTGGAAGATCTGCTTAGCGAGCATCACTTCCTGGTTGACACTGGCGCGGAGATATCGGCTATACCTCCAACCGCCGAAGACTGGAAATGCAACGCCAAGCTCCAAATCTACGCTGCGAACCAAACTCCAATTAGTACTTACGGAGTTAAGCGGGTGCAGGTAGATTTTGGCCTTCGCCGCGAATTCAAGTGGGCCTTTATCATCGCCGATATCGCTGATCCCATCATCGGAGCAGACTTCCTTAGCCATTAACAACTGCTTCCTGATGTCAGCGAAGGGCACCTCCTTGATAAGACCACAGGACTTGCTGTAGTAGGTAAACCTCGCCCCATCGACTATCCCCCGGAGATTTGCCTTACCATCGCCCACTCAAATGGTCAATTCCAAAAAATCCTCGACAAATTTCCCGGCGTAACCGGTAAAGAAGGCTTACGCCCGAGGATTTCCCCTACCAAAGTCACCCACGATATCGAAACTGTAGGTCGACCGGTGTTTTGCCGTGCCCGTTGTCTACATCCCAAGAAGCTAAAGGCAGCCCGCCTTTCCTTCCAAACTATGCTCGAACGTGGTGACTGCCTACCCTCCAAAAGTGCCTGGTCATCCCCCTTGCATATGCACATGAAGCCCGACAAAACATGGCGCATGCTTGGTGACTACAGAGCACTCAACGCACGAACTATCCCCGACAAATACCCTGTCCCGAATATTATGGATTTCCACGCCAGACTAGCTGGTGCCAAATTATTCACCAAATTAGATCTCATGCGGGCGTTTAACCAAGTCCCGATGACCGAAGAACACATCCCTAAAACAGCCGTCTTAACCCCCTTCGGTCTCTATGAATTTCCCTATATGCCCTTCGGACTTCGCAACGCCGCCCAAACCTTCCAACAGTACATTGATGGATTGTTGCGAGACATCGACTACACTTACGCGTACATTGATGACATCCTCATTACCGCCTCCAACCCCGATGAGCTCGAAGAACGTGTTACCGAGGTCATACGGCGTATCTACAACGCTGGCCTCACTGTCAATGGTAACAAGTCCGAACATGAATGTGAAGAGCTCACCTTTCTTGGCCATCGAGTCAACAGCTCAGGTATCAAACCTACTCACGAACGTGTCCAAGCTGTACTCAATTTCCCACTTCCCAAAACCATTCATGACCTTAGGCGCTTTCTCGGAATGGTGAATTTCTACCGGCGTACAATTAAACATTGCGCTCACATTCAGAGTAAACTCTTCGCGCTTATCCACTCCAACAAAAAACGTGACAAAACCCCGATAATTTGGACTGACACTGCCAAAACCGCCTTCCGCGACCTAAAGCAGGCGTTAGCAAATGATGCTCTTTTGGCGCATCCTGACGAGTCCAAACAACTCGTCTTGGCAACCGATGCGTCTAACCACGCGATAGGGGCTACCCTCTATCAACACGGTGCCGGATCACTAGAGCCTTTGGCATTTTTCTCCCGCAAATTATCTGACACCGAACGCCGATATCCGACATACGACCGCGAATTACTCGCTGTTTTTGTAGCAGTGAAGCACTTCCGTAACCTGGTCGAAGGGCGTGTTTTCTCCGTCTATACGGACCAGAAGCCCCTCACGACTGCCCTGTTTCAGGCGTGCGAGAAAGCTTCACCACGCCAGCAAAATCAACTAGAGTATATCTCGCAGTTCACAACGGATATTCGCTACATCAAAGGAGAGGACAACATAGCCGCAGATTGTTTGTCACGTATATCAATCTCCGCCATTACCTCTCCCTGTGTTGTGCCATACAATAAAATGGCCCTTTGTCAACAACACGACCCTCAACTCGCACAATACCTTGCAGACCCCAACTCTGCCCTCATCCTCGAATCGTTCAGAGTACCCGGACACACGTTACTTTTAACATGCGACACGTCCACAGGGAAAAAACGACCCTTCGTACCCGCCAAATATCGGAGAACCATCTTCGATTAGATTCATGGGCTCTCGCACCCGAGTGGCCGGACAACTGCCCGTCTGATCGCTAATAGATTCATTTGGCCTGGCCTACGATCTGACTGCCTACGTTGGTCGAAAGAGTGCACTGCATGCCAACAAGCCAAAATCGGTAGACACACCAAAGCCCCTCTCCAAGCTTTCTGCCCTACCAATCGCTTAAAGCATGTGCACATCGATATCGTGGGTCCGTTGCCGATGGTTAGCGGTCCTCGTCATTGTCTGACAATGATCGACCGCGCCACACGATGGCCTCACGCCATCATGACAACGGATATTTCCGCGGATCGAATGGCAACACTCTTCGTCCAACACTGGGTGTCCTCCTTCGGCGTCCCCGAAACCATAACGACGGACTAGGGACGCCAGTTCCAAAGCACTCTATTCAACTCGGTTGCGCGCCAGTTGGGAATACACAAAATCTCAACTATGGCGTATCATCCCCAATCAAACGGCAAAATAGAGCGCTGGCATCGAACTCTCAAAGCCACCATCATGGCCCGCGAGAACTCTAAAGACTCACGTGGAGAATGGGCAGCCGATTTGCCTCTCATTCTTCTCGGCCTACGCTCGACGGTCATCTCCGACCTCGGCGTATCCCCAGCCCAACTCCTTTATGGTGAAGAGCTCCGTCTCCCGGCTGATTTCTTCAAAGACAGCTCACCAAGTGTCCTCACTCACATCGATGGCACTAACCTTCCACAACGCATTTGTGAAAGTGCGAATGCGTTCACTCAAATCACACGCAACCACAGCAACTCCCCCTCATACGTCCCCGCTGATCTTAAATCAGCCCAAAATGTATGGCTACGCATCGGATACACCTCGTAAGGCACTCGACCCACCGTACTCCAGACCCTACAAAGTCCTCAACCATACGGATAAATGGTTCGAGATCGACATACAAGGACGACACACACGCGTATCAATCGATTGCCTAAAGTCGGCCTATGTCTACACAGACATAGAAGCCGACCTAGATGACTCAACTTCTGTCGATGATCCTTCGGGACTGACAGTTGACTTGTCATCTGAGGTCGTCTTACCTAAAAACGACGACTCACCCCCAAATGCCTCACCCCAACCTTCGACGTCGTCTTCACACATAGACGACACGCTCGATTCTTCCCCAATCGTAATTACACACGATCAAAATAAAGAATCGCCTCCCGAAGCGTTATTGAAGGAAAATATACAATCGCACCCCATTGGTCAGTCTTCTAGTCAAACAGCTGACGCTATGCTCGATGACGAACCGATTGCGATCCCCTTTTCTCTCCCGCACTTGTCCGAGTCAGCTCACGCAACTTAGGACAAGTCAAGCGTTGTAGACGACGACGTATTACGAAAATTGTTTCGTGGCGCCACCCAGTCGCATAAATACGACGCGTCTTCCTCCTTGGAAGACAAACAGGCCCCGCCTACAAAACGAACTCGTAATAATAATGTGCAACAACAGCTGCCGCAACCGCACCTTCGTTCGTGTTTACAAGACGAAAATAAACCGCGGTTACGGTCAAGAAAACGAGTGAAATTCGTGTTTTAGACACTCACTCTTCTCTTGACGTGCTTGACTGTTATATACTCTTCATCAAATGCTACACAACAGGCGCTTTTAATCATATTTCATGTAGCGTAGTAGACTGATGAAATGTCCCAAGAGCGCCTTTCTCCCAGCATTCCCGTATTATCGGAAGATGAAGAAACAGCCCTTTTAAGGGCTACACCCCCACCAACAGAGGGTGGTAACGGCGATGCACCGTCGTCTCCTTGTGTAGACGACCATCGCTCCCCCTCTCCCACCTTTTCTCCCCCGACGTCACCAGCTGATGTCGCCCCATCTCCTTCCTCCCCAGCTACTGCCACCTTTCCACTGGTGAAGCAGACATCACCTGCATCCTCTACGTCCGATCAAGTATCGGCGTCACCCGTAACGCTTACCTCTGTTGGACCTGCACAAGAGGATACACGCCGTACTCCTTCTCGAGTACCGCAACGGCGATCGACGCTGAGGCAGAGGGTGTAATCAGCTGCCAGGGGTCGAGGTGTGCCACTTTGTCAGTACTGGCCTGCTCCTGGAGTGGCGGCCCGGGGCTCCGAGCTCGTACAGCGCGGCCTAGTCCGTAGCTCTCATTCTCGAGTCTTTGTCCCGCTCCCCAGGAAGACCGCGTACTCGTTGGAGACGCCACCTCACGTTCAGACCACTGTACAATTAAGCAATGCGCGGATTGACACCCGCACATTCGCTGAAGTCGTACAGCGCATTCAATCTAAGAGACCTTTGCCCGGTCCTCAATCGTCTTCCTCAGCAGGCCTCCCCTCTGGGGAATTCCCGCCGCTCAAGACGGTTCAACAGATTGAACCGCTTCCTCTTCGGAAGCGCCGAGCGCAAGCGACTGCTACGTTGCGTACCAGCGGTTTTAAACGTCCATCTGCAGCAACAAAGCGGTCCCCCAACCATCGACTTCCAAAGTCACGGAGGCACCAGTAGCCTCACAAACGGCATTGTCAGTCCCAGAAGGCAAGTCGCCGTTACTTCGCCCTTCGGTCGCACCGACTGCCTTGGAAGAGACAGCGATGGACGTTGACCCAACTCCGACCCCAACCGTCCATCTCCCGCCAACCCCCACGTCGGTCCCTCAACGCGTACTCTCACCAGTACGTGAAGAGGTTGAACCGACAGAAAGTGCTGCCGTCGATAACAACTCCGTTATCGACTTAATGGCAACACCTTCGCCGGAGAAAGTCCCCGAGTCTCAGCCATCCACCTCTCGTGGTAAGAGTCCCCCGGCTGTTGACAAACCGGCAAAGTGTCCCCGTTTGAATCGCAAGGCAGGTGGCTGTGCCTGGCGTGAAGCTCGCGCTCGCGGTTTATCCTACATGGAACTCAAACGGGACGAAAGACGCGGTAAAACCCGGTCCCAAACCCCCGCTCCATTACCGGCTTCCATACAGGAGCCCACCCCGTCTGTGGTACAGCCCCCTGTACTGCAACCGGTGGTTCCTCCTGTATCGCAGAATCAATCACTGCAGCCGTGG
Organism: Ericerus pela; assembly: GCA_011428145.1. Classification (NCBI taxonomy): domain Eukaryota; kingdom Metazoa; phylum Arthropoda; class Insecta; order Hemiptera; family Coccidae; genus Ericerus; species Ericerus pela. The sequence goes on along the minus strand of WOFM01000053.1, from coordinate 473,660 downwards.
GAGCAATTTATCGCCGCCGTGCTCGAAGCACATAACACCCTGTTGCTTGCCCTAGCAACAACCCCGATGCCTCTCCCCCAAGTTGTAATGCCTCCACCCAGAATTCCCATTCCCCCCCCATCTATAGCTTGCGGCATTGGCTTATCCTCCGGCCATGGTTATGTCGCCTTTAATGGCATCACCAGTAACCTACCCGCCACCCCTCATGAGCATTCCCACATCTCGTCCTCAGACTCTGCTCATGAGATCCCAAACTCGAGTGCAACCTTCTCCACAGCCTCGAGCACCCCGAATACGTCCTTCCCGACCCACACTCCCGGCAAACTTTGGTAAGTCCAAACCGAAGAGACCTGGCAACCCTACTATATGAACGGCATTCGTGAGCATAGTAGCGAACGCTGCGCCACACTTGACTGGCGTCATAGGTCACTGTAAGTTTCCTCGGAAACTTACTAGGAGGAGAGTGGTGTGGCGACGGGTGGTCAATGACGAACGAGTGTGTACTATACACTCGTCAACCACCTAGCGGGCCAGTGGGGTAAAACCCACAAACTACCTTTTTGTGCTCACGGCTGTACATTTTGTCTGTGCAGCTTAATTGTTTACTGGGCTCGGCCCGCACACATACATCGACATATAACACGCAACTGACCAAATTTGGTATTTGTGTGGTGTTGTGTACATTAATACACATACCCACAATAGTCTTTGACAAAATAATTCTGCTGTTTGTTTTTGTAAGTTCCAAACCTTTTATGGATTGAAAGTTCATTAGGTTCTTCTGTTGACACTCACGCTTATTGCTGATTCATTCATCACATTAATTTGCTTACATATGAAGACAAAGTAAGCTGCATTCCATCGTGTTCAAGAAATCTAGTTTAAGTCAAGAAAAATTCATCCGTAGGGTTTAACAAAGTTAAAAAAATAAAACTTCTAGAAGTCATTTTAAAGACCATTTGAATCAGTGTTTTGGCTGCATTATGTCTTAGTTTTAAGACATTGTGACGTCATTAACATTTAAATACCACCATAAATGAAGGTCGAACATATGAGCTGTTTCATTTCGGACTCCTCAGTATGTATTGTGACATCACCGAAATTGTTTGATTAATCACTGTTTGGTTCTCATACATTATTTGCAAGTAATTACAAGTAATTACGTTCAAACGTATTTTGTGCAATTAGTTAAATGTCCTAAAGACAAATATTAGCCAGCCTTCCAGCGGTGACTGTTGTCAAGGAGTGTGAGCCCCTATTACCTCATATAAGTACTAAGTCCCCGCACCTCTTTCTCAAGTGAAATTGCAAAAATAAAAAACAGTCAGGTATGTTCAGCCTCTATGAGGTTGGGACTTTTTTTACATACTCAGGGAAGGATTCCGAACATTTTCCAGCAATAAAACCTTTGTTTGATGGAAATTATTTCATTTTCAAATCCGCAATTCTTTTTGGCTATATTAGAAATTTTCTTACCAAAGTTAAGATTAAAATTCTAAACAAGTATTTTAAAGAATAAATGTAGTGGCGATAATTGGATGTTAATAAGTGGGTGGAGAGGGAACAAGACTGGTTGCCTAAATCAAAGATTAAATTAGCCATCAGACGGAACAATATGCAAAAGATGTGCAGCAAATTTCCGAAAAGAGAGGAGAGGACTGCCTCTCTCGAACTGCCTACATTTGTATAAAACTTCAGTTTCAAACAGCTTAATTGTACACATCCTGTTTCAGTTCTGCAGGTATGTTCGAAAACTCATGGTTTGATGGTAAATGATGTGATCATATTTGTATAGCATATTTAGTGGGTCTTGTGATTTCTTACTTTTAAAAATAACAATATTTTTGTTGTATTTGTATCAAGAGATAGTTATAATATTTTGAGTTTTCGCCATTTAGGGTTGAACTGGGAACTCTTTTCAACAAAAGTTGTCAAGAACCTAAAACCTAAGGGCGTCACTTTTTTACTAAATCAGTATTAACAAATAAATAAGCAGGCCTGACAAGAGGGGTTTCAAACGGGTCTGAGATTTTAGCGGCCCTGCATTCACAAAAAAAGAGGAAAATCTACAGGAAAACCCACAAAAAAATTTTTACGATCGCATCCTTTCGAGAGATAGACTTTCTCAGTATGGTTAAACCCCTCCAACAGATAAATCCTGAATAAAATTTTTTTAGGGGGCTCATATTTTTCTCCCCCGGGGCCGAATTTTTTCTCTACGGCCTTGCAAATATGTCCCTTAGTTTTCATGTATGGTGCGTAATTATATTAATTGAAGCTTCAGCAAAAAACTTCATTTTTCGTTTCCAGAAAAGAAAAAAAACGACGCAGTATATAAGAAGGCTACTTATCTGCTGTTAGTAGTAATTATAACCTATACAACAAAAGGTTGGGTAAGTACTGCCTACCAAATATTAAATGTTTGTCTCAATAATTCGTACGTATTGGCCAAGGTACTCTGTAGAGGTGAATGAATACCAGAGGTTATATTTTATTGGAATATTATTATTTTAAGTTAACTTCCTACCTACAAGTACCTACGTATTACAGGCCTTATTATTTGTTCTTTATCATTTTTATCCAAGATTTGTTTTCGCGTTTTCCCTTAATGAAAAGCCAAAAGTCATTCGAATTGAAAATTTTCCACGCGATTCTCGTTTAAAATTTAAATCAAATTTGGGTGTAGCAATATGAAATATCCATTAAACTACCTTAAATAAAGTTTTTCATCATTCTCAAAGCACCTTGAACTATAGAAAATCCATTGATAAACCTGGATTTAAACATCGCAAAAAATGATTTGATCGAAAAAAGAGTGTAAAAAAGTAGATAATCGTTTGGGAGGTAGCCAAACGATGAAACACACCTCACACCTGTTACAAGTTTAAACAACTGCCAGACTGTATCGTACCTATGTACCTATATGTAGGTATACTGCGATCGTCGTATCTACTTCAGATCATTTAATATCTTTATTTTTAATTTAGGTATGTAATTAAAACTACCCATGTAAAATTGAGAAGAAAAAAGAAAAAAGAAAACATTATGCAATGTTAGGTTGGGTACTTTTGCATTGGTATTTGAAGGTGCATTCACAATATTCATGTAGGGTACGGACATACAGGTTCCGGATTAAAGTTATGTAGATTATTTAGACAAGCTGACATACTTCCATGAAGCCAATGTAATAAAATTGGCGTCAGTTTGTAGTTAGGGCAAATTATCCCATTAAGTAAGGAATTGAATCGCAAACAACACTAGCGCTTACTTAGTGGGATAAAATTTCCCAAATGACTTTTGAGATGATTTATCAGAGTGAGCCAACTTGTCTAATTGTCTTTATAAGTTTAACTTTAGTCCGGAGTCCATACCTTTAAAACTTCTTATTTTGAAAAATTGGCGATCGATTTTTCTCTTCCCGCACGATGGATATACATATTATACAGCGTGTCTGTCGAAATGTTTTGGAAATATCAAATATGATGTAACCGAGTACCATCAAGAAAAAGTGTGATGTTCACACATTGCGTACTTCTATTATGAAGGCAAATGTATCCAGCCGTAGTTTCAAGCCAAACTATCAGTACACATCAATAGTTTCAAAAATTGGTTGGTATCTTCTTCAGTTAGGCAAAATGTATAGAACTTTTTTTTTTCTCTTTAAAAGTTGAACAGGATTATCATTTCAAAAGTTTTTGTTTACATAATTTTTTTTTTTATCAGACTGAAAAGTACTGTTATGCAGTTTTCTTCAAGATAAAGGTATGCAAAAATTCGTATATAAAATTTATTTTTCGTAGTAAGTACCCAGTTATATCAATATTTGCAGTTTCCAATCATTTGGTCAGACATGCTGTAGGTATATGCGGATATACATATAGGTACTTATTGCGAAAAGGGTCAGTTTAATCTTTTCACATAGCAATTGATAGGAACATATTTACGTTTGATCAAATTTTCTCCTCTTTTACTGAAATTGAAAGGAAGAAAAAAAAAGTAGATTTTCTGTGAAGATTTACATAAAAAATATTTTTTTTACCAAAACCATGAAATGTTTGAAAATTGAAGAAGAAAAATAATGTAGAAGTCAGCAGCGAAGAAAAGGGTTCGTCTAGAATAACATTTTTTTCTGTATACTGACGGGGCTTCGTTTGCCGTCTAGAATCGATGCAAGGACAAGGTTCAAAAGAGAAAAAAAAAACATTTTATGTATAAAAAATTTGCTCTTTGACATTTGATGCAGAAAAGAAGCAAAAATCATCATTCGATAATTTATTTTTCATCGAATTTTATCGTTTTTTCTTTTGCTGATAATTATAAATTTTCGTTTCTTTTCAGAGATTACCATACCTAGGGTACATGTTTTTATGCTCGAATTCAATTTATTTTGTAGATTTTAATATTGCTTGGTTGAATACTGTTTATATTTTCTAATCGTCATTGAGATTGGCTGTAATATTATCTATATTATTTCCTCGTTTGTATTCCATAGTAAAACAGAACAACTATTTTTTCCTGACGAAATGCGGTGAACCCACAATTTCACAGGAAATTAACTTATAGAGAAGTTGAATTATTAATCTCTAGCTGCAGGCGCTAGGTTACAGTAATGTACAAGTTCGTACCCTTATAGGTCAATACTTGCGTGTAATACATTCCATTAAGTTTACAGAATAACGAACGATGGCGAAGAACAGGTGAGAAATATGGTAGGTAACAGAGATGTTTATGTTATACTAGATACCGAATTCGGCGAGAAAAGTGAAGCCAATCGCCGCCATCTTTGAATTAGGCATAAGTACCATATAAATGTATGGGTGGAATAGGATTTTTAAGTCAAATTACTATTTATTTTTATTTTAGCCAAATTATATTAATAATAAACATTTTTATTTTTGAACAAAAAAATTTTTTTAGCATAAATATACTTTATTACGTCTATTCTCAATATAAAATATACCTAAAACCAAAATAAATGCAATTTATCCCATATAAAATACAATTTAAATTGAAAATTCTATTCGACCCACGTATTTATAGGTTTTGTGTTTATATATGCCCAATTCAGCGATGGCGGCGGTTGGCTTCACGTTTTGTCCCTGTAAAATGATAAAACTTCGGTATCCAGTATGGTATAAATATCTTTGGCACGTAAGTACAACTACTTTACACATTGTATTTTCAATAAAAATTTTGAATTCGATGTTTCCATTCGACGACAGAATAAATCCGTTAATTGAAAATGCTATTTTGTCTTTCGTAAAATTCGAAGTGTAACAATTTCGTACCCTCTACATTCCTCTTACCATGAAAAAATCAGCGTAAAATGAACAAACACCCCGTGCACGATACGTTTTACGCTTTGAATCATGACTATAAATTACCTAAATATTATTAATTCTCCAAGAAAAACTGAGTTAAATCCCAAAAGCTGATTTTTACCAAACGTACTAGCTATCTAAAGAAGAAACTTTTTCGAACATATTTTCATTTTTGAGGTTCCCTTAAATCACATTTATAACTTTTAGGAGAAAATTTTTTATGCACTGACGATTGATAAAAAGAAATTAATTTAGAAATATATACCATCAATTAATTATGTTTCATTTTCTGAGAAGAATGGAGGAATACAAAGATTTTTAAATTTTTCTCCGAGTAAATTCGCAGTAATGGTGATCCAGTAACTAGGATGACAAGTAAAATATTTAAGTGAAAAAATCTAAGTCTGAAATTAATGCATTTTCACGCATGCATGGCTAGTAGAAAAGTTGGGGATTGCAATTAATAAGTAATATCTTCTTTAATTCGCTTCTACAGGAAGCATTTCCTTTTCGTAGAAATAAATTCGTTAGTTTGTTTTAAAATAATTAAAAAAGAAAGAAAATAGAAAAAACAGACGAAATTTTAAGTTATATTATCGAGTAGCGACAAAGAAAAAAAAACTACGAACTTTTTCATTCATATAACAATTCAACATTCGAAAATATAAATAAAGTAACACGTAACTACATAATTATTGTAACACTAGGTTCACAAGGTACCGCATTTATGAAATACAAAAAACAAATATTATTTCTCAGAAACTTTTCAGTAATAGGCCTAATCGATTAAATTTGCAAACATGTAAACGTAGACGACGAAGTTTTTTTTTTACTATAAAGTATCTATGAGAAAAAATTTTTTTCCACTAACAAAGCACTGAAAAATAACCAGTCAAACGAGAATCTACCAATTGCAATACATAAGTAATTAGTATTTACAATAGAAAGTTAGGCTATGATAATTTTTTATTCTATCGATTGGAAGATACGTTGTAAAAAACAAAATAAATAAAAAAGGTCGAAGAATTCGAAATAAATATTCGGAGGAAAAACAGGAAGGAATCCGAATAAAAAACAAAAAAAATAAATAAATAAATAAAAGGAGGCTTGAAAATAGTAGAAAAAGAGGAAAAAAATTTGTTAAAAAGTTTATCTTTGGAAAGGAAAAAAGACAATATCACAAATTATTATTGATTTTAAGGTATATTTTAGGAATAAACATAATATTATGTTAACGGAGATGCCATTAGCACTTTTTTAATCATGTGAGTTTTCAACACCTACCGTTTTTTTTTCTTCTTTAATTATTGATTGAAAAAGATAAACATTAAAGTTAGGTTTTAGGAACATGAAAGTTTTTACAAAAACTGTATCAAAGGAATACGATACAAGACAGTATTTTAACTTCCAAAAAAAAAAATCCTCGAAGAAGTCTTTATAATTATGGTTGAAGGTTGAAAATAGATAAGTAGCCTTTACTACAATGACGTTTCAGTAGGGCAATTAAGAGTGTCGACAGACGACGCAGTAGATGAGCCTCCTTTGATTTCTTCTTTAAGTTTGAGTAAAATTCGTCGTACATCTCGATTTTGTGGCGGCAGTGTAATAAGCGCCTCTTGCACGTCGCTTAAAGCTTCTTCGAATAATCTGTTAACAATAAGAAATAAATAATAATCAGTCAGGCTGAACGTGCAAGCAAGTATATAACTAGTAAAAATATTATTTTAATTAGCGATTAAAAATAACATAAGTATGGATCGACAGTGTAGTGTAAGTGAATGGCTAAAAAATGTACCATTCATAATAATGGGATTAAGGCCAGGATGGGTTGAACCATCAAGGCACTCACATAGGGCGGAATTTTGAAGAAAGAAAAAAAGCTTAAAACAAGTCGTTCCGATTTTTTTTTTTTTGAAAAACTAGGTACTTAAAAATAACAAACAAACTGTCTGTCAAATATTCCCGTTTCTGTCGTAAACTTAAATGTTTTTCTACTCAAACTCTTAATACAGCAAGTAAAAACTTGAAAATAATTTTCACATCAAAATTTAGGGAGGTAAGTGCATTCCTTGTCTTTCTTTTAGCTGCGCTCATGACTATATCTTCCGTAGAACTTACTTTATTATTTTTTATTATTATTATAAATTTTTTTTTTACTTCAATCTTTACTGAAAACATATATCTTCTAATAAATTTATTGAGATGAGGGAGGATGCCATATTGTATCGTAATTTTTACAATAGCGACTGGTCTTGAATCTACGACTTTTCACTAGAAAAGCCCAGAAGCATCAAATCACCCAACCAAACGGATCCCCTTTCATTATAAATTAAATCATTCAATTTCAAACGCGATCAAGATAACGGACTTTTTCGTTAAAATTAAAATACATGGAAGAATAATAATTTTAACGAGACTCTACATTTCAAAACGGATGAAAATTTATCGAAAATAAAAGCAAAAATTCAAAAATTCGATAAGATAGGTATCTAAGTTTTGATAACACTTATCATTGCCTTCATTTCAAATACGTTTTTTGAATTGATAGCGATTCAATTCCGCGAACGAAAATAAAAAAGCCAATTTTTGATAACATGAAACAAAATTCATTTTTTTATTCGTGGTATACACTGGGAAACATCGCATTAATAAAGACATAATAAAATAAAAACGTTAAATATAAGTAATTTGTCACTCATTAGCAGCCAGTTTGACTTAATCTGAGAGAACATTTGTATAGTCGAAAAGATGGAAAGGGTGATCGAAATGCACCAGCAAATTCAAGGAAAAAACAACACACATGTATTTTTTTTTTTTTTTGCAAGGAAAAAAAATTCTAGCGCAGCAATGCTTTGTAAAACCCAGTTTGCTTGATATTTATGACGATAGTTATCGATATACTGATATTTCATTGCTATTTTTATAGAGGTTGAGGACCGGAGTTGTAACAGGAAATAAAGATTTGAGTGAAGTTACGTCCAAGAAGCGAATGTTTATTTCATAAGTTACATAATTTAAGCAAAGTACATTTTTAGAGTAATGAACGAACAGTAACGGAAATGAACGAGTGAGCGGCGGAAGTGGTATATCAGTGTAGCCGCGAATAGATATAAATAAATGTATTCGATATATGATCGTGTGTTCGTAGGAGTGAGAGGGGAGAAGGATTGGTGGTCTCAACACCCCCCTACAATCTTTTGAACCGATCACGACCCCGGGTATTACAAAAGTGTTTCAAAATATGTGTTTATTACATTTAATTAAGTTAAAAAAAAATTACAAAAATATAAATTTTAAAAATTGAAGACGTGTATATATAAAATGGTAACTGATTTGGACGCTTATGGTAAGTATGTTGATTAATAAATATGAATAAAATATAGTAAATATGGTAACATGCAAAATAATTTATATTAAGTAACAAGACAAATAACATGCAAAATAAGATAAATATAAATAAATTGTTTTTTGTGATATTTCAGATAAAATTTTTGGTAATGGAGTTGATTTTTTATGGATCACAATTTGGGGATTCTAGGATTTTATGGGTAAGTGAGATATGCTGCTTACTGGGTAAGGCTTTTGTGAGTAAGTCAGCTAATTGATCTTCGGTAGCTATTTGTTTGAATATGAAAATTTTGTCATTATAGGCTTGAGAAAGTCCATAACATTTGATCATGAGAGCTCGAAGGCGTTTTTGACCTCCTCCAGAGATGACATGAATAACAGAGATATTGTCTTCGTAGACAATTACTGGAGTGTCAATTGAGAAAAATTCACGATTGAGGAGCCAAGCAAGTTCTATGTCCTCGAAAGAATCGTGAAGAGCAATTAATTCAGCTGCTGTTGATGAAGAAGCATGAATATTTTGGCGATGAACGCCCCAATTTATCAGGTCACCATACATAGTAATAAGGTAACCAGTTATTGATTTTCCTTTTCAAGTTTAGACATGTTTATAGGTTGATCATCAATGTCGGGGGCATAAGATGCATCGACATAGGCTGATATGCCTTCGGAGTTAGATCTGTAGACAATTGCAAGATCGATCGTGGATTTTAAGTACCGGATGATGCGCCGTACATAATTCTTTTTTGTATCATCGGAACAATTTTGGAATCTTGACAGGTAATTGACTGAGAAAGATATGTCTGGCCTTGTGCCTCTAGATACATATAATAGTGCACCAATCATAGACCTGTATTCTTTGTTGTCTGTGCCTTCAGATTTGCTTAATTTGAGGCCTGTCTCCATAGGCGTTTTGGAAGGATTTGAATCACACATTTTGAATTTCTGGAGAATCTTTTGGATTTGCTGTTTTTGGGTGAGTTTAATTATTTGTGATTCACGATTTCTTTCTATTTCGAAACCTACAAAATGGGTTGGGTTGTTTACAACTTTCATAGTGAAACGAGTTTCAAAATGAGTGGTTATTTCATTAACCCATTCGGGACGATTAGTTGCAAGGAGGATGTCGTCTACGTAAATTATCATGAAGGCAATACCATCTGATTCATCTTTACGTGTATATACGCATCTGTCGATTTTTGACTTTGTAAAATTGGAAGTTTGAAGGTGAGAATCCAGTAACTCAATCCAATTTTTACTAGATGTTTTAAGGCCGTAGATGGATTTTTCAAGTTTAAGTAATTTTGATTTTTCGACATTGCAACCTTGGGGAATATTAAGAAAGTTGTCATTTTTGATTTTTGAATTCAAGTAGGCTGTTTTGACGTCATATTGAACGAGTTGTAGATTCAATAGATTAGTTACGGATAAGATCCACCTAATTAGCCAGAGTTGCACAACAGGTGCATAGGTCTCTGTCGTGGTATACTCGGATCTGTCCATAAAGCCTTTGGCAACGAGTCTAGCTTTTGGGCACATTACTCCTCTTTCATTGGCTTTGGCCGTGAATATCCATCGTGTGTCAATAGGTTTGACATTATGTGGACGGTCTACAATTTTCCACACATTAAGGTCTGACATGGATTGCAGTTCATCATTGATTGCCTTAAGCCACTCTTTCTTAAAAGGATTTTGGAAAAGGTCACTGAAACTTACTGGCATGCAATCTTCTATAAATAATAAGTCTTCAGATGAGGCTTGTTTTAGCACATTGACCCTATAGATTGCCTCAATTTCTTCTTCTAAGGGTTTTACTTGTAGTTCCTCTGGTTTATTTGTGAAGTCGGCTAATGTTTTCGTCTCATCAAATTTAACATCGCAGGATTTGTAGGATTTCATTTTGATTGGATCTAGTATTTGATAACCTACATTCGAAAAGCCGATCAGAATAGTTTTAAGGGCTCGGGGTAAGAATTTTGGGTCGAGATGCTCCTCTTCGTTCTTCTTGGCTTTGACTGCTGATTGCTGTCTCTGTTCTATAGGAACATGTTTGTATGCAATAGCACCAGACTCGAAGGTGGGAAATATCGGGTTTAGTTCCGTATAATTTTTCATAAGGGGTCATGTTTCCTAAATTGACGCGGGTCGGACTTCTATTAATTATATGGGCGGCGGCTAATACAATTGTTGACCATAATTTAAAATCAATTTTTGCGTCATATAATATGGCTCTAACTCTTTCGAGCAGGGTTCTGTTTTGCCTTTCGGCTATTGCATTTAATTCTGGGGGGTACGCCACGCCATCATCTAATGTGATTCCTTTTTCGGAGCAAAATTGTGTCATTTTGGAGTCGGAGTATTCTTTAGCTTGATCAGTTCTTAATACTGAGATAGGATCATTGGGGAATTTTGTGTTGAAAGATAGGTAATATTCTTTAAATTTATCGAAAGCCTGGGATTTTCTTAATATAGGGAAGGCAAGAGTGTATTTCGAATAATGATCAATGAAGGTTATAATGAATTTTTCTCCGTTATATGCCTCTTGAAAGGGTCCCATGATGTCTGATGAGACTACTTCCATTCTTCTCGTTGGTCGAGTCCTCACGCCATGGTGACCAAGTCGGGTGGATTTTGCTTTTATACAGATTTCACAAGTGGCAAAGTCATCGTCCTTAAATACCAAATTTTGGGGCATACCTACAACTACTTTTGATAATGCTTTTAGGCTTTTGCCACTTAGATGACCTGATCTTCTATGCCAAAGAGTTTTAGTTTTGTTTATATTTTTCTTATGCTTTCTATTTATTCCGACACTCTCTCCAATTAATTCGTCCTCAGATTCGGAATAAATCTCCTGAGTGACTGTATCCACTTCAGTATCTTGAAAATTTTGGGGGTGGTCAATATTTTCCTGCTCTCTTTGTGGATTGCTTGTTTCAGCCTCATTCAATTCTTCAAAATTTTGTTGAGGATCATCTATATGATCTTCCTGTTCTGCAGACGTACTAGGTACAGGCATACACACAAGCTCCTGATAGACCTTATTTTCCTCATCTTCATCAACTATTTCGTAATCAATGTAGTACATTGAACCTCTCTTTGGAGCGGTTATAGTAATTTCACCAGTATTTTTATTTATGATGTCTGCGTGATCCGTGTCCGTTATGATTTTGAAAATGCCAGATTCCATGATTTTAGCACCTGACCAAATATCAAGGCTTAAATCAGGATCATAATATACTTCTTTTAGGTGAATGGTGGAAAACTCTGCGTTGGAATTGCAGACGTTAACATACATTGATCCTACATGTGTGGGGTTTACGAATACACCTTTTTTGGCACAAAGTGCTCTACGAGAATTGTCAACTTTGCGTATATTTCTTAATTTTAAAATATCATTGACCATATGGTCATCTGCTCCATTGTCTAGTAACATCGTGTGGAGTTGATTTTTTTTGGGGGGGGGGCGGACTTTGATACTGTAGGGGGTTTAGGCCATTGAAATTTGTCTTCGATGTCATCAAAACTTAAATGATTAAGGTTTGAATGTAGCATCATAGAATATTTGACACGAAAATTGGATTTATCTTCTGACTTTTTTTGGGAGTTCGTGTTATTTGAAGTTTGGGGTTTCGAGCTACTGTTCTGATTCTGGGTATTTGGAGTATTACTTGCATTAGATGTCTCATTAGGGCATGTCCTTGACATGTGTCCTTTTTTATTACATCTGAAGCACGTAATATCCATTTTGGACACATTATCTTTGGAAGGATAATTATTTTGTTTATTTTGGTTATTTCTGTGATCGTTTAGATAACTCGTTGTATTATAATTTGGTTTTGAGGTATTTGAGTTATTATTATTATTACGAAAATTTCTAAAATTTCTTTTATTATTATTATTCATCAGTTGATAGGATGATTTGGGCTGATCAAACCCGGGAAAAGTTTTGTTAGAATATTCAATTCGATCACATTTTTCTAATATCATTTTTGTAAGTCTGACAGTAGTTCGTTTTTCTATTTCTAATTGGCGGAATTCTGAGAAAACAGTATCAAATTTTTCGGGCAATGACATCATTAATTGATCAATTTCATCGGCTTCCGATAGGGGGTAATTAGCATCACGTAGTTCTTCCACAATGGATGAAAAATATTCCAAGAATCTACGGATGGTACCTCTCCTTGGATCGAAGCGAAGGGACTGAAATTTTGCCTTTAATACCATGATGTTAGTAGCAGTTTGATTTCTATATCGAGCATCCAATATTTCAAAAATTTGAGAAACTACATCACAAGTTTTGACATGATGAAGGATTCTTTTGTCAAGTCTTTCGAATATGTGGGCTTTGGCCCGTTCCTGAGTTTGAAAGAATTTAAGCCATTTAGATGTTAGGCGTTCCTCGGATGATGTATAAATGTAACTAGTTTCGCAAGCAGTAGGAAAAATTGTGGAATGGCAGCTTTTACCTATAAGGGTGCTGATGATGGTTGCACGCCATCCCTCATAGCCATTTCCACGGAAGACGTTTGAGATCCTATCATTATTTTCAGTGTTCATAATTAATGAATTGACTGAACTTAAAAAAAATAAAAAAAATAAAAAAAAATATATAAAAACGGATGTCAATCCCCAGCAAATGCCGCAAGACTAGGATTGCCGTACCTGTGTTAACCAAACAATTTGAAAATATAACAATAGTATTTAAGTTGTCCTTGTGTGTGTCTCGAGTAGGTCCACTGCGGGCAAGAGATCACACACGTTAAAGTTGAGACTGGACGCTTCCCAATAAAAAAAAATAAAAATAAAATAACAAGACTTTTTAACCCAAAAATAATTCGTATAAGAATTCAATATTCGATATGATGATTAATTAAAACCAATAAATAAAAAAATGAGGGTGTGAGGGTGAATATGAAATTAGCTACTTTCTGATCAAGGGAATTAGAAAGAATAAAATTATTGATAACAGGGGAAATTTTGTTTGAAATAGTGTACCCACAAAAATAATTCGAAATAAAATTGAAGAAGAAAAAAAAAATTGCAGATGATTTGAGAAAAAAAAAATTTAAATTTCACCAAGTATTACGCAAAATTAATTCTACTGGTAACACGAAAGAATAATAAAAATTCACAGTAGAAAAAAAAAGGATGAAAAAAAAAATTTGAAATATGTAAAATATATTCGAATAAATAATTAAAGTTGCACGAGAGAAAAAGAGTAAAGTGAGAGAAAAAAAATAATTTAATTTAATTTAAGTGTTCGTATGAGAAAAATAAAAAAAAAATCAAAAAAAATCGTTAAGTATTTTCGACAAAATTGTGCAACGGCAAAAATTTTCAAGTTGCAACAAAATGGTGGTTTGAAACTGAAAAACCGCGCCAACGTATTTATTGAATGGGCGAAGATAAGTATTCGTAGGTTCGTTGCACTTAACAAAAGGTTAATGTACAAGTTCGAACGAATGAACGAAACGAGCCGTGCATACGTCACGAGTTGTACACTCCAAGACAAAAGTGGCTGTAAAAGTTTGCACACAACTTGCCAAAATTTGTACTTAGAAAATTTTTGAAAAGGCCAAAATTATTTGAAATTAACGATATTTTCAAATATACGGGTTAAATTTTGAATTGAAAGAGTTAAGTTACACGAAAAACACGAAAAATGAACACAAAAAATACGAAAAATACGAAAAATTACGAAAAATATGTTTTTTTATTACCTTTTTTTCAGCAGAAAATTTTCGAGTGATACCTTTTTAAGCGTTGATTTTTTTGTTTTCAGGTTCGCTTTCTGGAATTTACGAAGGTGTTTCTCTGGAAATGTTGATTGAACTGCGCTTCGATTGTTTTGAACGTTCTTCGGTGAGTGTTTGAGTTGTGTTTTTTTGAGTTTTAAGATGATACCAAAAGTTGAAGTTGAGTTAAGATGATGAATACTAATTTTGATTTGGTTGAGTTGAAGCTTTTACGTTGGTTTCAGATCAATTTGTGATGGCTCAAGGCGATTTATTACCAATTGATGACTTCGACGAATTAGTTCATACACAAACGGGGCAGACACTAATGAATTTACTAGTTTTCGGGCAACACAAGCAGGGCTCCCAAACAACTTAGCAATCAACGAGTCCTGGAATCTTCGAGACACTTGGCCGGATTGTACACAAACAGGGCAAATCCTTTTCAGCAAACGACGAAACTCATTGAACGTTTACAGCATTCAAGGTGAAATTAAATTTTCGAGAACAAAAATATTACTCGAAACAATAAAAAAAAATGGTAAGTTGGAACTTTGTTACCCAACACGAAAATACTAATTACAAAAAGTGATTAAAAACACAATTATTCACAAAAAAATTAAAAGTTTTAACTTAAATACAAAAATTCACAATAAAAGATTTTAATAATTTTAAAAATTTGTTTCAGGTACAAGGATTGTTACCGAGCGATGCTACCATATAGAGGTTGAGGACCGGAGTTGTAACAGGAAATAAAGATTTGAGTGAAGTTACGTCCAAGAAGCGAATGTTTATTTCATAAGTTACATAATTTAAGCAAAGTACATTTTTAGAGTAATGAACGAACGGTAACGGAAATGAACGAGTGAGCGGCGGAAGTGGTATATCAGTGTAGCCGCGAATAGATATAAATAAATGTATTCGATATATGATCGTGTGTTCGTAGGAGTGAGAGGGGAGAAGGATTGGTGGTCTCAACAATTTTCAAGTTAAGAAATTACAAAAAACTATCGACAATTATCCATATCTTTAACAAAAATATCGATCTATCAATTTTTTATCGCTAAAAACCGCTTTTCCAGAGATTTTTGGTTTTCAATTTTCTTGAGAACTACTAAATCGATGAGCAACTAACCTCTTTCTGACCTGCTCTCATACAATAGCTATTTTTCGTCAAAATTTCAGTCCGATCCGTTTCGTCATTTTCTCAGAACCATCAACACAAAATTATGGGTGACACACACACACACACAATTAGGTCAAAATGAAAAAAGAGTACCGACAGTTTTCTTTTCTCACGAAATGGATAATTTTCATCATCACCACTCCTAATCCTTTTGTGAGGTTAATTTTAATACCCCATTTGCAATCAAACTGTGTAATAAGGGAAATTGACGTCACCATAAATAAGCCTTAGCTAGTCCGCAGACATGTACTTCAAACGATACTACAGTCTAACTTTCAAAGGAAGATAACGATAGCCCCGAATTCAAAAACGTTTCTTATGTTATGTTTTTCGAATTCATCGAGCGAGCAACCTTCAAATAATTTTCGAAAATTAGCCTACCCTTAACGTAGTATTATTTAAAACTGGTCCCTTGAAGAATTTTCAAAGATAATTTTACCCTTCAGAAGTGGTTCAGAATTGAAGCTGTTGGCATTCGAAAAACAAAATTCTCGGAGGAAGTCACATTCAGGAAGCCAAAAGTAAGTAGGTATGTCTTTCATAAATTCAAGCAATCGTTTGTGTCGGCTAGTTTATTTTCTTCATCTTATAAATTTAATAAAAATTTAACAAATATGTACCGAAAAATATTTGCAAGATTTTGAAAAATTATAATTATTAATGATACAAGCCCACACGTTAAAATTCCACGCGGCAAAACGCAGATCACATTGGAATTCTCATAAAAATGTGAAATACTGTGTAGGTGTTTCTTTTTTTGGAACGACAAAGAAACATGGTTGTATCTTTCGATTTTCAAAAAATAAAAAAATAAAAGTTTTACGAACCACACGCGTGTTTTGTCAACTGAAACTTTTAGAATTGACAATTAAGTTTTTTATTCTGTTACGTTTCTGTTTTAATACTTGGGTACAGTTTGTGAGGCCCCCCTCTTCTCAAAAAAGAAGAAAAAGGAGAAGAGCGTAAATAGCACCTATTCCTCTTTCTGGCCCACCCACAGTCTATCTGAAAAAGAAATCTAGCTACACCCCTACAACTGGGTTACTTAAGTTAATGTCTATATAATAAATTCATGAAATCAGTAAAACGGTATATCGCCTGTAAAACGGTATGAGGAGGCGTTTGTCAGATTGCAACAACATTCACAACATTTTAATTTAAAAAAAAAAGCTTCTGCTACAAAGCTGGGGTTAATACCATTAGAAAGAGGATAAAATTTTCTCAAATTCTCTAGAAAAATTTGTTTTTTTATCGCCATTAGTTTTTTGGAAATAAGCCATTAAATAAGTTTACGTTAAAAACGATCAGTTTTTAAAAGATAAGATTTTATTTATTAATTTTTTTGGCTTCAGCTTTATGCGAAATAAATATTTTGGCTGCAGCATTGGTATATTTTAAAATCGCAGTAGTGAGTAGAATAAAAGCTTATAAAAACTGCTGATTAATGAAAAATATGCTGTTTTTTAAATTCATATTTATTTCAAAAACTAATGATGGTACAAAAAATTTCCGGCGGTAACCCCTTTATTTTTCAATGACCAATTCATTTCCATCATCAGTTTTCACGTAAAACGAAGCAATTGCGAGCTAATGGCAAAGGAAAATACAAGAACAAAACACTCCACTTTTTCCGTTGTTTTACAATTTTTTATGGATGATTTTTGAAAAATTGATGACGATAAACGAATGAATTTAGTTCTGGACTTTGGAAAATTTTCTCCTCTCTCCAACAGTATCCGTTTCACCTTTCTATCTTCAATAGCTGCTGAGGAATCTTGAGGTAAAAGAGAGAAGGTTTTTTTCAAAATTTGAATGGTGAGAATGCTGCACAAATTGTGGGTAATTATACCAAAACTGGGATTCCAATGAATAAGAAACTGTGCTGTTAGGTAAAAGCGTAAGGGCGTGAGTTAATTTTCCCACAGCTCCTTAAATATTTGGGTTTTTTTGCCCATTCTTTTGCCATTCATGTGAACAAAAAAAACAAAAAACAATAAACAAAAAAAAAACTGCTAAATTAAAAAGTATGAAACATTTATAGTGAGGACATTACACTACATTGTAAATTTTCATTGTTGTACAAAACCTCGAAAATTTTGACTCACAAGTGAGAATGATCCAAAACTGTTAGTACCTTATATCCACAATCATTCTCACAAGATATCTTTAAAATCCTAATAAATTAGGAAAAATAGCAGTAAACGTATATATGCACTCTTCTTCTCCTCACAACTACCAACATGTCGTTAATTTAAGCTTACTTCTTGGTTAAATGTAATTTTCATTACTATCTGTTGCATAACTGCAAACGAAGCCGCAGGGTTGAGGCTAGTATCTTAATGAAATTCAACAAGCAGTATGAGTAAAAAGTAAGTATTTTTCGAGTCAGGTACGTGGCTTCCTTCATTTAAGGTTTTTAATAAAATAAATTTTATCAACAAAAAAAAACCGACTACGTTAATCTGAATAAGTAGCTCTTTTTGGTGGATACGCCTAAATTTATGACAATAATTTTTTCAATCTTTAAATTCTCATTTTCTTCAATTACACCCTTCTAATCTTTTAATTTTCAAATATGAGTAGTCTAGGACATTCTCTGGATATTCACGAATATCTTAAGCCTACTTTCATTAAAATCTATGAAGTAAAACACTAGTTCTGAGTGAACGAAATTCCGTTGGTTCCGGAGATAGACATACCAAACATATAACCTCCTCCGTACGCAGTCGGTAAAAAGTGGTTAACTTTTGAGTGATCCTATGCGACTGATTTTCATACAACACAAAATTTTCGAATCAAGAAGACTTTTCGCAGAAAAAATTAACATTTCATGCTCAAACGAATGTATGATGATATAGAGTTTCCCCCTCCTAACGCAACTGAAGCTCAGAGAAACCGATGCTATACGATATGCCAACGGAACTCACCTTAAATCCATTCGTGCTTTGGCGCGCGCATAATAAGCCTCGTACGAGTCGGATCGAATTTTTAATACTTCGGTGGCTAAATCAATGGCGCTTTCTGGTTCCTACAGCAATAACCGACAAAGTGTGAAACATGAAAATGTAATTATCGCAGTCAAACAATAACGGTAAATGAGTTACACAATAAGTCAGAATAGCTAGGTAGTTGTTTCGATACTCACGTTCATCTTACGTTTGCAACGCGAATAATTCAACATGAAATTTAATCGTAGCTGCTTGAAAGTGGCGTCAAGTTCTTGAGGAGGTGGAAATTTACTCAATGCATAACTGTATCGGTGGGCCGCTTCACGTAGTCTACTCTTTCGGTATAAGACGTTACCATCTTCGAGTAATTTATTCAGCAGCACCAACCTACGATTAACAATATAAACATACACAGATGAGCAATAATGAACAGAGATTGCTACGAACAAAGACGTAAATTTGGGGATAACTGCACGCAGTGTAAAACCTCCGGACTCAATGATATTGAGAAGAAGAAATATGATATCTGTTCATGACAGTAGCGGTTGTATCTTTTTGGGGACAGTGGGCTAAAGTGTATCAACAGAAAATATTGAAAAAAAAATCACGATTGCATCATTCATTTAAGGGGAATACTTTGAGTACTATTATTGGGTACCAATTACGAACTTTCATTCCCGCAAGTATTCATTCTTGATTCAAGATTATGAATATTAGGGTCTACTAGACTGACAAAACATTAAACTACGTTCTATGTAATTTTTTTCGTCATTTTAGAAATTATAATCACGTTATTCAATTATATTTTCAAGATAGTTTTACACATTTAATTTCCGCATTTTCGATAAATTTTTTTCTGAGTGAGTCAATCACTTTTTTGAGGAAGGCACACCCCTCCTCTGCAAACCCGTAGAATCACTCGTTGCTTTTGAACTGTGAACATTTCACAACTTTCAAACAAAAATCTATGTTTTCGAAGTCTTCAGCCAGCAAACAAAAAATACCTAGGTATTGTAGAAGAATTAAAATAACGGGTTGATTACTAATGTACACTTCTAGCAAGACTCAATACTTTCTATTTAGAACATGGATGTAGTATAAATAGAGCTACAATCGTATTCAATTTACTATCGTAAGGAAATTTTTAAGAACTTTATAGCGGGGTAGCTAAATTTTTAATTTTCAAGAGTTGGGCTCTTTTTCATTTTATATAATTTTAGTAGTAACTGGGAAGTGAGATCAGAAAATACGCTCTCTACTAACGGAAATTAAAAGTACTATTTCGCGACAGTTTACAGTATGAAGCTTAATTATGTTAAATGTAAATATCAGGTATATTTAGTTTGAATTGCAACAGAATTTCACGCATGGCAGCTGAAATTTTGGTGAAACATTGACATATATTAGCTGAATATTCTGAAAAACTTTAGCTGAAATCGTATATGTTTGGTTATCGAGGTTAAGGTATCGCTGAAATTCTGTTCGTAATTATTTAAGGGTATCACTTTAATCACAGAATTTTAATAGGTAATATCTTGAAAATCAAACCTACGATTTCAGCCAAATTTTAACTGAATATTCATATGTTGATGTTTCATCAAAATTTAAGGACAGTCTTACGTTTGGTTTTCGAGATATCACTAAAATTTTGTTAGGATTGTGTGAAGCTGCGTTTACACCAAATGAAAAAGCGAACAACGAACCTGCTTTTGGCTCGTTTGGTGTAAACTACTATTAAACAAACCAATAAGAACTAACGAAATCCGTTATCCCAGCTAATGGCAACGAACATCCTGTAACTTTGTAAATATAGAAAAAGATCGAATGAACAACGAATGTTCGTTTGGTGTAAACGAAGCTTGATTAAAATGATACGCAAATTAAATACTTTAACCGAATTTCAGCGGTATCTCGGGAGCCAAACGTACAATTTTAGCCAAAAATTTACCAAATATCAAGACGTTGATGTTTCACCAAACTTTCATTTCAATTGAACGTTTCGTTATCCCGATATTGCTAAAATTCTGTGATTAAAATGTTATGCAAATGAAATAATTGAACAAAATTTTAGCGATGCGTCGAGAACTAAATATATGATTTCTGTCAGTTTCACAGAATATTCAGCTGACATGGATCGATATTTCACCAGAATTTCAGCTCAATCGTGCATAAAATTTTGTGATAAATTATTAAATTTAAAGTTTCAAACTATCAATAATGTTTACATTTAAGGTTCATGTCACCGTTACGAATTTTCCGATATTTCGATTAGCCACGCCCGCATGTCAATTCCCCATAAAAACGAAAAGAAGAAAGTACTGTTTTCTCCATAGATATGTATACTATGTTTTCACAAAAAAGAAAAGTGGTAAAAATAATTTTAAATTTTGAAAAATTTCCAAGTTCGTTAATGATATTTATATTAAGCTGCAAATTCATTCCTTTGATTGTTCTTAAACAAAACATTAAATTGAGTATGTACAACAGCTATATAAAGATATGCCAAATGTCAAGTTCATGAACGCAAAATAAAATAATTCCGAAAATTTTAGTAGATTTTGAAACGAATTTTCGATTTTTATCAACTAGCTCTGGAGCAGATTTTCATTTTTCAGACATTTAAATATCTCTCATTAGTAGAGTTGTTGATTGAACGTAAAATACCGTGTAGATGTGCTAATATTTCATATACTTTTAGCAGGGAGCATGATGCATCCATCTTGTAAACAATTAATTTTTTTAAGAATAGAAAAAGCTATATTTAAAAATATGTTTTTCTTTTTTTTTTTTTCAATATTTTAATACAAGAAAAAAATTTAATTTCAAACTGGATGTAATAGGAGAATTGTTATAGACATTTCATTATTAGATTTTCCAGTTTTTTTATTTTAAATTTTTTTAAATTTCTTGGTGAGGTTTAAATTGAAGCGAACTAAATTTCCAGTGGGACGGTAGTCCCATCTCGTCTTCTGTGGCACCGCCCTTGGCTTTTAGTAGCTACAAAAACGACGTTTTGTTGGAGAACGATAAAATTCTGAACATAGAAATGAAAAAGATATAATTTGATAAATTAAGAAAGAAACGAGCTGAAGATTACGTTCAGGCACAATGAATTTGTCTTGTCTAAGGCGTCTAGCAACTTTTTTTTTTTTCGATTAACAATGCAATCAAGAAAATAGATACAAAAAGAGTGAACGACAATATTATACTTACATAACATCCCACTTTCCAGAAGCCATATTCCACGTTGTAGGACCTAATTTAGCACCTTTTTTCAAGAAACACTGCACGACTGGAATATTTCGACAGCTTATGGCACGGTCCAACGGTCGGATACCCTCCAAATCAGCATGTTCAATCATGGCTCCACGTTCGATTAATAGCTACGTTAAATACAACCTCACTGAATACCATTGTGATTTTGACAGCGGAAAGTATAAATTTCTTTAATGCAAAATTACCTGCGTCAAAGCAGGATTTCCTTGAAATGCAGCCAAATCTAAGGGAGATCGACCAACTTTGTTCACACAGTTGATATCAGCTCCATTATCTAGTAGACACTGGGCAGCTTGAACTTTTCCGCGTAAACATGCCCAGCTTAGAGCGGTCATACCTTCGCAGTCTT
Organism: Ericerus pela; assembly: GCA_011428145.1. NCBI lineage: Eukaryota > Metazoa > Arthropoda > Insecta > Hemiptera > Coccidae > Ericerus > Ericerus pela. Next base: position 451,494 of record WOFM01000053.1, on the reverse strand, counting down.
CTGCCGAAATGTCAGATCCTAAGAATAAAATTGAGAATTAGGTTGCTTCGAATTACTTGCGTTTACAGATATAATGGAGCACATACATTCTTCATTGCATATTACGATATATAACATCATAACAAACGCATCCACAAATTTCATAACAAAGGTCAGATTCACAATAAATATTGGAGTCATTAGTACGTCAAAAAGGCAGCGATCTCCTTCGAAGACATTATTTAATTCACGTATCAATCCAAGCTTCCCGCGAAATTTAATAAAACGGAAAAAAAACATCCTTCACCTTTTGCAACGTTCAGAATAATATTTTCATTCGGATGTACCAATACAATTTCAAGTCCTTCCATTCATCATTATTCTCAAAAATTAAGGTAGAAAAAAATTGAATAACAAGATACTACGCAGAAATGTAATCTTTTGAAAATTTGAAATAAGAATTGTCTTCAAGATCAAGTTTTCAATTTTAAATTTAATTTACTTTTTTTTCGCTCAGTAGAAATGCAAATCAATGAAATAAAAGTATACTTACAATAAAAGAAAAGATACCATATAATTTTCAAAACTACTATATATTTTAATTTTTCAAGGACTCCAAACAGGAAAATAATAAATTTCAATAAATTGAAGATGTGAATGCATAATTTAAAGAATCAGAACTGGTGATAAAAAATAACAGAATTCCCATTATATTAAGTTAAAATTTCCGTTTCGAGTCGAGCTCCAATGAATATAATTAACTTCAATCAATTTAATTTCTATTTTTCGGGAAAACACAGTTCGAAAAATAATTCGAAAATTGGAAGATCAAAATCACTGCTAACTCACATTTTTATTGAGTATAAGATATATTTACAGAAATGTCTCGTCGACATGTTTGGGAGGTAGGTATATGTACGTATCGCAATTTTAAGTAATGTGATCCATCAAATAAAACACTTTCAACTAAAATCAGTTCTAATTTGGTAGTATTTCATGGAAATTAGTTTGAATGAACCGGTATTAAATGACGTTTGAATACAACTTCAGTAAATAAGAGTAATTACTAATTACGTTTCTCAAGAATTTATTTTTTCGTTTCTCGAATCTTTTCGGTAGGCGAATAAAAATTTGATAAATACGTAAGATAATCTTCTGGCTGGTTTCGTCCTACTTCTATTGGGCTGTATCGTCAAAACATCCAGACAATCACAAAAGTGGGCTGGTTTGAAAATTCGTCGCCATAATTTACAAAGTAGGGAAGGGGGTCGTAATAAATTCAAGCGAGGTCCCATTCTTCATCGCTCAGAGAAATACGGAAAACATAATTTTCACTTTTAAAGATTGTGAGCAGTATGAAGCGAAAAACTTATGAACAGCGAACAGAACAATGAAGAAAATCAGTTATGGTTAAAAATGTCGAAAACTATACGAGTAGGTATATGATCATTTACATTTTAAGGTAGGAACTGATTGATTGTAACACAATTTTCCAATAATTCGTGATTCATTGGAAAAAAAACAAAAAAAAAAAGACTGTGATGGCTTTACAAAGTGATGATATTCACCAAGGAAAACGAGAGCAAAATCAACGGTCACCTTACTCTATGCTGGGTACCCACGGAAATCGCGATGAAAAATGAAAACAAAAAGGAATTATCAAAATTATCGTCGATGACCTACCTTTAACCAGAAGTAATTCGATTATGGCTACGTGTCCTTCGGAAGCTGCCATCAATAAGGGTGTACGACCCATATTATCGGTTTGATTAACGGTAGCCTGATGCTGAATTAATCGTTCCGTAGTTGCCCAGTGTCCTTCTTTAACAGCGAGCATTAAAGCAGACATTTCCTGTAAACAAAACAAAGTCTGTGTTACGAAATTTAATAATAATACGCATGTAATTGAGCTTTAAAGATTAAGAAAAAAGTTTTAATAACTTTCCCCTTTTACAAAAAAATTATTATGAGTTCATGACAACTTTAGCTTCGGACAGTTTAAAGACAACGAAATCAAAATATATAAGATAGATCTAAACAGATGAGAAGCGGACGAAGGTTAAGACGAAAATTTCCAACAAGTCAAGCAAAAAAAGGGTTTCTAGAACAAAAAAAAATTTTTTGAAATGACATCTCTAAAATAAATGAACCCAAATTTTCGGATTTTATTTATTTTCAATTGTTTACTCAGTTCTCAATAACGATATAGTATTTTTTTATAGTGAAAAATGAATAAGTGACGAAGTATATTTTTTAATCTTGTACGAGAAAAAATTCCAACTTGAGCCAGTTTGAAGTATAATGGTACATTAATTTTTTATGTTAAAGTCGATTAATTTTTCGTTCATTGACTGAATCTCATATTAGCTTTTCCATTCTTATTCTTCACATGTCAAAATAACGAATGTACTCATTACCGTAATTTATTTAACAATTATCGACGATAGAAATTTTTTTCGCCTACGTTTACCGCATCATAAATTAATGTCACTTGTTATACAGAACAATTCATTTCGATGTCCTCAAGAATGACAATAACAAAAAACAATAACGAGAGTTGCAAACAATGACGTGAAGCAATGACGCGAAAAAGGAAGATGGTTAATTAATAATTTACGTCAGGAACATACTTTTCGATTAGTAGCAGCAACGCGGCATTCGCGATTAATTAGAATGGTACACGTGTTATGGCATCCGTTTGCTGCAGCAATTGTCAACGCTGTCTCACCGGTTAAAGTGCACTGACCGTCAATATTTACAGAGCTCGTATTCAGCAGATACTCTACAATCTGCAAAAACATATCGTGTTCCAGCTATTGTTGTCCAATTGATACATTTTAGTACCCAAAAAAACTACGCCAATATAAATGAATTCATTGAGTATTACGAATAATGAAACACAATGTCACATCAATTACAATGTACACTTACACAACTTTCTTGATTTTACTAGGCATGAAAAGAGACTATAAAGAGGTCGATGCAAAACCATTAGCCAGACAATAATTCCAAAGGAGGACAAACAAGATTTTTGAGGGATACAATATCATAAAAACTAGAATGTAAGTTGAACACATACTGGGGAGAGGAGAGAGCAAAGTAATTAGTTGAGCCTTATTATGCAGTATACACCCCTAAAAAATTAAAAATGGGCAGCCTGTTCTTGCGCAATTGTTGCTGATACGTGGGAAATTAAGGTTCAGAAGAAAGTTATTCAGTTTCACATAAATGGCAGACATCAACAAACTTCACTGAAATCAATCTTTTTGAAGGATTAATAGACCTACGAAGTGAAGTTAATGTAAACTGAAAAAAATCATTCTATCATGTTCACGCTCATAAAGAAATTTAAATTATTAATCTTTAATTGTGCAGACGTTGCTGAGAAATTTTGACTGCAGAAAGCACGCTGAAAATACAACCGCTTATGTGTGGACCTGTTTAAAAAATTATTGTGTTGTTTTTGTTGAACTTAAAATGCTAAATAAATCCATTCATACCAGGTTTTGAAAAAAAGTGTTGAATATTCAGATAATGTAGGTAATTACCTGGTCGTGTCCTTGCGAAGCAGCTGCCACCAAAGCTTGTTGAGTGGCTTCAGTAAGCTCGACTTCACGCTGGTCACAGTCAACGACCCAATCGCAAGTCAATAAATACGCCAAAATCTTCAAATGTCCATTTCTTGCGGCATGCACCAGAGCACACCTATAAAACAAGATCACAATAATGGTCAAGTCCCTAGTCCCGGTAATTTTAATAAGAACACTGAAGTTACTAACCGGCCAGCAGTGTCAACAAGACCTAAAATAGCACCAGCACTCACTAGCTGTTGAACAGCTTCTTGGTGACCCTTGATCGCAGCTAATATTAATGGCGTGCACCCCTGGTTGTTGGATACGTCGACATTGGCACCAAATTCTAGCAGTAATGCGATCATTTCTATGATCCCTTCGTTGGCATACAAACATAAGACAGGCGCTTGTCCGAGACAATCAGTCACATGATTGGGCGACGCTCCAGATAGTAACAACAATCTCGATACCTGTCAAATGTAACATCAGGTTTGAGAAAATTCGAACATTTCTGATTGTTAGGTTGGTAATAAAGAACTAATTAATCAAACCTTAATATTGGGACTGTAAATATTTCGCAAACAACTTAATGCCGCTGAGACATTATGTGAAACGGAGACAACCCAATATGATTGTAAATCACGCGATGAATACTTGTGCAACGTCATGTTCTTATAAATATGTGCTTTAAGAATATGGTGACCTAGTTCTAGGGTTTTTTCAGGATCTAATGGAGCTTCTAAACGTGATAAGCGAAAAGCGATAGCAGCATGTCCAGATCTATGAGAAATAAAAACGAAAAAAATTACGGAAAACGATATATTTTCATGATAAGAGTCAAATGACAGACAAATTAAGTTAAAAAGCAGATTTAATTTACCTTAGATCACAAAGAAATTTATTGCTTTCTGTATCGTCTCTTCTAATTAACCATTCCCTGAACGACGGATGGAAAAACATGTAAGTATTGTCCATACGTTTGACTAAAAATTCTGAGAGTGTCTGCAAGCCAAACATAGATTTTGATAGGAAACAAAGAGATTGAAGCACATATAATGAATAACGGTAGTACTGGAAACAAGATTGATCAAATAAAACTCACTTTGAATCTTTGTAGAAATTCTTCCCAAGGAACAAATGTGTGAACGTTTAACGAATTTACGGAGTAATAAATTTCGTTCAACGTCAATGGATATAAGGCTGCTAATGCCACGCTTAGTATTCCAGAAACCTGAAATAAAACAATTCAAGATTAAATAATGCACCGCTTTTTACAAAACGTACAAAAACACTTTTACGTATCAAAACTTGACTTAGGTATTGGTTATTTTGAAGTTAAACAAACAAAACAAGTTGATAAAAAAATAGAATAAGTTCGAAGAAAAATGAAAGTAAACTTACTTTTTGGAAAGCATTATCAGTGGGAAATCGTAAGTTGAAATGCAACTGGTAAATCTGAGCCAATGTAACAGGAAGTACTTTGAAACTAGTAGATTTGGCAACTAGATGTCCTCGTTCAAACAGATCCAAAGTCAATTTGGCAAATAAAAAGGAACCTCTACATAAACCGAGCAGGTGCTGACAGAATCTGTATTGTCCAGCAGCACCGGTAACCAGATTACTTTGTATACTCGGACTATTATTCACTCGAAAGTTTATATAATTCATCAAGTCTTTTTGAATATTTTCTAAATGCTGACTGTTGATGTCGAGACTGAAAGAAAACATATCATACAAAAAATATTAAAATAAAATTCAAAATAAGCTTCAGTAAAGTTAGTAAAAATAGTTGTAAAATAAATAAAAAGGCTTCATAGGGCTAGAGCCTGAGCAGGATAGAAGAAAAATAATCACGTAACCTAAACGAAAAAAAAAAGACCATTTTCTCAAGCGATTCACATAAATTCGCAGATATTTGTTGAAAAATTGAGGAGTTTATTGACAAAAAAACAGCAAATGATAAGCACAAGTGAAGAACCTACCTAATTTTAGAGAATGGTAAAGTTGGAAGAACCTCCTCTAGATGAGTGCGAACAGTGGCGATCACTTTTAGCCAAGGTGGAAAGTTATGAGTATGTCGAGCAAGAAAAGAGGCGATTGTATCACCATGATCAGGACGGTGGTATTCTGCTTCACACAGCGCATCTACTAATATGAACAAACGTTCCTCCGCAGCTACGCTTCCAATTTTGTGAATGTTTTGTAACGGCTCTAATATACCTCTTGTGAAAGCAAGGTCCGGATCAGCGATACATTTTTTCATGGACAGTGATCCCTGAAAGAAAATTTAAATCAGTATAAAAATAACTTTATGAACTATACGAAAATAAACGCTGTCCAACAGAATAATTCAAAAATTTCAAACAATACGCGTAAAAGAAGTTAAAACAACATTTATATGGGCGAAAAAGTAAAAATCCTTGAATGAAAAATTACAGTGGAAGTTTCATAGAGCTTAGGTGTATTCATAATAAGGTTATATATAAATACGTCATTTTATATCACGATCATCCTACCACTTATTACTAACTTGAAAATATGGTAGAATAAATGAAAATATGATATTTTTAATCGACAATTCAACTGTTTTGCAAAAGAAAGATTGCTTAAATTTTACAAATTAAATTCAGGATTTCAAAAAGAGAGGGCAAAAGTGTATCAAAGGTATCGGGCTCGGACTTTCTTAGAGGGCTTGAAAGGCCCAAATTTTGAAATAAATAGTATTTTAAAATGATTGTTTAAAGAGGGCGTCAGGGCCGATCTATAGGATGAGAATTGGGGCCAAATCTCCCAAAGCTAAAACAAAACAATAAAATGTATATTCTAGAACTAAAAAAAAAAACTAAAATTTTTTCAATCACTCTGCTCGCAAAATTGTTTTCTTACTTCATAACCCCTTCCAGAGGTCAATCTTGCAGCTAGCACTAAGATGACCCTTCGATTCATTTATCCTACCCCCTAAATTTCTCTTTGAGGCCCTGCTCAAATTCTACAGTCGTAAAAAGCCTGTAAAGAGATACGTTTTATTTGCACTCATCTGCAATTTTCGTCAAACGTGATAAAATGATCAGAATGAAAATCGACTTAATTTTTGACAGGATTTTCAAACATTGAACCTTCACGTGATAGAAACTCTCTCTTCTAACAATAGTTAGCTTCTATACTCTGTTCATGCTAAGAAGTGCGTCACGTCATAAACCATATCCACACTTATCTGCTTGAAATACAATGTTTATTTATTCTACAAAATTATGCTTATCATTATATAACAATGTGCATTGATACCTTTTCCTCTCTCCCTAACCAACCACAACGTCTATTGTGATTCTGAGGTCACACACTTCTTAGCGTGAACGGAGTATAGTTCATACGTGTAAAATTTTCATCAATTCGTCATAATTTGGAAATATTTATGAAAACGATTCCTAGATCAGTCCACATTCAATTCAAAAATCAAAGTGATATGACTTCACACACTTCACATCAAAAATTATGGATTACGGCAGCATAAATAATTTCAAACTCACTTGTAAGTAAGATTCGCTAAGTAAATAATCTTTATAATCAGAAAGAATTGGCGCTTGACAAAGTTGCGCGGCAACAGAATGAATAAAATCAGGAACCATACAAGTAGTATTGTTGTCAGCCTGCGAATATTGAAAAATATTCCTCATATTTTATTCGTGAGACAAAATAAAACGAAAATAAAAATCAAAAAAGTATATGTACCTGACAGAAATGATAAGCGACAACTCGAGACGCGAGATCCTTAATACGTTCGGAGACTAGATTAGTTTGACAATAAATGGAATGTTGGCTGGATGACGGCCTATCTTTACCGTTCAATGTATGTAAACTAACTGTAAAAGATAAACAAAAATTTAATTAATTTAAATAATGGCGACAAATTTGATCGAAGATTAATGCAAAGAAAGAATTAATGAAATATTATTTAAAAAAAAAAAAAAAAAGTAATTCAAAAATTAGTGTCTTTAATACCTTGTTTGTACACTGGTTCTCTATGGCGTCCAAAACAGCTATATTCGACCAACTGTAGGAGAAATGCGGTTTTACCAGAGCCTGGTAATCCCGAGATGAGTATACCGGGGTTGTCATCGAAATTGATTAATTCCTCCGTTTCTTTTATCAACCAGTCCCGTCCTAAAAATAAGGGATCCGGCTCTTGTAACGGCACTTCGAAAAACAATGGTTTTAAGTTCAGCTGACGTGATGCTATTGATTGCTGGTGCTGGTTGCGATACTGAGCGAACCTAACTGTTAATTCCAAAACAAAAAACAATTCATTCAATTATAAAGTTCGCAAAGTATACCAATTATTTTAAATAAAAATTTTTTTTTCTTCCATTTAAAATTGATTCGACTAAAATGAAAAACAAACAAACTATATTTTATATCGAACAGAAGTGAGCCCTAAGTATACTAATACAATTAAAACAGATTAATGAAAAAAAAAAAAAATTGTTGATGAGTCTGATGACTCATGGCGCCTGATAGTTTATGAGACGATTCGTTTCTAAAGAAACCAAATTCATAATCAAAATGTTTTGGCAAGAGTAAAAACTAATGGCTCTATATTAAACCATTGTTAAATGGGAAAATTTTGAAAACAAATATTAAGTATTTTCATTAGTAATCACCGAAAAATATTTCACTAATACAAGTTTGAAAATGTATTTTTTAACAATTCATATTTTCATATAAATTTCTAAACGCCAACTTACTGAATCAATGGTAAATTTGTTCAGGTAGATAATAATTCTGCAAATTCTTTCAGACAAAAATATTTTGAATATGTACAATTAATGAAACGAAAATTAGTTAAGCGCGCATGAATTACAAATAATATTCGGTAAAAATCTATAAACAATGTCTCCTCTCCTTAAGAATGTCCGACAGTTGAAGAAAACAGAATGAAAGGTCAGAAACAGTTTTAGCATTGATGTTTTCCATTTTAGTAGAACTTCTAAGTTCAAAGTGGTAAGGTTTACTAACTAAAACACAACTGGCATAATAATAATTATACTGGAGTCCGAAGAAACCCGTGGGTAGGTATTCTGAAATCTGAAATGTTATCAAGTAATCTGAAAACCTTGACGATAATTTTCGAGGGGTTCATCGATACTTATGGACAGCAACAAAGATTGTAAGAAAAAATAGGATCTTTATCCCAAATATAAACTTTATAACTACTTCTTTTGTTTCGCAAATTTCAAGTGCTTTTCAATTGACAAAAACTAAAATGATACGACATTGCGGAAAACATAATAAATCTAAAACTTGTTTTTTGTTTCGTCAAATACAGAGTATAGTTATTTTATTTTTACAATTTCACATGGACGCACTGACCGTTGATACTGAGAAAGAAAAGCCAGTTTAATCGGTCAAATAACGCAATAAATGTAACAAAAATAAAAACGATATAACTTTTTGTTTTTTTTTGTTTAAAAGTACCTTGAAAAGAATCGTGTATAATGGCTCATAAAATGTACGTTGTCTTTAAAAAATCGCACCTATGTAATAATTACTTGTTAGCAACGAACCTCAAACATTTAGGATTGAAAAAAAAAAACAACACTGAAAGTTTTGAGAGAAAGAAAAGCGACATGATATTTCGTTAAATTAGGAAATAATTTTATTCTTACTTTTCGGATCTATAGGTCCTTTAATAGTGCCAGAACGAGCTGATCTTCGAATAGAAGATTTTCTATTCTTGAATAACGTTAGTTCTTCAATTTGGCCAGGTTGAGATGCTTTAATGGGGAAAATAAAACCGTTAACTAAGCACACACGTATGGGTTATAGGTTTTCAAAACGATGTACTCCATTCGGTTACGGTTAGGCAATTAAACGAGAGGAACAGGGAGAAATAAAAGTTAAGAAAAAAAACACGTTAATGGGCATAAAATGTAAAAAAAATGTAGGTAAAAATTATGCTTACTTGTAACCGAATGTCTTCGCGCAATAGGACTTGCCGAACAATTGCTATGACTGGACATGGACATTAATGAACTGACACTATCCGATGATTGTTCTTTCTTCGAACGATGTGGATCTGTTTCTGAGGAACCTGGACAAACATTATTTCAGTACAGATGAATATGCACATGATAAAAGAGAAAAGATTAAATAAGAGGAAATAATTTTATACCAGTCAGAGTAGAAACAGGACTGGTGTTATTCGATGGAAAATTATTGGTCTCTAGGTTGGCTAATGATGTAACAGAAATAGAAGCCTCCATGCCACGGTTTCCTGATCGACTCCTCAAGGATGATGTACTTTTCCTTGCTTTGTCTCCAAGAAGTAAACCTAGTCGTGTGTGTAAATCTGTTTGCGATCCTTTTCTGTCACGTGAATAATTCGGTCTGACTGAATTTCCTTCATCATCTGCGGAAAAAAATACGAATCTCATTAGAAAAAATTATTTCGTATTCCCTAGGCAAAGGTAAACGGATACTTTTCGTTAATTCCACTATTAACACGCACTGAAGGAGTGAAAAACAAAAATAAAGTGGCAATTTTTCGGTATTTCAAAACCTGCTAAAAATTGTTAAAATGAAAGAAACGTGAAGCGATTAAAAATGCAACAAACAAGAAGACGATCAGTGTTTCATGAAGAAGTTTGGCGAATAAATTTACAGGATTTGAAAAATGGGTTTCGTATTCCAATGTAAGAGAGTATCAAGGACATTTTCTACGGTTAATTTTTTTTCTGCTTCACATTCACGAAGATTAACGAAAAATGTAGAAAAAAATGAAACTGTGAACCAGAACATGTACGACGGATGAGACTAAGAATGATCCCCTTGTCTTCTAAATTTAAAAATGCATAGAAGGAACGCCTAAATTGAAAAAATATTTTTGATAGGCTAATTCGAACAACCAACGCGATAGTACGCAGAAATTTGAAGGAAAAAATTTATTTTATGAGGTGATTTAGATTTAGTTATTCATTAATTTGAACGAAAGGAAGCAGACGAATGCTTAAGAAGAAATATAGATTTTTTTCTTCATTGTAACTTGATCAGTTGCAATGAAATTTAGAAGCGGATAATTAAATTCAGTAAAATTTCATTGCCAACAGTAAAAAAAAAGTAATTAAATTATCAGAGCATAGAAATTTATAGAATTTGCGTTTTATTAGGCATATTACTACAGAAACAAAATAAGAAAAAATGCAAGAATTATAATTATTATTATTATTATTATTAACGTAGTACCTACCTAATGAAACACATAACCACATTTTATGTCAATATGCTGTTAACAGGTGCACAGTAATTTTACGTTAGCTACGAACTTTAACTTGAGAAAAACTTTGCAAACTATTCATTTATACAATAACCGAAAACCTAATTTCAGTTTCAAATTATTTATTTGGCACGAGGGAAAAATAATTTTACCGCAAAAATTCTAATATTTAACATCTTCATGAAAGCCCACACTTGACAGGGTTCGTTTTTTCTACCGTACACCTGCTTCCCATGTATATAATTTTTCTTTTTCCTTCACACTTTACCATTAATCTACCTCGTACACTAATTTGAACGCAAAAAATTTTCCTCTGACAAGTTGAAATCGCACACATCTTGGCTCCAAATTTATTATAGCAGTTTGATTTCATTTTGTTAGAACAATTTCACAACAAATATAAAAGTAAAAAAGAAAAAAAAAAGATTAATTCACCTCAAAAAAGCTATTGTGTATACCATCGGCTTTTTCTCGTGTTAGAATAGGAACAACTTACATAAATGCCAAAAGAAAAGAGGTTGCAGGAGAAATATTCGAGGAAAACTGTCTCACACATACGTTTGCCACATTAAGTAATGAAATTCAGAAGTATAACAACTGAAATTATTTAAAACAAGTCGATAGTTCATTTTAATGGTAGCGATTCATCACAAAACACATAGGTAACTTAGAAAGAAAAACTAGCCCCGAAGCGCACGCACACACACACATTGTTAATTAAATCGTTTCGATAATTGCCTGCGGATATCGCGTTTAGTCCTGCCATTAAAGAGCTACTGCTGTAAGACCACAACGTCTTAATTTTATTTAAAACGACCGAAGACCAACGACGTGTGTCCTCCGATGATGTGGAAGTGTACATTTCGTCTGCGCGAAATCGGGTAATATGAAAAATTACAAAGGATACTACCGCTGGATGTGACGTAAAAGTAAGAAATTCATAATTTCAAACGCGTAGTGTATTTTTCATTTATTTATTGAGATTTTGCCTAAGGGACCATTTTACCTCGAGGATGAACATATATATATTGTTGAAGTTAATGGTGGGATGGATGGGATCCGGTGGCCAATGGTCTACCGGCATGAATTTTTAAATCACATAAGCTGGAGTTCCAGTAAAAACAACTGTCGACTGAAAAGAAAATTTCTTTGAACCACCTAATTATAACGTTTCAGATCAATATAGTGTTATAATATCGCACTCACTGTGCAGCTGCAGTGGCGCGATGGTACGATCGCTGCTCTCTATTTGTTCCGGGTTCAAATACTAGCTGATCCTAGATTTTGGAAAAAAAATTTTTTCAAATTTTTATTTGTAAAATAGTTTGTAAAATCCACCAATATTTTTTAATGACTTTAAGAATAATTATTTTTAGATTAACATGTTTTTAGTTACAATGAGTTCTGATACTAGAATTATTCAGTACCAGGTTTGCACATTGCATAGGCAGTGAGATCTTTCGGGCAGATGCGGGGGGCAGTCCATGGTACTCCACTTTTTGGGCGACAACGATAGGGGGTAAAGCCCCACCCCCTGGACTTCACCCTGCCATTGCTGACATACGAAGTGGCATGCCTTGGCCAAGGTTCCCTGCATCATCCAAAAGATCCCTTCGATGGTATTGTACTGGCATTTATTGTGCTCACTAATACACGTGAGAAACAGTAAAAAAATTTTCAAAAACTATTTTTCATAGTTCGAAAAAGTTTTCCTGTCAGTCAACGATTGTCAATAGAATCGAACCAAAAACGCCGCCATTTTCAGTTGCGAATGTGGCAATGCGACGCCACTTTCGAACACGCTATCTTTTTCGATTGCTAAGCTGAACATCTAACCAATACACCACGTAGACCATAACAGTTTGATATTACTAATATTTGAATATTTTGGAGAATAAAATGTTCGAATTAATAACTAAGAAATATAAAAAAACATCAGCACTGAAATTAAAATGGACGTTTCTTCTATGAATTCTGTTATGTTTGTTCTTCAAAATGAACTAACGAGAAGCAGAGCCGTGGAGAGAAATTCCAGGCGCGGGTAGTCATTACTATTGGGTTTTCGGCGTTTAGAAGGATGGGGCACTTGAAAACAAATGCTACATATAAAAATAAATTTTTTTTCTATTCAAAAACTCATTCATATGGACTTCAAAACAACACACACATGGCTGGCCCTCCTAAAAAATCCGGGGTCAGAGAGAATCCCCCTATTTCCCTCTCCCTTTCGACGGCACTAATCAAAAGAGAAAGATTTGTGGATAATGGAAAAGGTTCAAGAAACTAAATGTCCAACTAGATTTTTTTTTTTTTAATTTTATTATAAACCCGTTATTGAATTTCAGTTGAAGAACGAAATTTTTCAAGCGGTCACAACGTTATTTTAAAAAAAATTTTTTCGTACTTCAATAACGTTCATCAAGAGTTTCAAAAAATTACCGCAGTTATCGGAAGAATTTAAGAAAATAAAATTATTAAAGTTATAAGGGATTTGTTATGATTGATCCTTAAAATGAAACAATTATAATCTTGATTTTAAGCCTGCTGAAAAATGCACTTCAGAGATTTTGAATCCTCTCCTTTTCATAAACAATGATGAAAACAAATCGAATTACAATATACCAGTTCATACTTCATGAGACACTCTCATTAAAAACAGAAAATTTTGTGAGAAAAACTTGAAAAATTGCAGCAGATTACTATCATTTTTTTCATAAAAACATTGGAAAGGAAAATGTTTAACATAAGTTCAAGTAATTCAATTTTTGAAAACATTCTTTTATTCAAACATAAAAAAAATGTAATGAAAAATTTAAGTAAATATCTGAACTTTTTATGGAGGTAGGCTACGATGAGAGTAAAATATTATTGCACTGCTCTTACAAAAATTATGAACATAAACTTAAACAAACAAAATTAAAATCCCAAGTTTCGAACGCAAAACATTTTGGCAAATGTTTGAAAAATTTACATTTGATTTTTAGAATCAAAAGGGAGCGTTTAAAATTTTCAGTGTGACAAAAAATAATGCGTCTCTTCGGAAAATTATTCTGCACAAAATTCTGACTCATCAATTACAGCACTAGCGTTTTAACTAGACTAAACATCAATTTATTGGTAAAAATAAGTTAATACCAAGTCAGATTTAGGTTGAACTCAGGTTGGAGATAACTGATAGATCGGCATGTCGTAATAGTGGATCATCTAAGTGTACGATACAAGCCTATAATTTCCAAACGAACGTTGTTATTTTAAATGAGATGAAAACCGTTTTTCTGACTTGGAAAAATAAGCACAGTAGCGGAAAAGAAAACTTGAAAGAAATTCTGATTTAATTTCTTAAAACTTGGTAGATATTATGCCGCCTTATAAACCCATCCATTTGAACAAAAATAGCATAACTTTGGCGTCCATTAGATATAATGTACATGTACACATTCATCGTTACTTTTACGTCACATCCTCTAAAATGTATGGCAAATGAATGTTGATTAACTGTGTGCCAAACCTGAAAGTGTGTTGTTATTATTAGAAGACTGCGAAAGGGCTTTGAACGACCAAACAGATCCTTTAGAACCTCTCGAATTGAAAAATCGTCGCCTACCAGGAGGGGTTGGACAACCTAATAGAGGATGAAAGGAAATGAAAAACATGGTGTTTTTAGTAAACATATAAAATATTGAAACAAAAACATAACGACCAAAAAGCAAAAACGAACACTTACTTTGGGTCATTACATTATGAGTAGACGATGAATTACTGGAGTACAAATCACTTTTTAACGGTCTTGGCAGTCTGCTTGGAGATACATCACGCCAACAACATTCGCCATCTTCCCCTCCGCGATTCTTTCCAAACATATTCTAAAATTAATCATCTCGTACTCCACTTTCAATGGAAATAAGGCTGAATAAGGTAATATAATGAGATCGGCTTACCTGTTGCTGCATTAACGATGTAAAGTGACCATTAGTTTTGACTTTGGGACGCGTTTGGCCAGCAGTGGATAAAATGGTTGATGAGCATTTTTTCATTTCTCCGTAATGAGCATTCGCCGGTTCCTGTAGTAAATCTGGATAACCGTTTGATTTTTTCGGAGGTTTTACTGTCAAGAAAACAAGAAGAAAAAAATTGGTTAATTTTTTTTTCCATTTTCTTATGTTAGATAAAAATCCGACAATTAGCATATAAACGAGCCTCTATCAATTTACGCTTATTATGTAGAATCGATTAACGAAAGGGATCGCTATTCATTCTATTGTTGAGTCAACTCCCACAGAAAACAAGCAACCTACGATTGAGAGATTAATCTAAAACTGAGTAATTCGATTAAAATGTAAAACACGTAACGGTGAAATTCCCTCGCGTTCAACATTCATCGATATTCACTTTTTTAATTATAGGATGGCTACAATATAATAAGTAATGGTAATCATGACGGGAGAGAATGGAAGTGAAAAAGTGATGGTAAAAACAAATGCAAATGTCAATTATCCTTCTAAAGAGGGCGGCGGAAATTGTAAATCTTGTAGAACGTTAATGACTTGCAACCAACGTATTTTCCTTCTTCCCTTCCCCCACCACCGAAAAATACGATTTATAATTTCGAGTAGTCTACATTTTAGTGTATTTTCCTAGGAAAATACAACTATTGCATTCAGTGCAGTGGCGAAACCTGGGGGGGGGGGCCAGTGGAAAAGCGCCGATCATGAGTAGTACAACATAAATATAAAGGTCACTCAAATTCTTCTGTACACAATATACATACATACATACACACATACATACACACACACACACACACACATTTCCACTTTTTGCTCATTTTGGCATTTTTTGGGAGTCTGTGGAGCCTGCGCTGTTCAACCTATGGCAATGATACTTGGATAGTGTTAGACTTTCATGGGCTACACATTCGTCTCAAAATTTTTGAAATTTATTGATTAGTTTCGGAGGAAGAGGTTCTAAAAGTGTTGCAATTCTACCATGTAATCATCATGATAACTCCCGTAAATTAAAAGATTTCGGCTTGAAATTTTTATGGCAGTTTGAGACTATTAGGAACTGGTTTGGTATTGAATTTGACCGAAATCGGTCCACTGGTTTTCAAATGGCAGCCATTACAAAATTTGACACTTTTGGAAAATACATACTTACCGCGGTTGATACGTTGTAGAGATATTTATTTATCGAATTTTTATCGAATATAAGAGGAAAATAAGAAGCCAAAGACTTTCACCCAAAAATAAATAGAAAAAGGAAACCTTTTTTTCAATAGCTTTTAATATGTCTCGAATTTTCAATAATAAATTTACAAAAATTTACAAATAAAATTAATTTCATAGGTATGTATTTTCAAATTTGGTTAAAAAAAGTAAAAAATTATTGTATTTAAAAAATTAAAAATGTTTTCCCTGAGAGAGGTGTGGAGAGTGTAAGGTGACTTTTTAGTTTAAAAAAATTAAAATTGTTAATTATAATTTGGATCTGAAAAAAATAATTCATCGCCATTTTTTGGAAGATAGTGAGGGGATGTTGCAAAAAATAGTGAGTGACACAAGTGCAAAGTGGGTGATTTTAATACGAATGTGAATTACCTACTTCTTGCACTCGTATCAGAAATAACTATTACGCACGGCATTAGCCATGGATTTGAATTCGGGCTATTAGGCTACACTCTTATTACACGACATGATCTGTGGAAACATTCGAGGATGAAAACCAATCGGAAGAACGAGACGTCATTTTCCGTACGTAAACTTTTCACAAGAATTGATTGATGATGAAATTATAAGAAAATATGAATATACATTAGCATTTTTACGCGATCTTTGAACCACTTTCCACCATGACTGATTCGTCAAGACTTGGAAAAGATAGCCTGAACATATAAATGCGAGCATTTCTAAAAACTGTATGTTAATAAGTCGCCATTGTGTCAACAAATACGTTTATTACGAACATATATCTCTCGTGGGCTCAATGTCCAAGGTGAATTGTGAAATGAATTTGGGAGACGGGAAGCTGTGAAAGGTCAAATCCGATTGGCCACCAAAACCTGTTCCAAATAAAATAAAAAACAGATTTTTTCTGAAATTTACTTCAATTACTCTGGGCACGATTTCCGTCAAAAGCGATTGATTGGAGCTCGAATCACGAAGGAATTTCACATATGGCCTAGTCAGTGGAAAACATTTCAAAAATTACAAAAAATCTGAATTTTTATGACATAAATTCTACTTTCAGGATGTATGTGTTTTGATTACCATACGACTGTTCAAATAGCATTTGGAAACATAATTTAAAAAAATAATTAATTTTATCGTGTTAATCGGTTATTAGTTTGGCCAGTTGTTCTGATTATTCTCCCACGGATTTTCCCACTGAAGCTCGTTTTTCCAAGAGCTATTGAAAGTGAAAATTGCTTTTCACTTTTTCGACGTACCATACACGGTGAGAATATTTGAAAAATTGAAAATTGCGGTATCCCCTTGTCAACCAACACCATCACTTTTACTTACCTACCGCATTGCTAAAGAAACATAGCAAACATTTTTCACAGAAATACACTACAGTCGATTTCGCCCCCTTGAGAACAACAAACTGCTACACAGGTACTCCTGTACACACGCAGATTAATTTCTCCCATCACAATTATCTCTTTCACACGCACGCACACACACAAAATGGCGAAAAATCTTTTTGAAACATGCCGCAGTCAGCCAATCGACGTCCTACTACATGGCTGCTGTCGACTATAGATTGAAAAAAGAGAGAAAAAAAAGAAACCAAATACGGAAGTACTGTACCTGGATCAGTGGCGGTGCACAAAGGGCAGGCTTCGTTTCGGAACATACACGAATAACATCGTTCGTGGCCGCAAGTATCGATCAATTTCCTTTTTTTACCCTTGTCGAAAGGCATATTACAACCGGGACAAGTACCTGGATCTGGCGGCGAAAAATCCTGGCAGTCCAATAATTTGTGGATGGTAGCGAGATCTGTAACGCAAGAGCATAAAAATCGGGCTTTTAGCGTCGTTCATATTATTATATTACCTACTTTAAAAGATAATATATATCGTATAGGTTGGCATACGTAGTGTACAGGTGGTAGGTAGAGTGTTCTGGTAAAATTTGTCAATTCGAAAAGTTTTGCATCCGAGCAACCAAGAATGCGAAAGTTCAGCCTAAAATTTCGGAAATACTTTGAGGCATTCGCAATAAGTATTCCATACCTTCGCACTCCCCGACACGAAATGATGAATTTAAAATATGGTGGCGCAGTTTTTCTCCGACAAACTTTTTTTACATTTTCTCACTAGTTTTTGTTATGAAAGGAAGGTTCGTACGGAAAAAGCGCGGCAAAATCCCAACAACGTCGGGACGATCAAATGGCTCTACGGAGAATGGGAAATTGAAATGTGGGACCCATAAATTACGATTTAGTCGTCGACGGAGAACTGCCAATAAATCGGAAGACGAACGCATACCTGGAAAACACTAGTCCAGAAAAAAAGTTGCAAAACTTTCTCAAGTTTTTCCTCATTTTTTGAATTTCTAATCGAATATAATTAACAAGGAGGTAGCCGAAGTAGGTACTTAGTTGGTAGTAGCTTAGTAGGTAACTTAGAAGAATTTTGTCTGAAAAGTCGAAGATTCTCGTCATTTTTCGAGTGAATTTTAAAACACAAACTTGAAGAAAATAATATTTTCTTCTACACTATCAATTTCGTAAAAACACAAATTAAAATTGTGAAAAAAATTTATTAAGCAAAAAATAAAAAGAGGACATAATAGAAAACAATAAAATAACTTCTTTTAAATGTCGAAGAAATTTTCGTAAAAAACGAAGTAAACCATTATTTTGAGAAATTCTAAAAAACTGATAGAGAAGGTTTGTCTGAATAAAATATTATTCTATTCTATGTACTTTCTGCAGATTCATCTCGCATTTTTATCAAATTTTTTTTGCTTTCAACGTAAATTTGTTCATTTCGTCATTGCCGAAGTGGCTTTCAGCAAGTTATATTCAATTTAGAGGACGTATGGGGAGGGACTGATACTTTAATAGAATAACCCAACAGTGAAATTTAAAAAAAAACGATAGTTATCAACTTAATCTGGGGGCAGATTAAAAGTAGTCGTATGATAATATTCGAGGAAATATTTACTTCATGAATTTCAGTATTTTTACTAAGAAATCATTTGACATTACCAGGACTGGTTTTACCCTCGGGCCCACTAGGGCTTAAGTCTGGGACGACAACATTTTCCGCAAAACAAATACAAAAAACAACAGTTACAATAGTTTGGGTGGGGGGAGGGCGAACAAACATAAGGCGGTAGAAATATTATAATTCAGGTTGGTAAAGTACTTAAAACTGGCTCTAGGCATCACAGCTGCAAACTGTTCTATTACAGGGAAGCTATTCTACTAACACTTTACGTCATTTTAGCCACTCACGTCGGTTTAGCAAACTTCAACTTGGCGGATAGTTTTGAGAAAGTCTTCTACGACTTTACGCCACGTAAAAGGAGGCATGAAAGGCATAAGTGGCTGAAATGACATAAAATGTTAGTGGAATAGCTTCCCAGTCTTTGATTATATAAAAGGGAATGCTGGAACGATTCGTTGACATTGGCGAAATAGGGCTCTAGATACCCATACCCATAAATGATCGAAGTTTATGGTTTATATGTTCCATTACAGTCTATAGTTGACTTATTCAAACAATTATGTCATAAAAATAAGAAAATACGAAAAGGGTGACGTACTAAGCACCGTTTTCAGGTGGTAAAAACGACGATCACTTTGAAAACGAAACCTCAGGATACGTTTCGGGTACCGGAAACCATAGATGCTATAAAAAAATCTAGTCTAGGGACCAGCTTTACAAAATTTTACAACAAACTGTTCATTCTTCGACAGTCACCGTTAACCTTGTAAAACTCGTTACCGCACTTTAATTATGGTGAAAATGTTTTCATATTGATGATAATATAGTATAAGTATGAAACGAAGAGAGAGAAAAAAAGGGGAAAAAGTACTCAAAATCTTAAACACGACCGTTTTTTTCCACATTTTTCGTAAGAAACTACACAGCATTACAGCTTGTTTATATATTTTACCTATACATACATACGGTATTATGTGCCTTCCGGGTATTAAATGAAAACTTGTACATCCTACACCTACTTAAAAGAGCAGCAACATTTTGTACAGCCAGTATCAACGAATACTGTAGTCGTTCGCCTACGTCAAATTTTCGGTCAAAGGCTTATCGGATCGTACACGAACTTGTTTAAAACTGGTAAATATCTTCCGGCAAACAGGCTAACATATCTAAGTTAGAAAATATCGAATAAAAATTGTCGCCATTATACGATTAAGAAAGAAGAAAAAAGCAAATTGCCTATTAAAATAAATCTGAGACAAAAATTACAGTTTTATGGAGAAGAGAATAATATTACAAGCGAAAAAATCAACTAGACATACAAAGCATTTCTGGATCTTATAAAATTGACCAATAGTCGATGGAGAATTTGTACGTTACTAGCAAATAGCAGAAAAAAAAAAACTGCTAATTTATTGTCCAAGCATGGTACGTCAACAGAAAACTCCGAATCAAAACTTATCCGAAAAAGGTATTCCAACGATTTATTGTCAGTGGGAAGAAAACACACACAAATAAAATGTTAATCCAGTGTGCAGATTTTTTTAAGAGAAAAAGCGTCTAGATAGGACGAAATCACCAAACTGACATGCAAAAAAAGAAAAAGAAAAAAGGTCATTAAATAATTGGTTTGTTTTCAATTTCGCAGAAAAGAAAGAGACAGAAAAAAAAAGAGGGCAATTAAAGTGCCTACTTTGGACAAAAAGAAAGAATTTACTTTTTTTTTTCATCAAAAAAGAGAGTAAATACCTACTTTTGAAAAGAGTACATCGGTTCACCCTGAGTTAATTCTTTTTTTTTTGTTTTAGAATCTTGATAAAGAAATCGGGGGAAAATATTTGCTCAAGATATCAAGTTATTTGAGTATAAAATATGGAAAACAATTGAAAAAAAAACAATGGAGCTTACCCACGTTATGCGAAACTACCTTCATACAGCCAATGCCAGACACAGGGTGGAGTAAGTCGAATGACATTTCAGTTCTCACCCTTTGCATGTTACTAGCTTAGTTTCAGTAACGAAGAGATGGTTATGGAAAAATGGGCTGAACCATGCAACGCCAAAGCGCATAAGCATTAGTATCGTAGATAACTTATCACAAACAGACACAATTTCAAAAATTTACTGGGAACTTTTCAAATACAAGGAACGTATTTCCTCAAAAAGTATATTCAAACTCAACAGATGTATTAATGTGCAATAATAATAATTTAATAGATACCTAATATATAAATTTTATTTAAAAAAAAGGAACAAAACAACCGACTGTTCTAATCTGAATAAGTAGCTCTTACTGACGGATATATCCAAATTTATGACAATAATTTTTTCAGTTTTTAAATTCACGTTTTCTTCAATTACTCCAATCTAATTTTTTAATTTTCGAATATAAATAGCTTAGGACATTCATCAAATGATCAGGAACATTTTGAGCCTAATTTCATTAAAATCTAGAATGTAAGACACTTGTTCTGAGCGAACGAAATTCCGTTAGTTCCGGAGATAGACATATCAAACATAAAACATATGACCTCCTCCGTACGCAGTCGGTAAAAACAAAGAAGTATCGACTCACAGAAATTGTCAAACCTGTCTTTTTTGTAAAATTTCGATGATCACTTTCGTCGAGTTTTACAAAACAGCAAAAACGTATGCCGAAATAAAACCGTAAAAAACAACATATTGATGTAAAACAGAAACCAAGAGCAAAAATGAACTGAAAACTAGAAGTGGAATTTTGTGTTTCCTAGATTATACGTTTTAATGAAGACGGACTTCGAATTGATAATCCAGGGCACCGAGTAATGTTCGTACGTCGGGTGACACTTTCTTTCAGCATAGCCACAATGGAATCAAGATAGGTTTCCTAGTAAGTAGTTATGCATGTCAAACAATATTCAACAAGCAAAATAGTAGACAACGTACCTTAAATATAAGGTGTAAGGTTTTCACTGATCTCTGAGCACCGCCACTGACGTTACTGAATGTTTAATGTCTTAATAATAACGTTAATTTTTTTTCAACAAATCAATAATAATTTCGACACGGATGTCAAGTTCTGAACTATTAGTATTTTGAAGTATTTATGTTCAGCGTTTTCTATGGTTGATGCAAAAACATTTCACTAACTATCGAGAATAATTATCAGACTAAGTTAAAAGTCATTAGTAGGTTTGCAGTATAAATGAAAATAAATTAATATTATGATGATTATACAGAAACAAAAAGTTCCAAGTCATGAAAAAATAGCTGTACATCGACGGCATACTATACTTATTATGCATAGTCAAAAAACTATTCTGTGGGAAAAAAAATTAAACGAAATAATGAAATATCAGAGCTGAAATATTATTTTTTGCATGGAAACATTCCAAAATATGCTATCGAAAATATAGAAAACTACAATCAAATTGTTGAAACGGAAAAGCATTTTTCAAATTCTCAATAATCCAAGGGTTAAAATATGGAAATTCATACCCTCCCCGAACACAATGGTTAGAAGAATAAAAATGAATAGTCCCGAGGCTTCAAGCTATTTGTTTTACACAATCGAAAGTAAGTTTACACCATCAATTTATGACATCATCAACAATATTTTGAGTGGAGAAACTAAGGGTAAGCAGACAAGCAGTAATATGTGGTTTACGAAATATTTGGCAGCAATCTACTCAAGTAATTCTTTTCAAAAATAAATGTAATTCGATACCTATAGGTATTATAAGACACATCAGTGCAACGTAAAATCGAAAAAATCGTTTGTTCGCCGATTGAACAATTCCAGCCTCCTTCTCCCGATGCAATCTTTAAACGATCGTAAAAAGAAAAATTACGTTTACCTACACATATATAATGGTAATGGTCATTTGAAGAGCTAGTTTTACGGCAAGGAAAGAGGTTTGGGTGATTATCTTCCTTCATGAAGGTCACAAACGGTATTATTTTATTACGCTGTTGATCATCATTACAGAAAATCTGATGGTCTTTTTCTATAATTATGTGAAGTTCATACTTGATAGCCGAATAAGGTAACTTTTGAACGATGCATAAACATAGAGTGTAAAATGATCAGAAGTATCGAAAGTCAGAGTCGGTACATTTCAACGAATACTAAATAGAACAATCGATTAACATTTTTCGAAGTTTTCAGACGACGAATTTCATATGCCCTTATATGTACTATTAAATATTAATAAATTAGATTAAAAACAAATTTTTGAAAGATACGCTTTTTTAATTTTTTGGCTTTAGCTTCATGCGAAATAACCAGAAATAAACATTATTTTCTTGCGGAAGGTTGGTTGCAGTATTGGTATATTTTAAAATTGCAGCAGTGAGTAGAATAAAAGTTTATAATAACAAAACAGAAATACTGGCGAAAGAGAAAAAAAAACGACTGATAAAAATGGACTTAAGTGTATGTGTGCGTGTGTCGCAACACGTGAAAGTAGCGCTGAAGTTGGTCATTCTGTGTACTTCAACAAATTGAGTGAGTAGAATAAAAGCGTATAAAAATGGACTCAAAACTGAGAAATATTGTAGCCTCTCCTTACAGAATAATACTTCTTGCAGTACAGAGCATTGTAAGACACAACTGCGCCTTAAATACGTGATATGATACTTCCCGCATTACACGGAAAAGTGAAATTGATGGAGCTTTTTGGTATATTCAGCTTATAAAAAAATATTTACCGATTGTCTCAGTCATTTTCAACGATCACAGTCCTTGCACTTGATGCGAGATTTGTAAATTTTTAATGCAAAAAAACAGAAGTTATATTTACTTATTAGTTTTTCCTATCATTGATATTTGTTCGTAGCAGGAATGGACGACTCGTCCATTTAAAAATTTCATCTTTTGGTCGGTGATTCATCACCTACTTTTCATGTGCAACAATGTGGCTTAATTTACGGGTGTAGGAGTCACTTATACGAGTACCAATAAGGTAAAAAAAAAATTACGATGAAAATTTTGTTTCAAATACATAATTATGCACGCTCAGTTAAACCTACACAGTGGTTTTTTTACAATTTGAAAAAACGAAACAATCTGGTAACTGAAGGCCTGTTATTTTGGTGTACATGAAGGACAGTAATTTGAAAGAAAAAATAAATAAAACGCGTGAGCCCCGCTGGGGCTGTACTCATGAAGGATTGATGTGTGAACATAATAATAGTATGGTTGTGTGTGTGTGTGTGTTGCGCATGCACACAACCACACACCTACATGTTATGTAACACATACAAACGAGAGTTACAATTGTAAAAGTTACAGTTACAAAAATCTGATGATTGTAATTCTCATTTAGCCCCTACTGTAAACCGAATGCTACGATGTTTACACATCAAAAGGCATGAGTTCCAATGGAGATTCATAAAGAATTGATGTTTTAATATAATAGTGTGGTTGTGAGCGTGGGTGTTGCACACACACAACCACACATCAACACCCTAATGGTTACAATATTTTAAGACGTATGAATCATAATTACGATCATAATTCTCGTTTTAGCCCTTACTATAGTACTAGAATGAGCATAAGATGTTTACACGTTAAAAACTGTCCTCAGCTTTGAATTGGATGGAGAAAAGGTAACTCTATCAAATCTCAAACAAAAATAACTATGCAAATGCATTCTGAAATTTTTCAAACATAAAGTAGAACTCAACGGAGGCATTTAAATTTGAATTGAGAAGTACACCTATTTTAAGATTTAATTTTAGGTTGAAAAGAGTGATTGGAAAAATGGGGAAAGATTTTTTTTTTTTTTCTTAAATTTAATGATTGAGAATTGGATGTAATGATTGAATTATGAGTCGAAGTACACATATAGTAATTAGTGAATAAACAGTTCAAGATTTTCATGCGCGGAAAAGCAATTCTGACGTTATTTTTCAATATTTTGAAAGTAAAAGAAAACGAAAGAAATTTAACTTTATGAAGAAATACGCTTCGTAGATTCATTAGATGACTATCCGAGGTCTGAAAACTGATTTTAGCGCTCTTTTTTAATTTCGGGCAGAAAAAGGACCGTAGGAGGATGGTCAAAGTTAAATTTCATAGCGCCGGGAGTATGTTTTCATTCGATAATTCATTGTATTGATAAATGGTCAAAGAAAACAGCAAAGTAAACACATTTTAATCGTCGTCTGGCCTGCTTGAGGTGTGTATTGTTTAAATTTCACAAACGAATTTCGTGACAACGATTTATGCAGCTCAAGACGAGTTTTGTCTTCTAACTAAGCTGCAACGATGTAATTAGACTTCGTCTCGGCGTAGTGCTTCTTGAAAACACAAATACATTCTACAGATTTCGAAGAAGAATTCAATGAATGGTTGCATCAAAGATCAAGATGCATATTACGTGACCCCGCCATAGTATAATCACCTTTTACTCTTTTTTTCCTATCTCTTTTTCTTTAGAGGCACCTTTGTGTTTACGTCGATGAATTTCTGTGGGTACAAATATATGTACCAACGTTCCACAAGTTGACTGTAAAAATGCCCGTCATATTCCCACGCATCCAAAACACGTCCCAATTGTTACTCCTGTGTTGAACGGCGGTACTTTTTTTTTCCTCTTCTAACAACGTATTCCGCTGATAGAGTTTTTTTTTATTACGATTCGATACATCGTGTTTTAACTCTAATGCATTTCTTCTTTCGGTCTGACTGAAACCAAACTACGATACAGTGTGTCTAGTAGCATTAAAAATTATTTCCGCCCTAGTTAAAGGGCGATTTATTTTATAATTTTATCCCATTATTTCAGAGTGAAAGATTAAAGGTCTATTTAAAAATTAATGGATTGATATGGTGATGAAGAAAATGGGAAAGGTTCGACAGTTTCGAGAGTCATTGAATGTAGCATTTATATATTTCAAAATGTCTCTCACCGAGTAAACGGCATCCAGAGAGAACCAAAAACTTTTAAATTTCCGAATTTCAAAACAAAGGTGTAAATTCAACTCATTTTAGAAGCCTGACTACCAACAGAATTTATAATTTATGCGGTACTTATTTTCCGACAGAAAAATGTATGTCTTGAATAAGAAGAGTAAGTGGGTATATTTTCCCTTATTTCGTTGGGAAAAAAGAAGAAAAAAGAATGTAAACGAGTAGTTTGCCTTATAGAAGTTTTAACGATCTTATCTGCGACACTGAAGATTCCACGGGAGGATATTTGAGTAAGTGAAAAAAGAGGAATGATGAGTTCTTCTTTCACGAAAACTGCATTTTGATCTAAAAATAAATCTTTCATTCGACTGGAATGATCAACCAATCCTTTTTGGCAAGTTTTGGGGGAAAAAAAAGAAAAAATGCTAATTTATTTAAAATTAACATCATTAAAAATATCACGGCGACTGAAAATACAAATTATAAATATTATATATAAATATTTTTTTTCAGTACATCGGTCAAAATTATACCCAAGTTTTACATCTTTTACGGACAACATTAAAAATTACGAAAGTAAGTTCTGTTTTTCGAAGCGAAAACCTAGAAAATAGGATTAAAAATTGCGAAGGTTGAAATAAAGTAAATAAAATCTGATAAGCTATAAACTAATGAAAGGAACGAAAAAACGAGAGAAAAAAGAAACCGGTAACCGAGTTTTAAAAAATTAACGTTCAGAAAATCAAGTTTGAGGATGATTTAGGTAGTGACAAACGTTCGGATTTGTTCAACAGAAAAAAATGGATTTTAAAGGAAACTCAAACTTTGGCACTAACTGAATCTTATACAATACACAAAATATAAGAGCCTCACGATAAAATAAGAGCAAAATTCCAAATTACAGCATTTGTTAAGCAAATGGAAAAGTACATAACTAAGTAAAATGAATGAAATGATCTCAGCTCATGATATAAACGAAAAAAAAAATGAAGAGAAATTCTATGTATGCTCTGAATGGAATATTTAAAACCTAACTGATCTAGCTCTGCAACTACCGATTTAAAAATTAGATAAGATCAGATAAATGGAATGTTACACGAATTTCACAGGCGAGCTAAAGTGCTGACTAGCTGGGATCGAGCCAAAATAATTATATTGGTTTTAGAAAGTACTGATTGTTCATTATTGAATATAATTAGTTATTCAATTTTTTTCTTCATTGCAAGGAATATCTACCTCCTTTTTATGTACTTACACTTTTATTTAACTCACCAAAGATTTTTCTTTTAACTTCGTCCAATGGATGTCAATTTAGACCTAATGTGACAACTGAATTACTCGAGAACCAAAGTATAACTTGTTTTGTGTTTGTTTTGTTTAGCGTTGCGGTTGTCCTACTGTGAGTGTGTGCTAATGTGAGTGGAAAGTCTTTAAAATCTTTACAGGGCGGCCAAAAGTTCCCAGGCGCAATTGGTAAACAGGAACCACTGACGTTATCTGTTTCATGAATATTACGTTTGTATATGATTATGTATATATTATAAAATTTTCACGTGTCATGAGGGTGGTATTTTTGTTTACATCGAACCTGGCTGATCTGAAGGGATTTTAAAGACTGGTGTGAGTGCGCAAGGCTTTCCATTTTACATCTAATAAAAGTGTATCCTTAAAATTAATTTTACGAAACTTATTTTATATGCTTCTATTCAACTCGGGTAATGAACAGAATTTGGACTTTGTTTTTGGTTCGTATACCGACAGACCCGAGAATAGTTACCGAGTTTGTGGCTAGAGCACTATCAAAGCTCTAGGATCACAACTGCGGGTTAGGTTATATGTTTCTGTGTGAGTGCATAGAGTTCGCTAGGTTTTGCTTCGGACATTTTATACTGATAAAAGCATATTTTTTTGAAAATTCATTTCCAAACTATTATTATTTAGCAACTAAATTTTTAAATTTTTGAAACAAAATCATCTTTGAATTATTATCAATGAAATACAGATGACTTGTTCTCATATTTCCACGACTTATGAATTTAACTGGTGATTTTCTAAACGGAGAAAAAGTATCAATTGGTAACTGGAGAGGTAACATCCACTTACAGGAATTTTGCTAAATCTCGTCAATTCTTTTTCAGTTTAAAAAAAATTTTTCTCCCGCTCTTCTCTCTCACAAATTATTGCGTATGCGCTTATGTTTCAACTTTCTAAAATTCTAAATTATTCATAAAAATCAGTTAAAATTGATATGAAAGTTAAACTGGGTAAAAATTCAAGTATAACTTTTTTATTCAACGCTAATAATGATGAATATAAATAATAAAATGTGAACGAGCAACAAGAATTATTGGTACAAAACACATTCAAGTTCCTATGCCATAAAGAATAAACAGTGAGGATGATCAGAATTGATATGAAAATTCGAAAAAAAGGGAAGTTTGAGTTAGATATTAAAATCGCACGATTCAATGTCGATTAATTCACGTAACAATTATTCAAGAAGAACCACAACTTCCGCGCACGTGAATCTTAGTTCGAATCTTTTGGATAAAAAACGGTTAAAATCGAGTTCTCATCAAACTTTAGATTTATACAGGTATTTCTATTCGTAATTTTGAAATAATCAAATCAATTCGAGCAAAACTGCATCCATAATAGGTATATACATATATTATTACCTTATTCTAAGAATGAAAGTGCAACTGAAGAGATACTTTCAACTTTGTTGCCGTCATCAACGTCGAAATTGACGACACTGGCCCAACAAAGCCATTATAATTATACCAAAACCAACTTTGAGTAAATATGAGACAAAACACTTACAACATTTGAACAGATTCCTTCAACTTTGCTGCCGTCAATCAAAACCAATATGGTTACAAGATAGAGGAGGAAAAAAAAAGCACAAAA
This sequence comes from Ericerus pela, assembly GCA_011428145.1. Classification (NCBI taxonomy): domain Eukaryota; kingdom Metazoa; phylum Arthropoda; class Insecta; order Hemiptera; family Coccidae; genus Ericerus; species Ericerus pela. Next base: position 422,692 of record WOFM01000053.1, on the reverse strand, counting down.
AACGTAACAAATTTCACAGCAATTTTTTTTTCTTTCTGAAAATATGTTCTTAAGACATAAATGCAACTCGCATTTCGCACGTACGCATAAGACAGAAATCCTGGAGACAAGTACGAAAAACCAGTTCCAGAGACAACCTGAGCACCCGGTTCTTTCATTTATTAATTTCACATCCCACGTATTCACCGCCAGCAACAATTTAGCGTCTACACGTCTGGTGTGCTTTATTTTTTCGGCCTACGCTACTGAAATTCGAATGTAGGTGTAACAAGGTGGACAGGTTCGTGAATTTTACGAATCCATAAGATTGTGCAGATAATATCGGTTCCTCGCTTCTCCGTTAATTCATATCTAGTTTCATTCATTATTTTCAAAGAGGAGCATTTTACACGTATGCAAATTGCGGCGCTCGTGCGAGACACGCAAATGGCAGCACACACTACTAACACACAGCGTGAACCGCGTGATTTTTTCGCAAAATGTTAAAAATTCGCACAAAACTATTACGATAAAAACGTGAGACTTCCATTTTTTCCCCCCAACTAACAACAGGTTTTTCCTTGTTTTGTTTTAACTTTTTGTCAGTTATTGAGGAAGATAAAAACAATAATGACTTTCACAAATCCTGGTTAATTTACGACGGTAACAGACTAACAGGGTAACACTGTAGATTTGATTTAGCGCTCTTTATATTAGGTTCGTGTATTATTTTAAAACAATAATGGAAACAAAAACGAAACATCGTATTCATTAAAAAATACACGAGTACCTCCATACCCCCTATGCTCCTGCAAAGTGAAAAGTGAACAAAACATTAACGAAGTCAACGTATTTATGAAGGAAAGCCAACATACCCGCGTATCAGCGATTCTATATCAGAAATTTATGCCCCACGAAAAACAGGGAGAGCCTATTCATGTGAGAAGGTCTCTTCTTCTGAACTTTGTCCTTTTTCTTATCACGCCACGCATTTCCCTCCACTCGTTACTTGTCACACTCAATGACATCAAGAATGTACCCATTGGATCAATACTAAAAGAGGCGTAGATATTTTTGCTTTTCCATCAAACTATTATAAGCTTTTATTTTACTCACTACTGCGATTTTAAAATATACCAACACTGCAGTCAACCTTCCGCAACGAAATAATATTTATTTCGAATGAAGCTAAAGTAAAAAAAAAAAAAATAATAATAATAGAAGCTTATCTTTTAGAAATTCGTTTTTAACGTAAACTTATTTTTTGTAATATGTATAGCAATAATTATTTAAAATCAAGAATATCAGAAAATAATCTGTTTTATAGACAAACAACCCTCGTTTTTGACAAATGCTGAAAATGAACGAAAGTGGGACATTTAAACTCCCGTTTTCTGAACCCAAGATTCCATATTTCTTCTGCCGAGGGTGGACATCCCAACCGGACCCCAACCCTTCGCAATGGAAGAACGTAAGGATTATTGATATTAAGTTTTGAAGTAGTTCTCGTAAAATTTCCTAGAATTTTACAATGGGAAGTGAATCCAGCGGATTTTATCAACATCAGAATCTCACGGAAAAGAGTTAATGAGACCTAGAGGGTAATTCTATTACCTAACGAAGAAGGCAAAGTGTGCCAACCGACACAATCGCGATAATGCGTTAACGCAAAGTGACTGAAAATAATCGATTCGAATTTTTCGCAATGAATTATTTAATCTAAATTTATGTAATTTTCCAAAGTTCAACGTTTGTTTTGGGTAAATTTAAAGATAAATATTCACATCGAATATCCAAAAATTGTATTCCCACTTGAAAAAAGACGAAAACTGTATTTTTGGATATCATCACCCCAAAAGTTTCAAGTGGAATTCACAAAAAGTATGCAAATGTCAAGAAATCATACTAATCCAAGTAAAACCAACGGTTAGTCTCTTTTCGTAGAACAGTTTCCAATATTTTAAAAAGAGAAAGGTAGTTGCTCAGAGTTTCAAACAAATCTTCTTTAAAATTACCAACTAACTAATTTTTGTACTCCTAATGACTTCAAGAGCACAAAAATAATCAGAAAGTAGTTCGTCGGTTCGGCCATTATGAATTAACTCATATGTAGTAACACTTCATAGAAGATCCGGATTCAACTTTGTAGAGAGACCAAAGTACAAGTTATTCTGCAATTCTCACTTCCCCTCACCTTAAAAAACACCACCCATATTTAACAATTTTTTCCCAACATTTTCGCCATTTTTGTGAGGGCCCAGGTAAAAAGACCCACTTCTACCCCCTCCCTAAATACGAACCTACTCTTAGGTCAGGATAAAAGACAGAAATCCTCTTTTCGAATGACAATATTTCAAGTTGAAGAATCTTTCCAAATTTCTCCATTACAAAACGACACAAATTTCACATAGTTGAGGAAATAACGAAGATCACAAGCATTCGCCAGCTCACTCATTCTGGTCGACACACTTCTGCATAAGGCTAAACATCTTCTTGAGATAGTATGAATAGACGCACTCACCACAAAAACACACGTACTTAGTGCTCTTAACTTGCCAACCAAACTTTGCTGCTTGTTAATTTCGTTTGCAAACAACGAAACCACAAGTGGAATCGCCTCGCCACTTCTTTTTTCTTTCATAAAAACGTTCAGCGAGGACGCATGCAGCGACTTCTAAATTTTTCACCAATGGAAATCGAACAGAGAGTACACAAACTGGCTTTATGAATGATGTGAATGGAGGAGGCAGAAGAGAGTTCGCATTCATTGAATAACCAATGAAATTATCTACTACAGATCAACCTACGCAAAAAAGCAATAACAACAACATCGTCAAACGGGTATACGCACCAAGTTGTAAATAATATTGTCCACAAGTATAGGAGAGGTTACGTCCTCCACTTTTTTCTCGTTTTTATTTTATTTTTTAAGCAAGACGAGTCGGATACGATGCAGTCTATATTTGGCGAATATCATTAATTTTTTTCCTCTAACTATATATATATTTTCTTTAGCCATTAATCGTGACCCATTTTACAAAATACGTTAATTCAATAAATTGAAGCAGAAAGGTAGAAAAACGAAAAAAGCTGGCGGTGTAAACGAGTCTTTCACGGATGAAAAATTTAATGAAAATCTAACTACGAGTCCGAAAACAACCCTCTCGCGGAGAAGCCAAGTAATACACGTGAGGAGGGAGTCTGTATCAGTTTGATCATAAACTGAAGATAATGCAACAATGTGGGGAGGAATTGAGATAGGTACGTAGAATATTTTTAACGAAGTTATTTCCAGACATTATAATGGAAGCGCATTTTGATAAATTAACTGTGTGAAATAAAAACGTGCTCGTCATGAACATTCACCTTTACTAGTATATCGTTCTTCCTAGCCAACTCGCTCACTCAATCACTCTACCAAGACTATTTTTTTCTATTCTCCTTTGGAGGAAAGTAGACCTACCTGTCTGTGTTATTACTACGGAACGAATACATTTTTAATGACGACGATGCCTTATTTCAGTCGACCCGAAAAAAATGAATGATATGATTTTTTTTTTTTTAAAGGGTGCGCGATGCCTAGAATGTCGAAAAAAGTTAACACCTCCGTTTTCTGACATTGGCATTAGCGACAGAATACGTAGATAGTTGGACGGATGGGTGTATGTCTGGCCGACGATCATACTTAATGATGGACTTACCAACACCTTATTGAACACATTTTTAAATGTAAGCAAGTGGAACAATGACAGGAATAGGCTTTTTGAGTATAAAAATGATAAAACAGCAAAAGATAATAATCAATCCATCAATTTTTAACACTGATACTAACTTGCGAGCCTCATTCACTTTCCTGCATAATTTTCAGAAGTAACAGTAAGTCTTTTACGACGATATTGAACTGTAGGAACTTGAATATTTTTCATAAATTCATATTCGCCATCACTCGTTAACTTTTAATTAAAGCTGAAAACAATTTCTTAAGAGGTCGAAGATACTTGAAGAAAATTGTCATAATTCATTAAACGAGCTGAACAGTGAATTTAACGAATTTCATTAAAGGAATGAACAAACAGATGTGGCTCTTTACTAGCACTTTTTTCGCTGAAACCGCTTTTGTCAAATATACAGGGTCGGCCAAAATACAGGGGCGTAAGGCTGCCAAGATATCCGTTTATATAATTCACATATTTTTTATATTTCAGTGTTGAAGGGTGCCGGGTGGAGAAGTTTCAAACTTAAACCTATGACCCTTTTTAACATACGTGTCTGACTGAGAATGAAAATTTTCAACATTCAAATAAACCAGAAAAATTCATAAACAAGGACTTAGCTAAGGGGGATGGGGAGGTTCTCCCAAAAACTGTTTTTAAAGTTGGAAAAATTGACTAGTTGCATGTACCGTTGAAAAATATACGAATTTGATAACCTTTTTTTTCAGGCAGTCTCAAAATTTTGCAGCAGTTCGCACTTTTGGAGTTGGAAAAATTGACAGTTGTAATATTGTAATATATACACTAATTGGAAAATCGTGCCAGTTGATTAACTTCTTTTTTGTTTGTTTTTAAGCCGTTGGAAATTTCAAAATTTTTCAGTTGGTAATTTTCGTTTTTCTCTTCCTCCTCCCCCCCCCAAAAAAAAAAAGTCTTGCTACGTCCCTGTTCATAAATTCAACGTTTAAAAACTAACTTGCCGTGACCTCCCTTATTTAAGATGAAAATATTTAGCAAAATTACTAAATCAACAGCTACCAATATTGATAAAAAAAATAATAAAAATAAAATAAAATAAAAATAAAAATAAATAAATAAATAAATAAAAACTACCTATCTACTCTTTTAGTTGAAATAATATGAAAATTAAGCCTGTCTTTTTATCTGGACCATAGAACAGGGACAGGAATTCTACTTTTCCTTCTCACGCTCATACTATTCCAATACAAATACCTAGGTTTCTAGAAAATTAAAAAAGTAACATACTGTATTACTTTTTTTCTGCATTCTTCATAAACTTTTTAAATATTTTCGGAAATAACAAAGAAAATTCTACCTATTCAAGCTAACAAACACCATAAATCTACAACATAAATTGCAATAAGCAAAACGATAACAAAGCATAAAATGGTTTAATAAAATGAAAACAAGCCCGTAAAAAAAATTACAACAGTATCATGGAGTTCATGCGATATTGTTTAGGATTTCTCAACTTGGTACACGAAATGGATTCATTTTCTGCAGGAAATAAAGGAGGCATTTCATTACGAACTAAATGTACGAGAAAAAAAAAACATAAAATAATAAAAAAATAACGAGTGCACCATTTCTCACCCGTAGTGAGAGAGACAAGAAATGGAACTAGACGAAGAAATTATTTATTCACGAGTATAATAATAAGAAAAGGGAAAAAAAAGAAAATTAAAACCGGTGGCATTTCGTTAAGCCTCGTTAAACGCGATATAAAAACATTTAAAAAAGCGGAAGAATAAAAAAACCCTCCAAATAAAAATCGGAAGAAGAAAAAAGTACCAAAAAATTAAGTTAATCATTTTACAAAAGTAGAAAAATAACTTTCAAGATACAACGGAATGAATCCTTTCTCTGAGACACACTATTAGAGTGGTCGTCGAGGTCGTCTCGTATTAATAAAATCCTTTGAAATATGAAGACGAAAAAAAAATCAATTACAACTTTTGTCGGCGTCGAAATTACAAATGTACATAATAAAATTTGTAGAAATTCATTTAAGCAGTAGACTTAATATAGCTACAATAAATTAAGTAAGCATACCTATTGCTAATGGACAACGGCGAGAATGTACTCGGGATAATACTCAGAACTAGGTCAGAGAAACAAAGTCAAATTCATTGACGATGAGAATTGGGAAAAACATTACTTTGCTCAAAGAACAAGTTTGGTTACTGAACGCACAAAATTATTATTTAACAAATATTTAATGAACAAAAAAAATACAGTATTAAGTAGTTAAAATTTAGACCAACCGAGCCATAATACAAAATTAAATAAAAGCATGTGGGGCAAGGTTGTGGTTATGGGACAGAAAGTAGACGAAACAATCTTCAAGGTTATCATAGAATGAAACAGAAGAAAATAATTACAATAAACGATTATGGAAAGACGACTGGAAAAGTACGAATTCGTTCACTAAACTGCGTCGTAACACAAAGAAGTTGGAACGACCGACTTACATTTTCGAAAAATTTATCGACTTGCATATTTCCGCAAGAGATATTATTTTCACATTGAATTATTCGTTTATTTACTATTACTCGCATCCGTTGCGAAAACAGAAAAATTTGAACTTTCCTTCAGAAATCACCTTCACAAGAGACTCGTTCAAGTATAGATGCCGAATCTATCATTTCATGAAGGGGGAAATGTATCGTAAAAGGAGATTTTAATTTTCAGTGACCGTGTCCGCAAATTGAGTAAAAAATAAAACGGACCGCTTGAAAGAGGATTAAACTTGAAAGGTTCTAGCACCTAACTACCTACACTACAATTCAAATCCAAAAAAAGAGTATAAGTTATCAAGTTTCTCGTTCTCGAAGCATATCTACTCAGAAAAACACGATGAAACAGTGAAAAGTAACTGGCTGCTTCAAGATCACTATAATTCTATGGCAGATTAATGTAATTTCCCAACACACATCATATCACTCCTTTTCTGCCAATGAAGAATTCAAAAGCCTCTAGTTATCTAGTATCTGGTCACATTCTAGGAAAGTAGAAAACAATAAGAGCTATAATCAAATTTCTTCCCGCGATGAACTGAAAATAATTTTACTCAAAACGAGCGAATGTAAAACGGTCATATGCGTACGACTTGATTGATTGGGCTCAAAGGGAAAAAGACGATGAAATGGGACGATACACCCTTTCATAGAAAAAAAAAATGGTCACCGGCCTTATCAGTCTCGAGATAACCTCGGAAAAGAGTTTTATACGTTTACGAAAAGGAAAAGCTGTAAAAGAACTATAGAAAGGGGACAAAAGAGAAAACAAAATCGCCAAAAAGTTTTGAAAGGGACAAACACAAAAGGCTAAAAAACATACAATTAGAGATTTGAAATGATTGCAGACCTGCTGGATTCGTTATAATTGAATACGTGGGTGGTAAAGAGTAAAGAGAACGTATAAACCCAGCATATATGCTAACTTTTTCATTTTTCGAAAAAGATTAAAAACGAGTTTTTAAGAAAGACGGTTTTTTATTTTATATAATTTTAAATTAGCTTTGTTGCCTTCGTTTATTTAGAACTGATTTCGCGAGACAATTCTGTAGATATAAAAACGCAACACTCTTTAACTGCCTTCATATTTACAGAATAGCACCGAATCATAGCGGATAAGAAACTTGATAAAAGCGATCCCAGTGGTCTGGTACCAAATTATGTCATATTTGGTTGCGTTAATAACTGCAATAAAAGCGTATAAAAAAGGTAAAAGAGCTGAATGTATGTATAACTTTGACGATTGACTTAAAAAAAAAGTAAGAAACTAAAGAGTACGCCAAAGTAAAAATACGAGCAATAATACGACAGTTCCTTGCCACCACCCACCCTTGAAAACAGACTAGAATATGCAGGAAAGTAGTAAACAGCGAACAGCTCTTAAAAGAACGTTTCTAGCTTTTAATGCAGTTACAAGTTTGTCATGGTCGAGTCATAGGTATTTTAAAAAATGTGAGTTAATGCAAAAAAGAGGAAAAACGCCTCCAAAAACGGAAAATTAATGGAAAATAACGAAGAGCGTGAAAAAAACGTGCAACGAACGCGAACATAGAACCAAGGAATTTTTGATGAACCAAAATAATATAATAAGTGCATATAACACAGCATTTTCTACACGGATAGGTACCTACGAACAGTTTGTAGTCGATTAGATCGGTACTTTTAGCGAAAAAATAAAATGAACAAACGGATATTGCATCATTTTAACACCTCAGAAAACGATTGAATCAGAATTTTCAATGAGATTTAGTGCGTTTATCGTCGACGAAGCCCCGTCTAAGAAGAAGTTCATATTTTTTATTATCCACTCGTGACTCACAACACCATGCAAATATGAAGCAGTAGGTGTTTTTTTTTTTGCTTTTTTTTTTTTTTATATATATAGCAAAGGATATGCAATTGAAGTTATTACGTAAAGCGGACAAGAATGACATATCTCTCCGTCCTTTCGACGTGCATTAAATTATATCATTTACATGTCTACAAGATCCTCCTCTCACCGTTCGTATTAGTATACTTTGATTTGGTCTGTCGATGATGCGATTCTCTGTCTTTTCCGCCCTATAGGTATAACATAGGGTCGAAGGTGGGAAGATTTCTTCTTTTTTTTTCTCTCCTATCAAGTCCGCTTCACCGTTTCAATTTTCTTCTTCACCTCGTACCGTCCTGTAGCTTTAGGTAAACAAAAATCTTTTCCGCACGACGTGGATTCTCTTTCTCTCACTCTCCGGCTCTTGTATAAAGATGACTATAAATTAAACCCCTCGGGTACAAAAGGAGAATACGAAACAAAGTACAAATGAAGATAACTTTGTGGACGCCGTGCGCGTAGATATAAAAATAAAATTAATGAGCGCGGGAGTCAGGTGGAATTCGAGGTAGCATTAAAGCGTTTAGATATGCTCCAATATAAAAACGGCATAAAGGGCAAGACGAGGTGAGGAAACGCTTATAAATCCGAGCTGTCGAGAGGGTGAAAGGTTGAGCGAGTAAATCCTGTACAAAATAGATTGCTGAGGGCATCGATAATCGGCAGGGCTTACGTGAGTCTGGGCACTGTTCAGGGCGTTCGACTCTTCTCCGTACAAGGTGTTCATCAAAATAGTATTTAATTTTTCAAATCCAGTTTTGAAATTACGTTTTTCTTTTCTATTCTTTCTTTCTTTCTTTTTTCACGAAGACAACCAGTGGACATTTTTCAAAATTTCTCCAGCGTGTAAAAATTATTCTGATTGGGATTAACGAGAAAAAAAACGGAAAAGAAGTCTAGTTATGTAGATTTTATCGGGTATATAATACGTAATTTGCACATGTCAAACAACGTTAACCGATGCCCATCCTTAATCCGTGAAGTTGTAAATATGTTTTGTGAAATATTCATTATTTGCATACGAATAAAAAAAAAAAGTTTCTATCAAATTTCGTAATTTTTCTCTTTTCAGTATTTCACTGGGGAGAAATTAGTTTCGCATGCAGGCAGCCGAATTCATTAAGCAGAATTGAAAAACCAGTAAAATACCACTGAAAACGGTATTTTGAATTTCAGTGTTGTTTTATTTTGAATCAAAAATGTCAACTGAATAGATAAAAGTTGGGTTTCAGCAAGGGTATCCCTGAAAATAGAGCGAGCGATTACATGTGAGGGAGTTTGCGAAATGAGCGCAACGAGTGAGCGATTTGCGAGTCACGTAAACTCACTTTTGAATTTTGTTGAGGAAGATAGTTTATAAAATTAATAATCAGAACGGAACAAAACTTTAAATTTTATCATAATAATGAGTTTCATTTAGAAAATGTAACCTTTACCTCGGTGTAAATTGAACATTCTTCCATATAAAAAGGTGCTTATGTAAAAAGATGCTTCACCTTTTTACATGGAGGTGCCTTCACTTTATATCGACATTATATTCATCAATGATATGAGCTACTTTTTACTCGAAAAATACCAGCATAAACATTGCTTTTCTAATCATGTATTATATAAATATATTTTTTTCGATAACTAGGCTTATAAATTGAATGTAAGAGGGGAGAGTAAGACAGGACAACAATAATTAGACTTTTACAAACTTTGGTATGTTTTTGAATTGTTTATTTAAACATCCTACATATAACAGGCAGGAAAAAGTATCATCATACATCTTGGAAAACCAATTTTCAAGAGAGAATTCCGTTTCAAGTATAAATAAGAGGAGGAATCTAAAGAAGAACAAAGACCTTTCAGCTGAAAACATCTTCAACTATGAAACGAGGTAGATAATAATTGGATAAACGATGGTGCCATTTACTCAAAAAAAATTCTAACATCATTGATTTCTACACGCAATAAGAACGTTTAGAAAAATTATTTTAGCGTATTTTTTAGAAGAAAATACTATTGCATTCAGTGCAATGGCGAGACCTAAGGAAAAGCGCCGATCATGAGTCGAATGTATAGGTCACTCAAATTATTCTGTACACAATATATAATAATTATATACATTTCTTTTTTTTTGCTCTTTTAGAATTTTTTGGGAGTCTGTGGAGTCTCGGCTGTTTAACCTATGACAATGAAACTTGAGGTAGTGTTAGAAGCTTTTATGGGCTACACACTCGTGTTAAAATTTTTGAAATCCATCTGCTAGTTTCGGAGGAAGGGGTTCTCAATGTGTTGAAAACCCACCATGTTGTCATCACGATATAACTCCCGTAAATTAAAAGATATTGGCTTGAAATTTTTATGATAGTTGGAGACTATTAAGGATTGGTTTGGTATTGAATTTGAGCGAAATCGGTCCGCTGGTTTTTTAATGGCAGTCATTACAGAATTTGACACTTTTGGAAAATACAAACTTACGCGGTTAATACGTGGCAGAGATATTTGTACTTTATTTTTCTCTTATTAGTTAAGTTCAAACATTTGCAACAATATGATTATCTTCATTATCCTTTCTCCGTTTGGCAATCATCAGTAGGTATACAAAGTTTTAAGAAAATGGTTTTATTTTAGTAATTTCCATCTTTCATTTTTTCAACATTCTGTACTTTACACTAGTTTGTCAGAATTCTCTAAAAATAAATAATTATTTAAAAAAACAAATATTTATTATTCTGTGCGTAAATTTAATGTCTCTTCTCTTGACACTCGGAACTCTTATTCCTATTTAGGCAGAAATTCCGGATATTCTTCCACATCTGCGCGTTAACTTCGGCGATTTATCCATAGCCTTCTAAATCTATAAGTTTCATTTAACTGGACCGCATTCTACTCCACAGACATCAGTACTCTTTAAACGCCATGAGATGGAATCATTAACTTACTTTTTTTTAAAAATACGGGCTTTGAGCCTGTTGTCATTCTTTCACTGAACTTCTCAACTGTGAAAAATAGAAGGGCCTATTGTCCTGCTCGTTAAGTCAGACCACTAAAATTGGAAAAATTGCATCTGAAATTATGTAATTTATTTTATACGTAAATAATATTACGTAATATTTACTGAAAATGAAAACCGAAGTCAATTAGACGATGTGAATAACAAAGTCTTTCGTTTGCGCAAGAGAATTTAGTATTTTTTGAATGTGAAAATCAAATTGAAAATAGTTATTTCTGATGCAAGCAAGTAAAATAACAATCACCTACTACGCAAGAGTGTTGCGTACTATTTTTTGCAACACCTACCCGAAAAACAGACGTTTTTATAAGTATTAATTTTACGTGAAGTAGGAGATTTTACTCCAATGTTAAAAAGCAAAATTTCGCGCAGGCGCAGTTTATGACTTCATTAAATATTATTAAATAGCTATCTTTGCTGCGCATTCAACATCATGAAACTTCTGCATTTCCTAAATTCATAAAAAATTGATTGTCAAATTGCCACTTCACACTTCAATTAATGAACAAAACATTTCAATTTTGAAACAAACCTCTCTTATTCACTCAATAGTTCCTCAGCCTCTATTTAAGCCAGAGAGCTGGGGTTGGTGTTGCTGGAAAGAAGATGAAAGTTGCAAAATTTTCATATACATACCTAATTTATAAATCATCTTTAGATTTTCCAACATAAACGAACGGAAAAAACGCTAATTAATTGAAAACTGGCTGGTTTCTGAAATCTTGAAACGTCTCATATTTCCTTCAATATTTCTCAGTGACTATTTAAGCTAGAGAGTTGGGATCGGTACTGTTGGAATAAGGAGAAAATTTTCTTCCATCTGATTTCCATATAACTTTTTAATCATCTTTAACTACTTGAAAATAAACGAACGAAAAATAACGCAAACTAATACAAAATTAACTGTGTTTTGGAATCTAGAAGAAACCTCTTCTCTTTCAATCAATTATTCTTTAACCTCTATTTTTATGCAGGAAAGCTGGAGTTGGTACGGTTGGAAAGAAGAAGAAATTTTCTTGAATCTACAATTGATCAAATTTTTTATTTATCCATCTTTAGCTACTTACGAATAAACGAACAAAAAAACGCAAATTAATGAAAAATTTGAAGTTTTTGTACTTTTTTTTTGTGGGGGAGGTGCTGCAAAATGTATTTTTCGCGTCGAATGTTGAACCACTTTTCATTACTACATTTTACACGCAATACGATTGCCGTTCTACAAACATACACGTTCTAACAAGGCGAATGATTTAAATTAATCCAGCCGTAATTACTGGTTATCAGTTTAGAAATTTCTTTTTTTTTTCTCGTTTTATTTTACTCACATAGAAGCTCGAACATAACACAACTTCCAACAAAGTGTGAAAAATACAATACTCTCGTAAAAGCTTTTCTCTTTCGGAATACTTCAGACAAGTTTTAATTTATCGAACGTTAATGGGAGGAATCGTAAAAAGAAAATTCTATTGTTTTACAATAGGGCACTTTCGACACCTGATGAAAGTGATCGTAAAAACTTGAAAAAACTTTGTAAAACCGTTAATGCATAATTCGTTTCAAAAATGGATTGTAAGAAATAAAAAAAAAGAAGAAAAAAGATAGACGTAACTTGCTTTTTGACACGACCCATCGACCAAGGTATTTAGTGTAATTTAAAGGTAGTAATTTTCAAATGAATTTTAATCACACGTTCTTTTCTCCTTTCTTTTTCTCGACTCGTTTCTATTTTCCAAACTCGCACTACATATTTTAATATCAACACGCACTGTTTCTAAAAATAATTTCCTTAATTACAGCAAGAAGAAAACAACATAATAGTATTCAGTTATTCAGGGCAGAACATAAATTTGAATTCCAATTTTTTTTTTCAAAATGAAAAACCCTCGAGAGAATAACGAATTTGGAGAACAATACCAAGGTGTGGTGGCGGCCAGATAACCATTTTGAACGCAGATATTCGAAAATAGGATGAAAAATGTTAGGGTCGTGCTATGTTGGAAGATGGAATATTAGATGAATGAGAGAATATGTCGTACTTTTTTAGTCTTTAAAATAAGACAAATGGTACGTCACTGTCATTTATACCTACATTCGCATTTCAATTATCTCAACGTCCTATGTTTTATAAAAGGAAAAAAAGAAATTAATAATTGTTGATAATTATTTCATCAGTTTTGGGATCAAGTTTATTTCTTGATTATTTAGTTTGGAAAGTAAAAGGTTTGAAGCATTGAGAAATCGAAAAACTGAACACAAAATGTTTCAAGTTTTGATAGAGCGTAGTCGAAAGATTTAAAATTATGTATTAAAAATTTGAAGCGGGTAACCAGAAATGGTATCAATGACAGAATCGAATTCGAAATCCTCCGAAGGTAAGAGTTGAACATTTGCTATCATATATCCTGAATCAGAAAAACTGGAATCAGTTCTTCCCATCAACGAGTTTTTACAATTTCGTTAAACAAACAAGCTTTAATCATGTGAGATCAAATAGTTTTTTGACTTAAAAATATTATTTTACGATACTTCAACGTAAACCACTTCATATCCAAAAATAAAAAGAAGAAAATTGTCAAAAATTTCACTTTTTTTTCAAAAAAAAAAAAAAAAAAAAAAAAACCGAAATAATGCTAATTAATTTACTTTTTTGACCAAGTTCCAAAGTCATGGATGAAATTTCAGAATCTTTCTGACATAAATTAAATTTTTTGATTACATGTGAATTCAGATTAAGAACGTAATGCTATGTTTGAATAGCTGGCTGCTCTAGGAAAAGGAAAGGGACCAGTTTTTTCTTTTCAAATCCTCAGCTCAGCCCCATCTAAAAAATGAGGGGCGGTGATAAACAAAAATACATTTATTAAAAATTTCCCGACTATGGAAAAAAGCTTCAATAAAATGAACTCATGAAAATATTAATTATAGGATTTTTCTCTATATATAAACGATTAATAAATGTTTCTTACTTCATGATGAAGCGAAGGAGGATCTGTTAAAAAAAAAAAAAAGGACTTTTAAAGTTCAAACACCAAGGACATCAGCAACATTACCAACATAAAAACCCAAGGAAAATAACTATAACAAAACTCATCATAGATTTTCGTCCAAACCATTTCAATTAAAATTTGACCGTGAAAAAGTATTTTTGCACCGAAAATTCCAAACATTAAGGCGTTTCCATAGAAATGTATAGGTACTACATAACCATACATGTCTATTAGCGCTTCTTATTACCGTTGGGGCTCATGAAGAAACCGTGAGCAGAAGTGAAAAAACTCTAGCGCAGCAAGCCTCGCTAGAAAAAGTAAGTTCCAGAGAAAGAATTATGAATTTTGATGGTCACATTAATTGTCTGTAAGTTTGTATACGTTAGTGGTATGTTATGATTGTATGAAATTTGTTAGCTGCTGACAAAATATTAGACAATATGAAATTTAAAAGCATTATTTCTTGAAAATAAAAATTAATTAAGATGATACAGTATGATAAATAATTTTAAAAATAAAACCAAAGAAATATAATAAAGTTATGAAATAATAAAAAAGAAAACATGAACATGAAGTTAATTTTTGTAAAACGAAAAGTTCATGCAAATTAGAAAAAAAAAGGCAAAAATAGTTTAACCGCAAGTACTATCCGGTTAATCAATACCAAAATTGATAGCATGCTACAATAAATTATAATAGATATTTGTTTTAAATTTCGCACATATTGTTCCAAAACTTCCCATTTTATGACCAATATAAAAACAAAAATAACCGCACCAGAAATACCATCCGGTTGATCCGCGCGAAAATTTGTAGCGCACCACAATGAATTAAAATAAATATTTATTCTGAATTTCGTGGATATTGGTGCAAAATTGAGCATTTTATGATTAAAATAAAAACAAAAATTGTGGTACCCGAAGGACCGTCCAGCTGATTCGCACCAACATCAATAGGTTTCGTCCTTAGCTTAGTACAAATGTTTGTACCAAATTTCCTGTACCTTGGGAACAAGAAATCGACATATATATCATTACAATAAATGCACTACCCGATTTTTTAAGACAAAATTTAACGAAAATTATTCAGAAAAAATTCAAGGCCCATGCGCCAACCACAAATGTTTCATTGTTTCCATCCTAATAACGAATTATCAGTGTTGCCAAGCTAGTACAAGCCAAAGTGCCACGGAGCGGCCCGGCCCTTTATCGCTTGTACATACGACACACATACATACATACATACATACACACACACACACACACATATATATATATATATGAATACATATATACGAATTTGAGTTATTGGCGCCAAAATTTTCCTGAAGTCATGAAAAGAGAAACGTACCTATCCCCAACCCGGGGGGGGGGCTAATACCGCACCAAGCGTAATAAGTACATTTTCTAAAGAAACCTACTTAAAATGGTTAGAGCGTGCGTGCGTGTGCGCGCGCTCGTGTGTGTGTGTGTGCGCGCGCTCGTGTGTGTGTGTGTGTGTGTTCACTATTTAATTACAGAAATTCAGTTTTTAATACGCTGTAACGAAAGTCTACAGAAATCTTTTAAGAGAATCAAAATATTCGGGGCCGCAAAACCGGATTATTTAAATTGTTGAAGTTGCGCTCATAAAGTTTCAATTTAACTCTTAAATGAGAATACTAACAATTTGTTTTACAATGTAACCATGGAATGCGGATATAATAACGTCACCATATTAAGTAAGCGTAAGCATAGTATTATTGAAATAAAATTTAATTATAATAGTTATAATAGTATAGACAGCACGTCTCGCGGTTTCATAAAACTTTTTGACAATAATTTTCTTCAAAGGATGAAACGGAGCGAAAGCTAAGACAGTAAAGACAGCTGGAACTTGTCTCTAGAAAGAAATTCAATTACTTAACATCTAATCGCAATGGCGGCTTTCTAACATAGATGACTTGAAAAAATAACGTCCAATGAGTTCAGTATACGAGCATTTAGAATCTCAAAATCAATACCCGAAATGACTAAACCTCTAATAAATAAGATTTTATCTTTTTTACCAAATTTTATCCATAATTCAAAATTTTGAAATGCGATATTTATTGGAGATTTAATAGTATAAACCTATTGTCTGTAAGTTCGAGAATCTAAATTTCGATATACCACATTTTACCGTTGATTTTGAGACTCGAACAACGTACACAATAATAGATTAAAATAATTATTATACAAATTGTTTTGAACTATTATTTTCTGTCCTCTACCAAAATTTTCGTAATACTGTACCGATAAGAATCCGTTTATCTCTTTTATACATACATTATTTATTTAAGGCACGAATTTTTGGGTGGCATCGAATTCAACTCAGAAGAAAACATCAGTTTTACTTAACTTATGGGCGACTGCAGGAAAATTATAGAGACTTTTCAAAGAAGTCAAATATCCTTTAACTATTTTTCTGATCGAGCACGCTGTAGCAATACATTATTACAATATGGTTTTACGAATTTCAGTTTCGTTACACATTCATCTCCCACAAACCTACATCATCATAAATTCGTATTAAGTATATTACGTTTGAACAACCATAAAATGTAGAATATTTGAATTTTCATCGACCCAAATTAGTAGAGATGAATTGTCGCGCAATTTTTTCGAGATATTAGAATAATATTTTATTGATTCGTGAGATAAGCCAACAAGACATATAGCAGTCTGTGGTAATATTCCGCCTGTGTGTTCATCATTAACGACGAAAAGAAAATAAAAAAAATAAAAAAATATTTTCCGAGCCGTGCCGACCACACAAAGAATGCGATGAAGAGCCCACCAATTTATTTAACTCAGTTAAATAGTTTAATTTTTGGCGGAAGAATTTAAAAATGGGCCTATTTGATAGCATAATATTAGCTCTCCAGCTCTGCATACAAAAAACACTCCAGTCTTTATAGCTGATATTGACATGGATTATTCGATAGTTTTTTCGACATCCCCCTCTCTCGTATCAAGTACTGACATAATAAGAGAGAAATTAAAAAATTAAATAAGCTCCACCACCTCCTCTCCGAAAGAACGTTCTGGTCATGACTAACCTTCCAATGCCATTTCATGATTATTACTTCATATTTATTAGTATATTTTGAAAACACCGCAAATTCACTTTTAATACCCACAAAAAAATAATACTCACAACCTTTGTACATGCAAAGCTTTTGTATCACAGACAAAAGCATATCACGGTGATAAATTTCAATCTCACGTTTTACATGAATATGCCAACTTCAGCTGTTCGATAAATATTTCAAGCCAACTCACTTATGAGATTATACGGGTACACCTCTTATGTTCAACCAACAAATTCACAGGCACCCAATAATTGTAAGGGTTAACATATAGCTGGATGAACGTGAAAACTCACAGTCAAAAAGCGAAATGTTGACTTATCTTTTCAAAAAAACAAGAAATTAAGACCAGGTTGTGAATTGATACCTATTACCAATGCGAAAGAGCCTTTGGTTGTTTAACAAAGATGTTCATTCCTTCGAAATTTAGAAATAAGGAATGCCAGAAAAGCAAGTGAAACCACCAACACAAAATTGTTTAAAAAATTTATCATACGGAAACAGGAAAATAATATTCGAAGGTTTAGCGCTCCTTCACTATCTTCTAATGAAATTGGAAAGTGAGTCTACAAGCCAAATTGGATATAAATCTGAGTCTATTTCATTTCCAAATAAGTTATTAATACGTAGCTCGCTTTTAATTTAAAAAAAGTAACAAAGATTTCCGATGAATATTTTTATCAAAGGTCCGATCTTCACAGTCAGATATTTCTTCATTGAGGAGATTTTAAGAATTTTTCTCGTAAAATCACCATAGACTATCATTAAGTATATTAATTTTGTCCTACAAGGTGGCAGACAGACACTAGTTTCTCAGGCATAAATTGCTAGAATTTCTTTTAACATACGATAACGAAGCCACTTAATTTTTCATGCTCAACTTAACAGTGCCTAAACACAATTTTCCAGCTACAATGAATAATCGTAATATAAAAAATTTGACTTAAATTCAGCTTAAAAGGAGATATAACTTGCTGCCATAAATTCCAATAAGCATAACAATTATTTCTTGATGATACGATAAATTTTTGTAATTTCCTATTTTAAATTTTGAAAGACTATCTATTAATTTGTTCTGAAAAACTTGAGTCAGTTTACAAGTATATTATATCAATATCTTAAATAATAATAAACTCGAATAATACCATGCCTAATTTTAATAAAATACTAGAAAAATATACAAATATATCAACTGAAACTTCTACTCATTAACAGTATTCCACAGGATCGAATTGGGTTCTTCATAAAAAAAATGAAATTTTATCAAAATCCAAACAAAAATTTTAGTTTTTTTGGATTTTGATTTCGTCCATCAATGGTACTTCCTAGGAGAAAGAACCAATTTACCCAATAAATGAATAGAAAAGGAAAGGAAATATTCTACATTATTTGCAGCTAAATAATTTTTATTTCTTTTCGAAAGGAAAAAAAAATTAATTGGTCGGCATGAAAGAGAAAACCGGCGTGAGAGAGAATATTCTGTTTTCCATTTCGAATGAACAAAAATTGGTAAACTCACTATCGGCGCTACCAAAATTAAAGTGGCGATCAGAGAATATTACGTTATTACGTTTTTTTTTTAGATGGTTATAACAATAAAAATTTGAGGAGCTTGTAATTTAACGAAATCAGCTTAATGAAAAATTAAAGAAGGAATGCAAATGAAATAGTTAAGAAACGCTCAAAAGTGAAAACGCCGGCCAGATTACTAAATCAAGTGATTGTAATGCAGGAAGTTTATTATTCTACCCGAAATTTAGTAAGTATAACCAAAAAGTCAAATGAAAGATAAGATAATCAATAAAAAACTCGACCTAAATTAGTCTTTCCGGGCTTCCGCAGAATTTATCAGGTCAACCACTTTATGCGAATATACAACAGAAATAAAAATATCAAAAATGTTATCTATCCTAAATACTCAAGTAGCCAAAAGGATGATTACTTAGCTCTAAGGAAAGATAAAGTAGTGTTCCACTATACTCTACATAGCCAATTAACGTATTGTGAAGCAAGTTTTGGCGCAGCATTCGCAAATTTCCGCACGAATTAGGTGCTAAATTGGGTCGCAGCATGGTGCTCGGCGGAAGCTCATTGTTTATTCAAATATTTAGCATTGTTCTCATACTTTTCACACTTGCAATAAGAGCCACGGTCGTCGAATGTCCAGATATGGCTATTGCCATGAAAAGAAACAAGAGTGACCGAGGTCTTCCGTACACAAAAGTGTGGATGATACCGTGTCGTGATGGAAATTTAACGTATTATAAACCACCAATCTCTGGGAAAGTAAATACGAATAATCAAAAGTGGAATTCTTTTCATATGAAAGTGGCGAACGTACAATGGATGATAATTTCGAGTAGTGATGCTGAAATTAAATTGCACATAGAACAACCGTATCAAAATACCATTTGTTGGAATGACAATGCACAAAAAAAAAAAAAAACCCATTTTAGAACCCCTTTCACAATGAAATTATCTACGTATATATTTAATAGTCATTTTTTAAAAGATGACTCGAATGAAAAATTGTATTTTCTACTCACAATCGTGGCGCGAAATTATTCGTAATTTTTTTTTCATATGGTTCGCTTCAATAAAATCACGGGCTTACCTGTAACAATGAAATTAAATAAATGAATGTTAGTAAAAGAATGAAGGGATGAAGTTTAGTTGGACTTGATTGTACACATAAAGAGGGGGAAAAATTTTTTCTAGCGAATACAATAAAAAGAAAAATTTGTACGAAAAAAATCAAGTTTTTTAGACGAAATTAAACGGCGAAAATTTAGAGATAGCAGCAGTATTTTTTTCTGTTTGGCTAACGAAATTTTGACAAATTTACCGACCCAATAATTTGGTTGAAGAAATGATATAAAAAATAACAATGAAACAGAAACTTTAAAAAGTTTTGTTTCATTTCTTGACGCATTTTCAAATTTATTATTCGAAAAAGCAATTAGCATAAAATTTCAAACTGAATGAATGTTGAAATTGTAGAATAAATATGCGAAGGATAATGTAAACCGAAAGCTTATTGATTTTCAGATGAAGCAGGTGTTTAAAGCAGAAAATTTTCAAAATTCAAAAAGATTTCAAACTGGGGTATTTTAAGGATAAACTGAGAATATAAAAGTTGAAAAACTTTTTTATGGTTTCATAGCATCATATTTCTCCACACGAACATAGACGTCAAATTTCGTAATCTTTAAAACCTTCAAACGCATAGTTCTGCATTAAGGGACTAGTTTTGGAGTTCGTGTTTCGCTTACACCAGTTATATTTATTGAGGGGGTAAGTTTTAACAGACTGCGAGGAAAATCTTCAAAAAATCTGGTTTTTTCTTTCTTCTAAGTTATTTATATGAATTAGCAGAACTTTGTTTATAATTTCTCAAAGATAACATTTATTTTTAAAAAATAATGAAATCATGAATGACTTGTTTACGATGAGGTGGAATATTGTGTGAAAATTTCTGGAACTGGAAAAAGCAAGATGTAATCACAACTTAGTTTTATTCAAAACAGAAGTCATGACTGACACTTAGGATAACATGTTTCACTTAAAAGTTTTTTTAAAGGAATACATTTTATACTCAAAATACAGAAACGCGGTATTTACGTTACAAATGATTATACCATAACTCACTTACTGGACATAAGAAAATTAGTTATGAAATTTTTTTGAGTTTAAATTCATTAATTTAGTTTTTAAAAACTAGCATGGATTTCGTGAATAAAATTCAAGACATATTACTACAAACCAATAACAAAACTCATGAACATGCTCAAATTAAAATGAAAAGAAGAAAGTTTTTTGTCAGGTCAATAGAAAAGAAAACCACTCCATTTTGGTAGAAACAACAGGTAAAAATAATCAAAGTTTATTTTGAAGCAACGTCAGTTAGCTTTCACAATAATTTTGAAAATTTATACAAATCACAATTCTATTCTCAACTGTTGTTGAAAATTTTTACAATTAAAATAACTCCTCATTTTTCTGCAGTTGCAGTTCCTTAATTGAAAAAATGGCGAATATCTGAAATCAAATGTCCAATAATATTATACTAAATCATTTTACGTTGAAGTACCTATTAGTATTAAAATAATAATTAAAATAACAACCTAATTTCAGAGTTTCTTTCACTTCTGTCGGAGGCAATTACTAATATTAGTGTTTTATTTGCACGCAAAACAATAGAATATAGATTTTACGTTCACAATCGATACTCATAGGGATTATTAAAATACTAGAAACTCGTAGAACTTTTTTCTTTTCTTCTGCCACATACATTTCAGAATAATGGGATAACTTGTAAGACAATTCGTGATCTGAGACGATTAGAAACTGTATTTCAATCGAAGGCTATGAACTTGAAGTTTCAAACGATTTTGAATCCCAAAAAGCGCACTTACTTTGAAGGATAAAAAATAAGAAACACTCCTAAAACGACGTACGAAAATTCCGACAAATTTAATGAAGCACATATTTTTACCGACTGTGTCAGAACGAGATATTTTGTTTGACCCGTTTCCTGGCAATCTCATGGAATTTTGGGCCACTCTGCAGAATTTAATATTCATCGTAAAAATACGAATGATGGTAAAAAAAATTGGTATTTTTACGGTGAATAACTGCTCAAAAAAATCCGAAAAATTCTCTATAAATAACTTAAAAATTAGATTCAAAATTTGGGAATTTTTTTCATCAAAAAAGTAAGATGACCAATCACAAGCCCCGATTCCGAATAAAACGGAATAACACATTCTAATTGGATCACCTAAAAGTGTCTAGGATACAGTATTTCTTGTGGTTATATAAATATTTCAGTAACACTTTTCTCTCAGTATTATATTAGCCTTCCTTAGTTATGCACATACAAACATTCTGCCAGCAAAATTTTGAGTTTTGACATTTTAATGTATGATACATCACCAAATATGTTTTTTGAGGTATTGAGTCCGAATTTAGCGTTCATTATTCCTTTTGACCCATTCCTCAACCCCAAGTGCGCCCTAAAAGGGGGTCAATTTTGAGTTTTCACATTTTAATGTATGATACATCATTGAATATGGTTTTTTGAGGTGGTGTGTCCGAATTTGGTGTTCATTTTAGCATTCAACTTATTCTTCAACTGCCAATGGCCCCTAAAAGTAGCTCAATTTTGAGTTTCCACATTTTATCGTGCGATAAATCATAGCATAAGTTTTTTGATATGCCTTTTTGTTAAATCATTATTACAGTTATTATTAATATAATCCAATGTAGTAGACCTAAAAGTGTTTAAAATCGATTATAAACTTTGAATTTGTTTTCATTGCAACTGATTGGAATTTGGTTGTTGACCAATAAATCTGAATTGCAGTAATTGAGAAACAAATAATAGACTAAAAATCAAATTCAGTTTTGTCTAAATATTACAATATCAACAATTATTAGTCACTTCTAAATTTTTCTTATTGTGAAAAACTGCTAGAGACTTTCACTTTGCACT
The DNA here is from genome assembly GCA_011428145.1 of Ericerus pela. NCBI lineage: Eukaryota > Metazoa > Arthropoda > Insecta > Hemiptera > Coccidae > Ericerus > Ericerus pela. Next base: position 400,002 of record WOFM01000053.1, on the reverse strand, counting down.
TCATAAAAAACTATTAAATAATTAAATTTTTGAAAAAAAAAAATTAAACTGACTGCGTGTATGGACATAAAACATAATAGAACTAAAATGTTGAAAACAAGTTTTCCAGGTTTTATAATAGTAATTGTTTTATAAAGTGGAATTACAATTAACGCAGGAACTGGCAGAAATACCTTTTGATATAATATGAAAGTCAATACTGTTTAGTTCTCACTACTTAAATTGTGCAATAAATGATATTTTAATGAATGTTGATTTCATAAGTATCTATCATTAAGCCTAATATGAAACTGATTAAAATCAAATGGAATATCAAGAATTTTCGACAGCACATCTAAGGAATTTAAAAATTCTTAACAAATACAACCCCGTAATGTTTTGAATAGATGTAACAATGCTTTATATTTCAAAGTTGTCAAATCCATGATAAATTTACCAAAAATTGCATCAGAGAAATACTTAATATGAAGGGATCTACATTGTTTCATTCAAAAATCTTGCATTATATATTTATAACATGTGACTTAGAAGACATTTCTGCCAGCGACTGCATTAGTTGTAATTCCATTTTGTAAAAAAATTATTATTATGAAACCTGGAAAACTTGTTTTCAACATTTTAGTTCTATTACGTTTTATGTGCCTACACGCAGTCCGTTTCATTTTTTTTCAAAAATTTAATTATTTCATGAAGATTCTATGCTAGTTACCAGCGTTTAAGAAGAAGAATACTCCATCAATAAAACTACATAGGTACTTTACTTGAAAAATGCAATCAGTAAAAATTAAACGAAAAACAGTTTAAATAAATATTTCTGCTTCACTGATAAATTTTCTTTTCTTGTTGAGTTGAACAATTCTATGTCTGCTCCAGTTTTTCAGGAAAAGTTTCCGTTCTCGCACACATTTATCCTAAGGTATAAATAAAGTGCGAGTATAATTAGAGAAAACGTTACCCAGTTTGTCTTAATTCCAGACCTTTTACATACGCTCGAATGGTTCCGAAGATGAGTTTCAAGTAGGTAGTGGTTCGAAATATCGATATTTTTTCATATCAATACGCATCGATACTTCATCGTCATTTATCGGGTAGATTGAGGATTAGTTCAGTAAAATATTGATGAATAAAATATTGATATTTTCTTCTAAATATCGATACGTATCGATATTTTTCGCACCTCTAGTACCTACTACTTTTTGAAAATGAAGCGTTTAATTTAAAGCTTTCACAATTGGCACAAAACAATACGACGATTTTGAAAGGTAATCGATTAACATTAAGAAAAACGTATTTTGCAATGGCCTTCAAAAGTTACATTTGAACTGAATTTTCATTTTTACGTCGTCGAGTGATACAGAAAAATTCTAACATTGTAAATACAACAGTTATATTCGTGATCGCTTTTTTCTTTTACGATTCACAATCGAAGGGTCACTGTCGTCGTGACTATATGAATGTTTTCTACTTTATTTAGTTTTGTTTTCATAATCATCGTATTTCTCTAAATAAATAGAAAAAAGATCGAGGCATATACGTACGTATGCCATCCTGATAAACTTATCGTAAAAACAAGACCCTGTTCCGGCGCATTCGGACAACTTGTAAACTGAAAAGGCTTTGTAAAGTATAATATACTAAGGTGCCAAGACCTTCTTTCTCAATCGAACCTGCATTGCGTGTCAATAAATTTCAATCCGATCGAAAGATTTATATTATATTGCACCTGCATACCAAAGGATGAAACTAGCATTTCACCTGTGACCGATTTTTTTTCTTCATTTGTTGCCAACCCTTTTTCTACGAAGTATCGTTCCATCTTTCAACTTTGATGAAAGAAAAAATGGTCTCTCCTGATGAAACATTTTGTGATTGTAAGTAAAAATATAAATTCGATGCCAGAACGATTGGAAAACATCATTCAGTGAGTAGATTTTCATACGTGTCGTACACACTGAAGTTGGTACAGCTTGCGACCATTCAAAAATAACAATTACGAATCAATCTCACAGAACCTTTGTTCCTAGGGTAATTTCGCAACATGATTCGAAATAACACCATTACCTCAAGCTCATGAAATGAGGTGGCATTTTCTGACATATTTGTTGTTGTTTGTTCAGTGAGCTGGGGAGGGGCTTTGGCTTTGTAAAATTAATTTTTTAATCACTTACTGGAACACCAATAGAACGGAAACAAACAACAAATCACTAAGCCACAAAAACCACAATTTTCCAACATTGCCAGCACGTACTATCTCATCAGAGTAAATATTGGATTTACAACAGGCAGGTAACAGAAAAAATAATATAAACTTGGTCTGGCATTTTTCGGGCTTGACACAAAAAGGTAACGAAAGAATGCTTCAGACACAAGAATTCAGGTATTTTTATCCAAATAAAAACAACAGTCGAGCATTCAGAATGAATTTAGCCAAAGAATTCACTTTATGCAGAGGGCTCAAGCTAGGTATACCGTACGAATTTGTCGGCCACCATCAACAGCGATTACTATTTTAGAAAGTGTAAAAAACATGATTTTGCGGCGAAGATTCCATCAATTTTCGAAAAATGACTTCGGGTGACGTAAAGAACAATCGAAACGAGTTCAGATTCCGATCATAGCTTTCGGGCAGCAATGCGGTACGTCAACTAATGATGGTATGAAATACATACATAAAAAGTTTTGAGGAACACCCGTACTTGATTCCTGAAACCAACCAGCGGATGTTTACTTGCATTACGCTAACAATATAAGTATAGTATTACGATTAAAAAAAAAAAAGTGAAAAAAAATGATATAGAAATTTCAGTGGTTTAAGCTACCTACGAATTCTACATATTTGAGCATTTTTAATGACACTTATACTGAAGTGTACTATTGTCAAAAGATAGAGAAGACCGGAGCAGCGCGAGATTTTCGTCACAGTCTACAGAATACTCTACTTAAAAAAAAAAAAAAAGTAGTATAAAAAAACAAATAGGTACCCATTTTTTCTATCATTTGTTAACAAGATAGAAGTTTCCCCTCAAACTGAAGTTCTCATTTAATGCTGGAAAAAAAAACTGTTATGAAGAATATATTCTCGAAATCGGTAACTACGTTCAGCGAATAGATTTTAGTAATAGAACAGTTGTAATTAATTAGAAATAACGATTGCAATTAACGAAAAGCGTTCTACTCATCTATTTTAAATTTTTCTATAATGATTAGCTGAAAAATTTGTGAGAATAAAACATAATATACATAATTATTATATGTTACGGTGAGCATTTACAGTCTACTAAAGGTGCAAGTGAATTTTTGCTAACTAAATTGAAAAATTCACTGAAATTCCCGATCAGTTGTTCAAAAAAACGAAAAATTTCGCAAATGTTTCTAAAAATTATTCTTACTTAAATGAAAATAGCATGTGTACAAAAATTAAGTGATGAAAATGGAGAAACTTGAACTCGACCAGTATTGTAAAAGTGAAATTTGTAATAATGACATTTCCACTGACTCACAAAAAAAAAAATAGTATGATCGAAACGCAAAAACGTTCAATGAAGAAATTCTACATTTCCTTTTTGACATTTCTAATTGTTCGGTTGAGAAAAGAGAAAAGTTCGTCGCGAATTCTTCAAATAAGTTTTGAAACTGAAAAGATGATAATACACGAACTACATCTACTGCCATTTATTTTCCACTAGTTAATAAAACTGTCGTATTTTTCGTTTATAAATGCTCTCATTCCATTTGCTGAGAAAGTACGAATTCTCACATATTTTATAGTTGTTGAATGGACATGATTTTCATGAGTTTTCCCTCCTCCTCGTCACAAATATATCAATCAATTTTATCGGCTTTACAGAATATTCAGCATTCTGCAATACTAAAATTATATTTGAATCGCAGAAACATTAATTCCGATCAACATGTTGCTTTTATCGTCTCACTTTTTTTCTTTTCCAGAATCAAAATACTTCAACTACATCAACAGATAAGCAGCAAATAATTTTGTTCAACACTGATTTATTTGATAAAAAAATATATATATATAATAATACTTTATATTATAATATGTCGGTACCTAACCACTGACCAGATTTTCTGCTTAGGAAGATTGACAAGAATTCCTTAATAAAAGTTTCGCCACGTTTCTGAAAGAACCGTAATTTTTTTGTACAGAAATTAATTTTAAATGCTGTGGATTCTGTGTACAGTGCTATGATTATATCTTTTAAAATCGTCATTCATACAATCCGTCAAAGGAGGAGCATTAACTTGAGTCTTTAAGGCAAAAAAACACTGTTCAAGATACATTTTTGCAGAAAAAATACAATCTTACATAAAAGGTCTTCAATCAAATAAAATAAAATAAAAAAAACAATTATTATTAGGGTGTTTCCTGAGAAGCCTTCCGAAATATAATGGCAGATAGTAAACCTTAAAAAAACTAAAAAATGTTTAATGAACATACTTAGGTCTTATTCTCAATAATTCAATAAGGAACTAGGTATACTAAAAGCACAACATTTAGAAATTTACCTTAAAATTGTTATTAATTTTCCAATGTACACCCATCGATTTCAACTCGCGAACTAAAAAGAACTTCTCCACTTTTTACCCAATGGGATTAACTTTAAAGCCAATTTGAAGAATTGAGCCAATATTCTGGATTTTTTAGGAAAACTTTGGGAACCATTAGCATTTTTTCTGTAAAAAAAATAGAGAAAAAGTTAAAAGGACCTTTTTTGTCCCCCATGTGTGTACTGTAGGTCCACATAGTCAAATAACAATGAAAGTAAATTTCTCACTATCATGCTTTTAGTATACCTATACTCTGTTCACGCTAAAAAGTGTATGACGTCAGATTCACCTAGAAACGTTGCAGTTGGTTGGGGAGAGAGAGAATGTATCAATGCACATTGTTATACAATGATAAGCCTCACTTTGTAGAGTAAACAAACATCGTGTTTCGAGCAGACAAGTGTGGATATGGTTTATGACGTTACACACTTCTTAGTGTGAACAGAGTATAGTTCCTATAATAAAGGGTACAAACGTATGTCGATCGATCAAACATTTTTCAATTGTTTTCAATTCACTGTTAAAGTTCAGGGGCCTTCTCAAGACACAACCTGTACCTACCAATGAAAATTGAACTTCTTTATTTTTATTATTATATGCTTTTATTTAACTCGTTTGAGAACAGAATTTAGACATGGTTTTTAGTTTGTATAAAGACAGACCCGTGAATAGTTGCCGAGTTTGTCATTAAAGCATTACCAAAGCGTTAGGATCACAATGGCGAGTTCTTTTACATATTTCTGTGTGAGTGTAATAGAGTTTGGTAAGTTTCACTTCACACGTTTTACACTCATAAAACCATATTTAAAAAAATTCACTTTTAACAAATTTTTATTTTAAAAATTAAACAAAATATTGACCAATGAGTTCAAAACGTAGTTTTCACTCTTTCAACATAGTATGGATAGCAACCAACAATCAATAATTAATTTCTGCTCGTTGGAACAGTCATCTCTTTAATTCAAACACTGCCTCCAAATTATATTTTACGTAAACGACCAAGCAATATTTTAGCCAACAGCTGACCAGGAAAGTGGTTCAGAATTAATATTTTTTCACACCTGATTGAACCTTTTCCCATTCAATATGCATCCAGTTCTCTCATCTCTTCAATGAACAACCACGATGAAAGAGAGACAGATAAAATCGCAAAAACAGTCACTTGTGACACGGTGTTTTTATTTGCATTCAAAATATTGCTGAGAGAACTAGTAAATGAATTCAATACCAAAAACTAAAAGTTAAAACAGCTTCCTGACCTCAAAACCGAGTTTACACCTGGTGCGTTTGTGTGGATGCGTGGTCGGTCCATTTTTATGCACCTATATGGCGTAATTAGTTATAAACACAAACGTAGGAACACGTGTTACAATAATATCCGAGTGGTCAACCACAAATTTTTCTCAACCTACGAACTATATACGCCAACGAGTTTTTGTATCAGAGCTAAATTTACACGGCGTAGCCACGGAACAAAAATTATAGAAAAAAAAAATTTTTTTTCTCATTCAAACCGCATTATGTGATAAGGGAGTAGATACTATACTGCATGGGGGATAAGCAGTAAAAAGAGATAATCGGGAATATCGGGATTATAATCAACAACCACACATAGTAGAGCATGCAATCTATTTTTTTTTCTTTTTTTTCAACTATTATCTATCTATCTTTTCTTGAATACTTTCATGCCGTCTCTCTTTTGCTCTCTCCTTCTTTCTCTCAGTCTCTCGCACATACTCAAATCACGAATCGATGGTTGCTTATTGCGCAACTGGAGCAGGTTATTTACCTGAAACAAAACGCTCGGCAGATATGACTCATGGTTCCGAGAAATCCTTTTATGGATTTACCGGTTAAACCAAAGTGGCAGCGATTCATCTCTCTCTCACTCTTTCTCCAGCAACCAATCTGGCCGAGCAATCGTGCGATGGTAAACTCGAATTACTCGAGAAGAACCTTTGCCACCGGTGCGCCGCTATACACACTACACATAAAATGTCACAATTCATTCGCTTTGAAAAGTTGATAGAACGAGGAAAAAGCGTACACGTATTTGTGCGCCTAGCAGCGTGCACCCGTGAAAATGAGGGAGGAAAAAAATGATTGATATCGGTTATCCGAGTAACCGAATTCGGTTAATTCGTATCTGCTGAAGAAAAACGAAAATAGGTACTGTGGGTTGACACCTGCGCACATCACGGCCAGCGTTTTCATGTTCAGCACCGCACAGAACGCTACATTTCTATCTCGTGACACGCAGACCTCTCAAAAATGTCCAATTAAGGTTTTTGGTAGAGAAAAGTTTTTTGGTGGTATACAAGCACCTACAGACACATTCTTCCACACACTAGCAGTAGCTGTGTATCGCGAGAATAGAGATCCACGAAAAAAGGTTCATTTTAGCACGCAAAATTTAATGGAATGCCTAAAGGCAACGAGATTTTCACTAACAAGATCGGTACTAGATCGAAGATAGCAGGCTTAGATCATTATGGCTCAATCTAAGATTATGATTTTAAGTCACTATATCACACAATTGGAACGATAAAGAATTGGAGATCTGATTTGTAAGCGAAAACGATCTGACATTGTTTCCGACGGTGAAGTTCATTCAACGAACGGTCAAAAAACCTTTCTAGGAGGAAATTTTTTGGAGAATTTTTTTGATTATGGAGATTTGTTTGGATACGTTTAAAGATTAATATACCAAAGGTCTCGAAATCTCAGATGTGAGCTAACTCCAGGGCAACTTAAAATATACATCTTCTTTCGGTTTTTTGCAAATATCCCGCGAACAGTTTGTTATAGGCCTAAAATAGTTCAGTACAAAAATATGGTTGATCGAATTTTCAACGATAAAGTGACAATTAATTTTTTCTCCATCTCGCATAATTTAAGAGGCCAATCAATCTCAAAATGTGTACCTTATTTTGGTTTTTTGCAAGTATCTCGCGAACGGTTAGTACCAAGCCTAAAATTGTTCAGTACAGAAATATAGTTGACGAAATTTTCTACGATAACGTTGTTATCCATTTTTTTTTTGTCTGCAATAGTTTTCGAGAAATTTGCTTGCCAAAAAAGCAAAGATTCATTGTAACAAACCGTTCCGAGATACTTGCGAAATACCAAAACAAGGTACACATTTTGATATGCCCAGGAGTTAGTTCACCTCGGGAATTCCGGAATTTTTATTACACTCATCTACAAGCATCTTCAAACAAATCCCCGAACTCAACCAAACTGTCCAAAAAATTTATCTTTTGAAACCATTTGCTGATTGGACTAATACAAGTTGAATAGAAGGAAGTTTTTTGCGTGTGGGTAATAATTTGGTTTGCATCTTGTGCGATCGAATTCAAAACTATAATCGAAAATTGAGAACTAGATCAATACCAAAATAGATTTATTCTAGATCATAGTCTTCAACAGATTTGAAGATGGCAAATAAAAATTAGCTGAAACTTCAGCGCACCTATCTTTTTCATCAACTAACGTTCATCAACTCTACATTTATTTCTTTTCAGCAGTAGCATCAGTAACAGAAAATGTAACGTCTCAAAAAGAGAAGGATTAAATTTCGTAAACATTAGGCCATTTTATGGAAACTTTTATACAGTTTTGTGAATACTTTTAAAGCAAAATTTATGATTGAATACAGCAGTTTGGCAAGTATAAGTAGTCAAGAAAGTACTTTTCAATACAAAAAGCGTTAAAACTTTTTCAATGGCAACTGAAAAATTTATCAAGGGAATTTTTGTAAAAAGATGATGAGGCTTTTCTGACTATTACATGTATTCCTTGTGGGCTTATAAAATTAAAAATGAAATACCGAAAACTTCAACATTTTAATAGTTAAACTTTTAAATTCACTCCCTCTACCATTTTCGCAGTTGATCTGTTGTTCTGTGAAAAACATATAAGAATATTGGCGTAAGTTTGTAAGGAATTCACCGGTATCCAGCTGTTTACACGAACAATCTGGAAGATTTCCTATGATTACAACATTTTTTGATGAAATTTCATGAAACGTATCACTAGGTTAAATGGTTTTATTAATGAAAAATTAATTTCTACTCGCACTTAAATATGTTTCACGAAACAACGAGAAAGTCTGATTCGAAGAAATGTTGAAAGAACAGCTGGTTTATCATTTTAACAACGAGAAAACTGAAGTGTGTCTCTGCAGCAAAGCTCATTCTTGAAAGACATGACAGTAACTACATGAACAACGGAGTGTAAAAATGGAGAAATGGTTATTTCCATAGGTCGTTTGAATAGATTTGGTTTTCTCATATTTTCATGGACAATACGAGTTCATTGAATTTTTGTAGATGTAAATATTTTCATTCTTGCTCCAAAAGTACCGGGTGCAGTCATCATGAGAAATATGGTGAAAGATGCTTTTCAGATGGTAGGACATGAAAGGGTGTTCAAAATTAAGAGGATTTTAGGACATTTATTTTCGTGCTCGATTCTCAGCATAAGAAAACAAATAAATAGCACTTTGAATTATCTCAATTTTGCAATTTTACAAATATGAGCAACTCCCAGAACAATACGCAAAGTACCAAGCCAGATTATAGTGACAAGCTGACAACTCAATTTAAAATACGCTACATCTCCAACGGAAAAAAAAGTTACGACGCTACAAGCACCAAACAATGATCGAGTTGTTTGAAAAACGCTAAAAGAAAAAATTCTCAATCCAAAAATCACCAACAGACTGGTAAAAATGCACAAACAATCGTTTTTCGACCAGACCTCTCAGAGAGAACAGAGAAATCCGACAACGAAATGTTGAATAAGACATCAAAGGTATTCATAAGGTATTGCGGACGTACGAAAATCTAGAATCCACAACATTAATTTCATAGCTGTCTGGCAGTTTAATTTTCTCGCAGTAGAGAAAGGCGACATTTTCAATTTCAATTGCGACGTTAACCCGAGATGTACAAGTTTTCACGTTTATTCTGCCAATTTTTCCATTTACTGTAAAATCCAAGCATCGATTTTCCCACGAGATTTAACGAGAGGAAATAACCTCTTTACTACAGTAAGATGCGTTCCTGAAATTTTAAAACGCCGCTTTTGCTTCTTTTTATTTTTCGTCGACCTCGGTTAATATGAATTCTCTCATACGATTACCATTTCGACAAAGAAGGGGAAAAATCCGAATTTTTCTTTTCAATCGCTCAAATATTAACACTGAAAGCAGTGACATTTAGTAACGATTATTTTTTTCTCCATTTTGAATTCGAAAAATTCATAATACTGCGTCTATAGGTACATTTAGTTTGAAGAATGTGAGTTAAGTTTGGTCTAAAATGGGCAGACGTCGAAGACATAAAGTAAATCATTATTTTCGTTGAAATATTCAACTTTAATTTATTTTGTTCCCATTTCTCTGTCAAACACAAAAGAAAGAAAATTAAAATGGTGACACTAAATTCAAAACTTGAACAGTTTACAAGTACACACTGGCGCCGAATAATTTTTTCGTTAATGAAACTTCGTCGCATTCACAATGTTGAATTGGTTTTCAGAAAGTTCACTCAAGAAACTAACGATTTCATTGAGTGCAAACATTAAATTTCCTAGCAGTTTGAAAAAAAAAAAAAAAAAAAAAGAAAAACTTCCAATTAGTACTTTTTTTCTGTCACGCAGATTGTTAAATTACAAGATTTTTTTTTTTACATTTTGGTAGTACCTAATTAACAGATGTATTTAAGTATTAAAATGTTGCTTTGAAAAATTTTCTATTTTGAACGAAATTATTCTTCATACATCTTATCAATACACAGGACCAAGTATCCAGGTTATCGTTTTCTGGTGCAAAATGAAAAATTATGCTTCACTACGTCACTTGAAGTAAATTTAAAAATGTTATCATGAAAACTCATTTTTTTTCTAATTAATTTATTCTAAATCAATTAAAAAATGAATCTTATTATAAATACTTCGAACAGAGAAGTTAAAAATACACAGTTTTTTTTTTACCCTTACCATGAGCCAGGTGTATATTTGAAATCATAAAGAGGATATCAAATTCCTCACGATAACAGACTTGGCAGCCTCATTTATCAGAGCTGACCAGAGCTGGCAGTTGAGAAGACTAAAACGTGACGAAATACGATAAATAATGAACTTTAGCTCAGATTTTAGTCATCAAAATTACAAGGCTTCAAATTTTTGAAAACGAGTCCAAAATTTTCATTAAATTTTCTAATAATAAATTGACTCACGTTTCTTTAACAATTTATTAAGTTTTCAATTTCTATAAAGGGCTGTTACGTCGATATTCAGAATTAAGAAGGCCACATTTTGAAATCTGAACTATTGGAGTATCAGGTTTCAGGGCCAGAAAGAGAAAAAACGGGTTCAGGGTCAAAACAATAATTATTTTCGGAAATAATCGATTTTTCTTTTTTTTTAGTGTAAGTATTTAAGTAAAGGTAAAAAATGTTTTCACAAGTCACAATCTAATTGATTCTTCTTAAAACACAACCATGTGGATTCGAAACATAAACATTTTTCGGCTTTTTCATGATAACTAATTTTTTTAGATTATTTTTCTCAAATCAGTTCAACTATAGTGAGGAGCCATAATCTTCTGGCGCCTCAATAAAAAAAACTTTTTTTCCCTACCAAACAAAGAATGACCCTCTTGAAAATGAGAACGATATTATTTTGGCAAACAGTGAAACGATTAAAGGAGACGGTAGGTATTAAAACACTAATTTTTCACTTAATTTGTATTCCCTGGATGTCTCGGCTCTTCAGACGTAATAAAAATGAGAAAGGGTTAAAAAAATATCAGAGGACACGAATTCATAACGCGCAGGTAAATGAAGGATAAAATGAAGAAGAAAAAAGAACGCACATAATGGTAGTCTCTTGTGGCTGAATTAACAAACTCTTTTCGAGTTCTTAGTTTGTATTTTGTCTTCGACACCGTTTTCCATACAATAATAAAATAAAATAAAATAAGAAAGGAAAAAAATGAAGATCCAGTTTTCAAGCTGCAGCTCGTTAAATAAGAGAAAAGGATAAATGAACGCATGTTAAGCTTGTCACACGAGTTTACCTGTGTATTTATTCAGTACTACGTATATTGGCCCTAATTTATTACCTTAATTCTCACGTTTTAAGAAAATTTTCTTAATGAAGATGATCGTTATTTTAAGTTTTATTCGACGTAAGTTTAAATTTCAGAGGCCCTTGAAAAACATTTTTTCTTCTTTCTTTTTCAGTCGAACGCTAACAAGAATTTCTATAAATGTCAAACTAGAGTATTTTGTTTGAACAGAAGAGAAAAAATTCGAATTTCTCTAGAAGTTTAACAGTAGGATGTCAATGGCATTTTGCAGATAAAATTGGCAGAGGCTTCTGGTATTTTAAATGTTTCAGGTATTTGACTGCCAGTAAAAATCGCTTTCCCTAAATTATCAATGAGCTTAGTTCATGAAATACAATGCGACAATTGGGCCGAGAGAAAATGAAACAAGTCCATACTTAAAATGAAGGCCTTAGCGAAAAATCGAACGTCAGTATTTTTCATTTACTGCAAGTAGATGTTGAAGCAGCAAGAAATACGAGGAGAAAAGGAGAAAAGAAAAATGCAGAAACTGATATATGGACATAAGATTCATAATTTTTACGAATGATGTAATCCCTAAATTTGATGTAAAATAATAAATTAAGTCAATTTATTTGATAATGGTAATTTTGGAGGCACGCAACACAATTATATTACCGAAAGGTTAAACCAAATTACCTTCTCTATCTTTTTGAAAATCTACGTATTAAAATTGATCTGGTATTGAGAACCAGGTTCGGGGGTACATTTGTTTTCCTCTCATGACTTCAGGAAAGTTTAGGTATTTGGTACTATTAGCGGAAATTTATATACATATACGCATTTCTATTTAACATGTACAGGTCGTATTTTTCATTCGATAGTCATGAAATTTTGAAATTTTGTATACTTATTTGGATCCAGACAAGGATAAAGCTATTGTTTTTGGTCCAGATCTACAAAATGCTGCGTACCGTACATCCTAATATGTTACATTTTTGTGGCTTGAATGGTTATAAAATGCTTAAATTTTATTTGTATAGACATAGAATATACGAGGAGGGTTCAAAAAGTATTGTTTCCTATTTTTTTCTCTTGTATCGGGTAATACTGGAGTTGACTCGACGACTTTTATGTATAGGAGAGTCATAAAAATTTAGAATTTTTTATTTTACGTAACATTATTGTGTGCCGTGTTTCTTTGGATAGAATATGAAACTCCTCTTCCTCACCCCGCCAAATTTGAAGTAATCCTTCTGCATGAAAATGACCGACCCTACGTTCTGGCATCACACAATGACTTCTCAAATCTTTAAAATTAGATGCTTTTCCCCATCCACAAGACACACTCACTCTTATCCTTTCCAATTTCCACCTTTTTCTGGTTACCTGCAGCTCAAGAAAAATTTCGAAAGAGGTAACGGTAGCGAAGTACGGTGGGAGGGGAAAAAATCTCATTTTAAAAATTAGGAGAGCTTTTGCGTGATGCTAGAACAGTGGGATTGGTTGTCCTGTAGATGGGTCATTTCACATTTGACGAGGTGAGGAAGGATAGTTTCAGATTCCAACGAATGAAAAACAGCACAAAATAATGTTAAGCAAAAAAAAATTTTCAATTTTTATAACCCTTCTATACATGAGAGCCGCACGCGCCAACTTCAGAGTTATTCGATACAGGAGACTAAAAAGTGAAAATTACTTTTTGAATGCCTCTCGTATTACGAAAAACTCCTACACACGACACACCAAACAGTGCGAAATCACAAAACGTAAAACTAAGGCTCTAACAGTTTCACACAGGCTCATCTACCATTTTCTTACCAATCAGAAATTAAATAATTAATATATTTTACACTAAATATTGAAATATAATTATGATTGAAGACTGAATTATACAGGGAAATACTGAATAGGAAAAACTGTTAAATTGCAAACTGATATAAAACTAAACAAAATAAAATTGGGAAGAAAATGGCGGATGAGCATGCTTACCCGTAGCTATCAGAGCCGTAGCGAAACAGCAAATGATTTGTAGTGGCCTTACAAAAACCTACATTTTCTAGCGTTGTTCAACTGCCCTAGAGTTTTTTCTATTTGTAAACATGCTCTCAAGTTCTTATTCCAGGGCATAACGCACGCTTAACAAAAAATAATTCAACAGCGAAACGAATTTTCAAAATGATTTGTAATTAAATGATCTAATTTAAAAATACCATTGTATAATATTAATTTTTTTATTTTAAAATTGTTTGTACTAAAATGAGGTCAACAAAGAAAATGGGTTAATGTTTCCACCATCTAAGATAATTACGTTATTATTATTATTATTATTATTATTATTATTATTTTTTATTTATTTTTTTTGTCACAATATGTGATTACCATTAACAATTCATTTAATCTTTAGTGCTCTCCAAAAAAACAGCTTTAGACGGGCTAAGTAAAATTTTTAGGTTACAATGTAATCAGAAATAGAGCGGAAGAGGAGAGAAATAATCTTTTTCTAACCAACAAACCACGTAAAGAAATGAAACAAAATAAAAGTTTGACCGTTTTGTTGAGAAATATTGATACAACAAAAACCCTTCATTCTACTTCTCTTTCAGATTCGAGCATTTTGTTTTTGTACGTAGCTAATACTTACCGCATTTTTTAGTATAATCAAAAAAGTCGTAAACTGATAATTGGTCAAGCCAAAACATGAATCAAATAAACAAAATAAATAACACTCTTTAAAAATTTTCAATTTAAAAAAAAAAAACTAAATAAGCTGATTTTTTTTTTTAACAGCACAAATTTCCAATTAACACCAAAGTAATAATTTTCACATAAAATTCAAACAAAATAATTGCACCCGGACTTCGATCCACTTAATATTAAAAAAGCATCAATCAGAACTTTAAAAATTGTTCTGTAGCATTTTAAATTAGTAGGTATACTCGTAAAACCGTTATGTTAGGACAACTCAGGACAATAATTTTTTTTACAGAACATTTCACTGCAATTTCCTAAATGGTAGTGATAAACGACTTATAATTTTATTGGAGAGAATTTTAAAAAAATATATAAAATATTTCACATCAGAATATTTCTTATCTCCCGTATAGCATAAGCAATATGAGTTCAAACATCGCTGTATAAAACTTTAATCTAAAAATGATGTAAATTTATCAGCTTTTGGAGCATGTTAAGTTTTGATGGCATTGGTATGATGAAGAATTTTAATTTTATTCATTATCAACTTGAAAAAACATGATCGAGCAAACTTATAGATAAACGGACCCATATAATTCCACATTTTTCAAACAGAATAAACTCTTACATAGCCTGCTCTAAAATTAGATACGAAATGGCAAATAATTCAGGAATTGTATTATTCAGTAATATCAATAAGAGAAGTTTAATTTATCAATTCTCAAGTTTTCGATTAAATTAAGACAATTTGTAAATTCAAAAGATTCAGATGAATAAACGGTAATAAAGTAGGCGCTCAAAAACGAAAAAATCCCAGTTAATTTTCCAACAGGTTCGACTTTGGTAAGAAAAATGAATTACAACCGCTCTATTGCACACAAATATTTTCAGGCTCGGATAAGTGTGTGGCCAAGCATGTATAAGTGAATGAATAATAAAAGAGTGTAAAAGAGCGGAAAAGGTTAACAACGTCAACTGTAATAAACCCCCTTATCGCTCTAATTAAAAAAACAAAATATTAATTATTTTTTATTTATAAACGTGCCGACCGAGAGAAATAGTGACAATAGTTTTCGTTTTAGAATAAGAAGCAATAATTATATTAATGCCATCCCAAACCAAATTACTAATACTGAAAAAGATAACAAGCCGCGAGGGTTACTTATAATTTCGATACGATGTTCAATTATTTCTTAAATTATAATTTCGTTAAATATAAAAATCTAGATTATCTAATACTGACGAAAATAATTCCAAAATGCCCAAAACTAAAAGTAGAAAGTAGCAGGGAGAGGCGAATTTAATGAACTCTTGATTTCTCAACCACTGAAATAATTTTTCAAGTTCCAAATAATATGTCAATAACTACGTAACTCCCAAAGAACTACAAAAGCTAAACAGCAAAGAAGCAGTAGAAGCTATGTCCGAAAATTTTTTGTTTATCATCTCACTTACGACCATTTTTTACAGCACAATGCACATTATCTCAATCACATGAAATTATTATTTATCGACTTAAAAAGAAGGAGGAGGTTCTACGTTCGTCGGATGCATAACTATGTATAAATATCGTATACACTAATCACTCAGCAACGGCTGAACTTATTAAAAATGACATAGAATTTATTCATGAAAGAGGATAATCCAGAGATGGTCCCATTTAATTTTTGTTATGATCGGATCAATCCGATATTATAAACCTAAAATTTAAACAAATTTCTGTGAAAATTGGTATGTTGGAGTTTTTTTGGTTGCTGATTACGAATCAACTGTCAGATTTTTGAAATTTAAATTATAGATCCAGCTTGTTGGATTTGAAATTTAAATTAAACCAATCTAAGTGAAATTTAGTAGGTACGTAAGCAGAATAGCAGATTTTATATTGGATTCCTTTTTTTTCATAATTAGAAAATTCAAACTAAAAACTGAAAAATAATGAAACTTTTTTTCAAAAAAATAAAACTGAACTAAAAAAAACGCTAATGGATGTAACAATACCACATTATATTTTTGAACGAAGATGTTATAATTATAACACCATCTTCTTCTAATTCAAAAAAATGTTTTCAAGTCGTTTTCAAATTTTAAGCAATTAAGTAGGTCAGCTGAAGTTTTGCTTGAAATCTGGCGCCGACTTGAAAAAGTTTCGTACATAAGAGAAGAAAGTGGTGTTATAACATCCTCAATCAAAAATGAATGGTGGTGTAACATCCTTCGAAATTATTTTTTTCCCTTTCAGAGCTTTTTTAAGTTCACTTTTTGTAATGTAGGCTCATATTTTTTTAAGTCGGTTTTATTTTTTTGAAAAAAAGTTTTCTTTAATTTGACCGGTTGCTAAAATTTAATTGCGCGTCGAAATACCATGTAAGCAGACAAGGATATGAAACACAGGCACTGATAAATTCGTGTTCACAAAAACTGTAGCGTAAGTAGGTAGTCTACCACTAACGTGAATCGAAGAAACAATTGAATAAAACTTCATGAACGCGACAACAATACTGTTCATCTGAATACTCTTTACAAAGAACTCAAATTAATTAAACCATCGAATATATCGCACAAAAATGAACTATTGTTGTTATAAAATGGCAGGTGTAAATGGATTCAAACAAACCATAGGATCTTTGCATACATAAATTTTTTATATCTCATCCAACAACGGCACATAATAAACTCATCACAAAACGTGGTCCGTTAATACGAGCCATAGATCATTTTTCGAATGCAACTTCGTCATAAAAAAAAAAAATACTATCGAATTTCCATTGTCGCAGCAGCCAGGTCGTAATGTTCACACATTCACTCAGATACCTGTCAGGTAATAAACTCATCATCTCACTACAGTACACCCTCATACCCTTTAATCTACACCACTAGAAGGTAATTTATAATTTTTGAAGTGAAACTTCTTTTCGTACGGTAGTAAACTAAAAAAAGGTCATGAAACGCATCAACGTGATTGCGAGAGCTTGGCCCGTTCAACTCAAATTGATTCATTGAATGAAAATCAGAGAGAAGTTTCACTTCAACCGTGTGTACCGTCACACACTAATTTTTTTTATTAGACACGAATACATTAAAAACGAAACGCCTAATTTAAATTGGTATTGTAAAATAATCCCCACATCGGATACTCATTTGACCGTGACTTGATTTCATTGGTGATTCGTTGCTACGCAGTGCAATGTCACTGAACTTTTACACATTGAGCATAATTCAAGATTATTTCATGTTTTCTCGTTTTTTTAATGTCTATAAAATATCAAAAGTTAATTCGTCTAAATATCGAAAGCAGCAATTTTGGACGAAAAGGACATGTAGGCCTATGAGTACTACTTGAAGGAATCTTTAAAACGTAAAATTTTGAAATTTGAGTGTTCGTAACCTAGAAGTTGGATTAAAAAAAGTTACATTATAGGAAAAATCAACTGACACCACTTAAAGAGTGGAAAGTCGCCAGAATGAGAGAAAAGTTACTAATGTGTCAAAGGCAAGTACCTATTATGATGGAATTACAAAAAATTCCAGCCTTCGACGATAAGTGAAGTTATTTTATGGAGAGCAGGGATCTTTAAAAATTTTCCCACGTTTCACAACAAGTTACCGAACAAAAATGTTTACGCGAACTTTCATAAAAGAGAAAAAAAAACTCCAAGGAACTTGTAGCTCAATCATTTTTCTCGGTTAATTTATTGGCCTCACCTATACATCCGGAAAATCTCTACAAAACGTTATTAGGCTACTCAAGCATAATTCTTATCTCAAGTTCAATTACTGAAGATTCAGGATACTGGTTTTGTAATAGGCACATGGGTTAACATGTGTTTTTGGTTGACTGGACGTGACAACCAAGAATGTTACAGCCTACACGCACACGAAAACGAAACAACTTGTGGGTCGAGCGTTCAATTTACCAAAGAAATTGAAGGATGCAGCTGAGAGCCAACAAGTAATCGTGTTTGCATGAGTAACACTTCCTCGCTCTGAATATCTTTCAGATTCAGCAAAAACTCGGAATTGATAAATGCGGATGAATAGGTTGTGAGGCGGTAATTTTCTAATCAAAGAAAACAACATCACGATAATAATAAGTGTTATTAATACAAAGCTTCCTACCGGCTAGGAAGTTTTTTCCTCTCCCTTACCACCTAATGACAGTAATAATTCGTTAGAATTTCGGTGCACAGTGATGAAGAAAGGCAGTGCACATTGTGGAAAAAACGAGTATTCCGAAACCAATAATTGAGAATGCTGAAATCGTTTACATTTTTACATAGTTACCGACGGAAATGGTTTTCACGATTTAGAATATCTTATCTTCTTTTTGAACTTACTTCGTTCGTCACATGCACATGTAATTAGAGGTTAGTTTTTCCTCATCAAGATAGATGAAACGGGGAGAACTGATAGATAAAATCTAATTTGTTACATAGAACAGAATGATACGAGGCCTCGCTTACAAAATGCAAATATAATAACGAGCAATGATGCGAGTATTTTTCTTCTATTAGATTCCAGCAGGCAGAAGTAAATACGAAATATTTTTTCAAGGTTATATGCTCGTGAAATTTTTCAAGTCTTCGTGTTGGGAAAATAGAATTTTACTTTTCGACCGATCTAAAGGGAAACAAATCATGATCGATTACAATAGGAATGCGTACAGGGATCATTTTATAAAAATTACATCTCTGTAAGGAATGCGCAAGTGACACAATTTTGGCAGCATTAGATTTTAAATAGGAAAACATTTTTTTCAACTTTACATGGACTTTCCTCAGATTTCCAGTATCTTAAACTTACATTAGCAGAAAAAGTAATTAAGTTAGAATTATGACGTATATTGTATTGCTATTTCTTATAGCAGGTACTGTATAAATTCCGCATTATCATTTTTAACTGAAGTAAGGAACAAATACTTTTTCTTTCGCTTCTGACAAATATGTTATGATTTACTTAGTATATTCGATGAAGTAGTTTTATATTTGCCTAAATCCTATCAATAAATTTTAGAAATTGGCGCCATTACAATCATCACGAAGTGACTTGGCATCCAAGAGATTTTTTATAGCACGCGTTAATGCACACTCAACAAATCTGAGTTAACTCACCATTTTCATACATCACAACATCATTCTCAATGCACTGTCCGTATTAAGTCAAAAATAAACATTAAAACACGAATTAAAAAGTCACCTGCAACGTTGCCAGTCATGACGAACCATAAACAAAATCAGCAAAACTGATGACCTTATTACGAACTCTTAGGGAGTAGTTGCATAGACTCCAACATCACCATGCTGGTATTCTTCGATGCAGCCGCAATACGGAACAAGCGCCGACGACGATAACCATCTTTGGTTTCAGCTAGTTTTGCCATTTAATGTATGAAACTTGTACATGAAACATGAAAGAACCATCCTAGAGATGTGCTATCAATTTTAATAGCTTCAGACATCAAACACAGTGGTTAAAATTAATTACGAAACGTCGTTGTAGTCGTCGTCTTCGTCATTAAGTGAAAAGTGTATATTATAAAAGACGAACGCATTTCACGATCAGCAACTTCAGGTGGGCGCAAGAATACGTTGTACGAAACGAACTTCAAATCGATTTATCGACTACCAAATCGTCAAAGGAACACGTAAAACACCTGTTCACCATCACCACAATAAACATCTAAACCAGTTTGATTCCATTTTTTTTTTCACGAGGCAACGGAAAAAAGTTCATTGAAGAATAACAAAATTGATTTCCATTTAAAAATAATCACAGATACACTCTGAGATTTGAGACTGGAGCTTATACGATACATAATATTTCAGGAAAACGAACTCTGAATGAGCGCGCAAATAATGGAACACTTTTGGACAGAATACAAACCTGAAAATCTACTAGAGAATCAACAAACAACAAAGTCAAAATAGTACATGTCGGAGCAATAATAAAACAGGAAGTACCTAATATAAGTTATAGTATAAAAAATTACTGAATTAACGAAATTGTCCTCAGCCAATTTAATCGCTCGTGAAAATAACCATTACGACAAGGACAAATGCTATCAAATTTCAAATGATAAACATAAGCCGAGGTTGACTACATTATGCTATAAGTACTAGGTCTATTATATCGATGGAAAATAATTTATTTTAAATTTTTTACAGCAAAAGTACTAATACAACCATTGCATTCAGTGCAGTGGCGGGGTCCAGGGGCGGGACCCGCGGAAAAGCGCCGATCCTGAGTCGTAGATCACGAATAATGTGTAGGTCACTCAATTTCTACTCATTTAAAAAATTTTTGGTATTTTTGGAGTCTCTGGTTTCTGGCCTGTGACAATGAAACTTGACACATAGAGGCTTTTATGGGCTACACATTCGTGTTAAAATTTTTGAAATTCATAGGCTCGTATCGGAGGGAAGGATTTTCAAAGTTTTACAAACCTATCATGTTGAAATACAGGTAATTCACGTAATTTAAAAGGTTTTGACCTAAAACTTTTGTGGCCGTTAGAGACTTTCAAGGAATTGGTATCAAATTTGAGCAAAATCGGTTGACTAGTTTTTGAGTGGCAGCCATTACAAAATTTGACACTTTTGGAACGCGGTTGATGCCTGAAAGAAATATTTCTAATTATAATATTGTACTTGTCGGAACGATTCTCATTATTCCAAAGCTCTTGAAAAACTCAGAGCTTGAAAGAGAAAATCTGAACCCAAAGTTCATGTAAGCATCAGAGTTCCCAAAAATTTTAGAGCAGCAACTACTTTACTTTCCTTGAATATACCGAAGGGAGTGAAAAACTTTTTTTAAGGGCTTTTTGTGTTCTAGAACATGCATATACATATAATGTATCATATGAAACAGGTTTTTTTTTTTTTTTTTTTTTTTCAAAATTTCTTGAGAGAATACTGTATACCCCCGGGTATGGAACACCCCTTCATTTACGTAAGTGTATTTTAGCAAAAAATCATCATTAAATTTATATTAATTAAGTACTTTTTTGGAATCAACCTACGGGCCCCGAGCAGAAATCTTCCCTTCCCTCTCTATCCGGCCATAGAAAAACTGAAAGATCACACATCTCTTATGAGGAAAAAACAAATCAGGTATTTAATTCAATTAGTCCGGAGAAATGAAGATTGGATATCCGAATTTATGAGGTTCTCAATAACAGTCCTGTGGCGGAATGACACTGGTTCAATTTTTTCAAACTCTATCGAGTCAATGGGTCAATAACTTCTCAAACGGAAGTTAAAAAAGCTGCTGAAGAAACAGCAGCGCACAAAACGAAAAAAAAAAGATATTTCACGAGTTAATAATCATCGTTGCGTTGCCTCATTGACCACAATGAAAGGGTTTCTTATATGGCCACTGTATACAAATACATAAATAACTGTCAATACAGAATACACTCCAGTCGAAGTAATCAATTATAATAATTATTAGGCTCGTAAGAATCACTACACATATTGATAATCCACTTAATTTGCCATGCCTAATTAAAACGTGGTTGTTGGTGTATTTAATCTAAGTTAAGCATCTACTGTAATAGGAAAATTAAAAAAATTAAAAAATCATAATCATAATCATTATCATTATCATCATCATCATCATCATCATCATTATCACCATCATCGACTTCACTAATGGTAAAATCGTTTGAAAATCAAACTGTTCAACAAGTAATATTGAATATGGTTGTTTAGTCATCTTTACTTAACCATTCAGAAACCACGAACATAAATGAACGAAGATAACCTTAATATGATGAACCTGGGATGTATATGTACATGAAGCAATGAATGTGAGGAAGAATACGCAAGGGGAAATGAAGAGAGCAAAAGGCAGTGGAAGAGTGGAGAATTAGTGGAGGGGCGGGGAAATTCTACAAAGTTATTTACCTGGGCGTCAGTGTACTCTCAAATGTGCATAAAAGAAATAATAGGCAAGTAATTTCTTTTTTAAACTTTTATTTATTTATTACGTGACGTGGGTTCCCTCCGGTCTATTAGCGACCGCTGAGAGCTACGGTACTGATTTAATTCACATATCTCGCGACATAAGCACGACGTTAATTACAGTATTGTAATGTGTAGCATACGAGCCCAACTTACTGGCTCCACAACGAATGAAATAATTAAATATTTTATAATTGTGTTAAGGCTGTTGCACACTTAGCAAAAAAAAAATCTCGCTAAAGAAAATTTCCGCTCGTTTTTTTTTTGTTTTTTTTCCCCCGAAGACCCAATACAGAGAAGTACAGGTCTGATATGAACTTTCCAAATTAGATAGCCACATCTGTACACGATTTTTTTCCACTGCAGATGGAGGAAAACAGCCACCAAAACCTCAGCCGATATCTAAGAACTGCCTTTGCGGGAAACTTCCGCATTTGCAGTCGTGCCCATACTCAGTAGTTTACGTTCAGACTTTCGATCATATAGAGGGTGAATCATGCCATGATTATGTAATTCGTAAATGGAAATAGATTTTCTGCATATACGCAGTAGGTCTTTTTTCGTCTGTTTTCAGTATGTTGGTCTGGTGAATCTAAAGCTATCCAAGATCTTGCTGTGAATTTAGTGAAATCAAGTCAAATCTATGCCCATTTACGGGTTTTAGAACCATAATGTGTGTCAGATTTTCAAGTTTACCTGGGTATCCATACACCTAACTGATCGAAAATTCTGACGCGGCTGTTTTTTATCGTTTTAATATTAGAAATGTTACCTGAGGTACATAGCAAAAAGGTGAAAAATGTAAACAAAATAAAAAATCATGAATTGTTTTGTTAATATGCGTGTATATTTGATTGTATTCATGATTCAACACATGCACACTAACGCAAAACCGAATTCGTTTTTTCTCCCACACAACGAATTTAGCAGTATTATCCTAGTATGAAAAATGACAATTTAGCAGTGTTACCTTTGTATGAAAAATGAAATGTGGACGTTTATTTAACAAGATAAAAATTAAACACACAAAAAACTCTAACGCAGCAGCAGCTCCGTTGAAAAAAGTTGGTTTTCAAAAATTATAAAATTAGGTATAGTCACTAAAAAGTTATTAATAGATCGTAATAAATATTTGTTCCGAATTACGTTCCTATTGGTCCAAAATTAGGCATTTTAAAGCCAAAATAAAAACGAAAATAGTGTTACCGGATGTACCGTACGACCGATCCGCACCAAAACTTATAGCAAGTTATAATAGATCATAATTAATATTTGTTTCAAATTTCGTAACTATTGGTCGAAAATTGAAAATTTTATAGCCAAAACAAAAACGAAAATGTCGTATGGGAAGCACCGTAAGCTCGATCCACATCAAAATTCTTTGCAAGTTATGATAAATCATAGTAAACATTTGTTCTAAATTTTGTAGCTATTGGTTGAAAATTGAAAATTTTATAGTTAAAGGAGAAACGAAAATAGCCATACCGTAAGTATCGTGCGGCCGATTCACACCACATCTTATAGCAAGTTATAATGAGTCATTGTGAATATGTTTCAAATTTTGTAGTTATTGGTCAAAAATTGAAAATCTTATAAACAAAACAAAAACGAAAATAGCTATACCAGAAGTACCTTATGGTCGATCCTCTCAATAAAATCAATAGGTCAGGTGCTTGGCTTCATACTAATGTTAATTTTAAATTTCGTGACTATCGGATAAAAATTATAACCTGTACAGTGGTAACAAGAAATTAGCTTTTATTTATATATATGAATTTGAGTTATTAGTGCCAAAACTTTGCTTGAGTTTTGAAACGAAAAACGTACCCACCCTCAACACCAATAAAAGTGGGCAGTATTCGTGAAAAAAACGGAATTCAAATTCTTTTACGGAGCTGAAAAGGATTTGTGATTCGTGATTCGAATCACTTTTGAAAAAGCAATGTGATTTGTGATTCGAATCACATTAGGAAACAGAGGATTTGTGATTCGAATCATTCATTTACAAACAGCTGAACAACAAATCACAAATCCTATTACTTTAGTTAGGAAATTCTCGAGAATTTTGCGTAATTTTAGTAATTGTTAGGAAAAAATCATGAATTTCATCCTTGTAAAATGAAACAGTTTTTTCAGAGAATTTTTAGTTTTTTTAGTTTTCACTTTCCTAAATAAAATATTTTTTTATCAAAAAGTACTGAAATGTTCGGAACTTTTTTCTCATATAAAAATAAAACAGAATTATTTAACGTTCGAGACTGAGGATTGGTGATTCGTAGAAAAATGATTCAAAATGATTCGTGCGAATCACTTTCAATCTCTGGACAGAAAGTATTCGTGATTCGAATCATTTTTTTTGAGGAACCTGCCCACTTTTGCTTCCAGATTGTTCCATGACACCAAGATTAATAAGTGGATTTCACGGACGCTAAGGATGAGATGGAGGAAGCTCCCCCCAAAAGTTTTGGTCAGTTAGTAAAATCGTATTTATTTGTTGGAAAAATTGCGCCCAAGAGAAAAAAAAGGACATAATATACAAAAGTGTTAAGTGGTCATTTTTTTTTGGTTTTTTTCTTACCATTTGGTAATTTTAAAAATTTCAGTAGACAATTTTTCATTTTTCTCCCCTCCGAAAAAAATCCCTTCGCTACGTCCCCAGTGGATTTTAAATAGAAAACCTACTTAAAAATAATTTCCAATGTATCCTCCACTGAGCAAGAAATGCAAATCGTGTAAACGTTTTTTGTTTTTAATTAAGAATTTTAATATAATAATTGGACTCACTATATCGACGGAAAAAGTTGACGCGGATTTTTCCGCTGGTTGTGAAATTTGTCTTAATTTGTTCATTATCGAGAATTCTCTACCTCGAAAGCTCCCATTTACCATTTTACACATTTAAAATACGACTTTTCAAAGGTGAGTCCTTTGCATTCCTACCATTTTCATCACTGGCGCAAAAATTCGTTCTTCTGGGGCATCCATTACGTAACTGACTCTACAAAACCTATCATATACATATCTATCTGAAGTTCTAAACACGTTGAATGATTTAATAACAACCAGAGTCAATTATCCAAGTGGAGAATGAGATGCACATTTTGCAAAATAATATGCAGCAGGAAGTTGCGAGCAGACGGTTAAATACGCTACTTTCAAATCTTCTACACATAATTATCGATAAATTGTATCCACAGAAAAGGAACACACATACCTTATGCCTGCTTCCCGAGATACAAATGTGACGAGGAAATTTCAACAATAGCATCCCCTTGGGATTCTGGGGTGATGTAAGGAGAAATGGTTCCCATAATTCGAGGCAAATATAACCTTATCTTTACTTTCCTTATTTAGTTCACAGCCCGCGTATCTTACAAGGTTTGTTTGTGTTTGAGTATGTGCGCTACGCTCACACAAATTTCACGTTTTTCACAAACTTTTACCTAATAGTGTGACCATGTTCTTACTTTATTCTAATGCGGATGTCTGTAAACGTCGAATTGTTTAATTTTTTGAGCGAGCACAAAAAATGAGCGTGAAAATTTTTTCAAATAGCAAACAGTGAAACATCGAAAGATATGTGTTTTGAGGTGCTGAATTCGTTTTTGGGTAGAATTTTGGATTGAATCAATTATTCTTCATTTTGGAACCACAAAAAGGAAATTAAAAATTTTTCTCAGATGTTATCGAGTGATATACTACTGGGCACGTTCTTTGAATCGCTCAATTCAAATTTTGAGTGTAATTTTTGATTTAATAAAAAATGTGGTCAAGGTAAATTTCTTTTATATTATCCACTGTTACATCATAATGTGTGTTTTCAAGGTGCTGAATTCCAATTTTCGGTCAAATTTTGGATTTAATCAATTATTGGACTTGTTGGGCCATAAAAAGGTAAGACCATAATAATTTTTCTCATATTATCAGCTAATGCATCGTACAGTGTTTCTTCAGGGTTTTATGAACTCAGGCCCGTAGACAGGGAGAGGGCAGGGGGCAACGCTCCTCCTGATGGCGCTTTTTTCTCTTCTTGGAAAAAAATTTTTTTTTCTGAATTTAAAAAAAAAGGAAAGAAGCATTTTTCGTTGCTATGTTTCTCTCTAATATAATCCACAAACAAAATTTTGTCCTCCCTGGTCTGCAGTTTGCCCTCTGAGATTTTACTTTGGCTACAGGCTTGTATGACCAAAAATTTTTGGTATAATTATTGATCAAACCAATTTTTGAACCCTTTGGGATCTCAAAAGGGGGGATCAAGATAACTTTTTCTTATATTATAAAGTGTTGCATTATAGGATAATAATCAAGTTTTTTGAGGCACTGAGATCAAATTTCTCAAAAATTTTGGATTGAACTTATTGTTGATAATTTGGGACCACTAATATTAGATTAGGATAATTATTTCATAGATTATCGAGTGATAAATAGTAGGATATATTTTTAGGTCACTAAATTTAAACTTCCATCCGAAATTTAAAATGAACCAATAGTCGAGACATTAATTAGGACTATATAAAAGGGTGTAAAAGTCAGGCAAACAGTCAAACCCCCAAAAAAATAGACATCACGTAGGCAAAGAAAAATAAATGAATTAACGCACAGAAGCATTTCTCTAGCACGAAGTTAATCAAATATAAGATGAATAGAACGAAGTGGAGAAGGAATTTTAAAAACAGTGTCTGAAAAACTGAAATAAATAAACAAGAATGAAAAAGTTAATAATTAACATTACATCATTCCAACGACCAAGATAATTGATCAATGAAAGCCGTCGAAATTTGGATTTGAAAAACAGGAAAACAAAGCATAATTTACAAGTATATGGGTACTGAATGAAAAAACCTTGAAAAAACTGTGTGGAATACCTTGTCATGAGAGATATTCTCACCAGAAGGAAATTCAACAGAATTTAAGCGTGTTCAGCCACTTCGTACATAAGTACAAGTAAGCCAAAACCAAGGCGAACACTGGCGATTTTAGAGCCGGTTTGGGTGGTTTATATACGGCTTATTTACACGCACACAAACACACGTACGTAAGAGAATACGTACGTTGGTGAGAATGGGCAGGTTGCATCATCCCCTATCGAGATAAGAGATGGCTGGCCGGTTCGTGTATGGATCGTGACATTGTTTGGTGATGTCACGATTTGGTACTCGTACATTACCTGCAAGTACATACAGGTAATTACGATCGAACGAGTTTTGTGTGTTTAACGTCATATAGACAAGTAATTAGCCTGCCCTTTGGGGCGGCAACTATCGTCAAGGGGTCCGAGACCCTTTACCTCATACCAGTGAGTCCCCACAAACTGTATCAAATTAAATAGAACTAAAACGACAACATAATAAAATTTATTATATATTTAATATCAAGATTTTTTCTTTTGAAAACCTGCTACGAAGAATTTAATTCGGTCCCGCAATTGAAATGTAAAATATCTAAAATTACGAAGTAATATAATCACAGAATAACGTTGAAAATGGACGAAAAATTGTACAAATAAACAAACGAACCATAAATGTACCTACAATTAAAGATATTTTTCGATTATTTTTACTAGACCAGACGTAGACCGGGTTATCAGAAGATATTTTAAGAATACTGAACAAAAACTGATTTAATTAATAATACATAAATTGATAATTTGTGGAGCCACTAAATTGGCATTTATCAACACTACTTTACGCCATGCGTGAAGAAAAATCGTAACGTTTTTATAATCTTATTTCCGTTCATAATTCACAATCTAAAATTACGTAACTACGTAGGTACAATAATAATAAATATTAACTTTCTGATCTGTCCTTCAAACTAGGGAAATGTTTTTTCAAAGGCGTTTCTCTGCCATTTTTTGACCCATTATTTCGGTGATTTTTCACAAAACAAGGAGTGGCTTTTCACAAATGAACCAAATCCTACAACCCAGAATGTTTTAGTCATGAAACGTCTCAGTAACAATTTCTGTCATTTTTCGATGTTTTACGATCGTGACAAGCATTTATTAGATAATCTAACTCCATTAAAACCTTATAAAGTACAATACGATGTGAATATAGAAGGGGAAAAAATAGCACACGTTTCAGCAGAGAAAGAACAATTTATTTTCTAAATAAAGTCGAATGCTCGTTTCTTCCTCCCACTTCTGTGTGATATTATATGCGCGCAAAATAGATTTAACGCGAAATAATGTTGGAAAAATATAAAATTTTGATTTATTGACGTGCTTAGCCGAAGAATAACTAAAAAAAAAAGTAGATCCGCACCACCTACTTCATTCGCGAGATGCTCGGTGAAAACTCACGGAATTAGAGCTACAATACCATTCGTTAACGCCTGCTATATCATAAAACGAAACATATTGCATCAGCTTATTACACTGTGCCTAAGTAAATACTATGTTAAAATACCTACTTACATAACGAGTTCAGCTTTATAAATTATTACAGTAAAGAAATTCTCTTCAAGAAATGTTAAGTGGCGATTGAAGTTTAAGCCAAAAAGTTTTAAAACTGGGCTCCATTTCATTATTACGATTAACATTAACAGTTGAATAACGTATCAGATGATGTTTGGATGTTTGAAATAAATAAGGTAGGATGACTAATGAAGCGATAAAGGTATCGTACATGCATCGTTTAAAAATACGAAGAAACTTGTATTATGAGTCAATATTTGGGTATGGGTCAATGCAAAAATTTCCGAGACTTTTCATTGCTTTAGCCGCAAGAAAACTGCAGTGATAAGTATTATTCTCAGAATTTGAGGGGCGTTAATAAACGTGGGTCTATTTCCATGATAAAATAAAGTTTTACAGAGCATAATGATTGACAAAACGAGAAAAAACTGATAAAAATAATACATAATACTAGAACGTCTAAAGTACCGACAGCCTGCTTCTTCCTTAGAAATAAAGGAAAAATATCTAAATAATATGAAAATCAATTTCAGAATGATTATCTATAGTCCTTGAATTATGATCGCTGTCAAAGAAACTTTCTTTACCTATAACAGTTTTCACTCATTTTTCCAAATACGTTATTTTTTCTTTTAGGAATGAATTAAAAATGAGTATCCAATTAGAAAAAAATAAACAACACAAATCACCTGTACTTTCGCTACAATAAGATTATATAAAAATCTGAAAATATACTTAGGCAAAAAAATCGATTACTTTCTCATGCAAGTTTGTTCATATTTCACAGAAATTATTACACTAAATTTTACTAACTCGAAAGTAACTATTTCGAATCTCATTTCCTCGGAATTGGAGACGTACGAAATTTGAACGCATATTTTTAAAGAGGAAATTGGTATAACTCAATTTCAAGGTTGAAATAATCGATAATGAAACCATTTAAGAGGAATTTTTCAATTACTACACCGGTACACTACAAATGAAACTCAAAGTCGTGGATAAATAACGGTTTTTTCAAAGTGATTTTTCCGATAAATTATAAAAAAAAATTTTAGCACCCTCCTGCATTTAACTGACAAAATGCCTCAAAAAGAAAAACATACTAGGACATCAAGATATGTCAAGAAAGGTTAATTTCACAAAATAATGTAAGCATACAATCTAGCAAGTAAATACAAAAATCACTCAAAAAAATTTGCGACAAACCAAATTTTCAACAATTGCCTAGGACATTTATCAATCAAAATGATTTTATACTGATCTCGTTCACAAATATGAGTATTAAAAAAAGGGCTACTAACTAGGTATGCGTTACAGTAGAAAACAATATTTTAACCACAGGCCAAAGTTTGGAATACATTGACGAATGATCTAAAATCTCAGTCCCAAGAACGGGACAATGGTGAACGCAGAGACATACAGCTAAAGAGATGTCCAACGCACTGTATACACTGTGGTTAAAAAATATATGAAAGATAGAGCAGAAGAAACTTCAGTTATATGTTCTGCGCATCGAAGGCTGGGCATATATAGTCGTGAAAACAGACATCTCCACATGAATACACACACATTATTAAGCTACGATACATGCGTAGTAAGAAATATTTATCAATGTTCTATATCTGACGTGTTTTTGATTCAGCGTTGGACATCTATTTAGCTGTTGATGTATGTCTCTGGGTGAACATCAGAACCTAATGAAACGGTTGAAAATGTAATAAACATATTATTTTGAATGGTTTTTGAGTAAAATTTATAACATGCACCATTCCTAAAAATAGTAAATCCATAAACTACTGGAATAGAAAGTTGTGCAAACTACATAAACATAATCATAACTTGAAAGAGCTAAAATAAAAAATATAGTGAGCAGATAATTATGTAAAACCATTAAAAAATATTCACTGAAAAAATGAGGACAAAATTCCCCCTCAGTGCCTCGAAAACCTTGGGTACCAACTAAATATACCAAAGTTAGAGAGATTTTTAGCCCCTACTTTATTTTAAGTTAACTTTGAAAGCCTAAAGGCAAGTACACGTTTGTATAATTCTGCTGTGCCATATCATAAGTGTGAGTCATAATACAATACACAGAAGATATGGCTCTCATTTTATGAGGCACTGCTTAGTATCGTATTATACCTTCAAATTACATTGAGAATTTTGCGATCCTAGATAGCGTATTTTAATGTAATGGTAGAATACCGAAACCATCTGGAAAAGGGTTTTGTATTGTATTATGGTATCATTTTTTGATATAGTGTGAGGTTAGGGACATTGGACACATTGACACAATATGATGATACAATACGGCTAAATGATACAAATGTGTACCCGCCTTTAGTATTTGAAAAAAATACCTGCATGTAAATGAACTAAAGAGAAGTAAGTAAATTTTCTGTTAGTAAAAAGCAGAAGCTCCCAAAAATCAGAAATCAGTCAGGCATTAATCATGTGCCCTTTCCTTATATATTTTTCTGCACCTTTCTTTTACATTGTATGCATTCCTGAGTAGCTATTTCACTAATATTTTACGTCATTTTAAGTCAGGTCAAAAAGTTCAGTAAACTTAATTGATGTAAACAAATATTTGCGACATATTCTGAAAGCCAAAAAACATTGTTCAGTCGAGTTGAGAAAAACTTATACAACACCAGAAAAAAAAACATTCGCAATACATCAAAAAACGTAACAAACACATCATTCCACCTTTTACATCCTTTGTGACACCTATAACTTTGTGCAAAGAGCTTAATCGACATAAAGCTTATGCCCATTCAACCTTTTAAGAAAATTACGTCGGTTCCTTCATGACTTGCTTAAAAGGCATAACGGATATAAATAAGGTAAAAAATTAGTGGAATAACTCTCCTGGTTTATGGGAACCAATCATTTCAAAAGACACCGCAATTTGGTTTCATACATACAGTGTGCAAACATTTATGTAAGTTTTGAAATATTTCAATTATTTTAAGTCACCTATTGAAGCGGAGGAGAAGGCAAAGAAAAAACTAACACAAAAGTCTGAGCTTATCGTCTCCAAAAGAGCACACACTAATAATTATAATAAGCCAATAATAAGATAAATTTTAAGGAACTGTCCAATATTAAGTAATGTGGAGTATTCGAAAAAAACAAAAGAAGAAGAAACAAATGAAAGAGCAGATATAAAATTAAAACTCAGCGCCTAAAACCATGATATCGATAGTAAGAATACTTGTATCACTACCGTGGATAAATATTTTTCTCTATTTCTGGCGTCTGGTTTTGTGTGAATTATGAAACTGCCCGTTTTTGGAAACAAAATTTCGCGTGAAATGTACAGATGAAAATGATTTCAGGAAATTTCGGAATTGTTACCCACATAAAACAAATTACCACAAAAGAAGACAATGCTTTCTTGGCAACACTCACAATATCGCCACCTTGACCCACCCTAATCGTTAAACACTAGGTAGCTTCATTCAGCGTAACAGCCACCATTATTCGTAGTTTTTAACAAAAGGGCGAGATTCTCAACTAAAATACTACTTCCAAAACCGGATGAAAAAACCACGCTGCACTCAACACAAAATATCGTATTAGTGATTTCAGCTATTCGAAAGAAAGGCAATTAGGCAAATAAACCGCGAGCATACCAACGTAACCACATGAAATTTCACCTCGTTAAATCGAATGAACGGTAGCCCATACATAAGATTATAAGGGTCGAGGGAGAATTGCGGTGGCACTTTCGCCGTCACACATTTTTCACGCTCATACACACTCGGTGATAAAAATCCGAACGAGAAAAACTCCGAGGTAGCGGCGACCGGAAATGCATTTTCAAGCAGTTAAGTCGCCTGCGTAAAAAGTTCATTCATGGACGAACGGTCAAACGCATTACAGCAAATCGACAAAAGGTAGTGACGAGAAAAAAAAAGTGACTGCAACTTTCGCAACGACAAAACCTTACTTACTGTCTACTAGAAAGGTAAACACCGGTTTTCAACCATTAAGGTGTGTACTTATTCAGTCGTACTGGCGACCAACCAGTGACTCATGAACTAAAAACGGAATCATGTCGTTGAATTCGAATAAAATTAGCAGAATGCGAAAAAAAAACACATAGCAAAATAAAACAAAGGAGGGGGAACTATCCACCGGATACAGCGGAGGCTTGGCTAGACGTAGAGATTTTACACGGTCCCAAATACACCTAAAGAGTAATGTCTTTTCAGGTTGGCAATGCCGTTAGTAAACAACAACTTTATATCATAAATTCACGATGTAGATGGGGAAAAAAATTAATTTATACGCAGAAAATGCGAATTTAATTCAATCATTAATTCATTTTAATCAGTTTTGCAAGAGAAAAAATAATTATGTACTATGATTGTATGATAAGTTTTTATGGAACAAAAAGTTTTTCCACATTTTATCATTAATTTTAATAAATAGAAAATTGATTAACTTCGGAAAGAAAAATTTTATTCGGGACATTAAACTTTGAAAATAAATATTTTACAGTACCTACGGAAAAAAAGCAAATAATTATAAAGCATCAATTTGTTCTTTATTCAACACACTTTATTTTTCAAGTTATAATTTTAAAGATCTCAATTTATCATCAAGTGGTGGACAAAATAAGGCGGCTCAAGTATCGAATTACCAATTATGCACGTTCAACTTATGTTATGACATTAAAACATGTCAACAAACAAGGAAAAAATGAATACCAATTTACTACCTTTACAGGCAAAGAAGAAGTGACATAGACACAGAAGAAAAATTGCAGAAGACATTTCCAAGAATTTAAAAAGTGCGGAACTGCGAAGAGAATAGGCAGTAAGAGAATTGAGATTCAAACTAACCGTCCTTTTAGAAATCATAATGTTTGTATGTCCGCAGTTATCAACATCGTAGAAATTTTGAAAAGGTAAAAAAAGAACTAAACTATGAAACACAGAAACTCCACGCATTTTCATTTCAAGGGCTCATTAATATGAAAACCGTTCGAATTACAATAGCAGACTAACTGAGTTATATAAAAAATGTAGGTTTGAAAACAAACTTTAAAAGAAAGAAAATTTACTCAATAAAATAAACATTCGAAAAAAATTTCCAAGAGAAATAAAATGTTATTAATAGACTTTATTTTTTGTGCTTCCGACAAATAAAAATATACTTAGCTAAAATATTAAACGTAAATAAAAAACCGGATTTTATTCAACGATAATGTCAATTAGTGATTTTCTGGGACAATGTACTCCATAGCTCTAACCCATTTTCGAAAAAAGTAGGTTCTATTATGTCTGTGTAAATTGACCAACAGTTGTGGTTTAGCTGAATTTATAATGCAACCACAACTGAATAATTCAATGAAAGTGCAATCATTAATTTAATTTTGAATTAACCTCGCTAGATAGTGAGTTGTGTCACTTTCAGAAAGAAAAGAGATTCGTCTTTGCACAACGTGGAAGTATTTTTATACTTTCAACAAAATATTATTTTCGTAAACAGGTTCGGATTTTCAACGATTTCGAGAAAAAAAAAGTTCTTACCATAAGGTCAACAAATCACAAACATCCACTTTAGAATGATAAGCTTACCTGTGAAAAAAAGAAAGAAAACATTGAGTTAGTATAAGCTACAATAACAAATTTTAAATTATTCAAAATTTTCTTAGGCTAGCAAATACCAAATACATTACACAAAGCAATAAACTAGGAATTCATTAGTTACGTTTGACATGGCAAAAAGAGCAGACTTTAAATTTACCTCAAAAATTATTTGTTCGACATGGAAAAGTGTGACAATAAAACTTTGTTTCGGGTATGGATGTTCGACATACCCAATGAAAAAAGAACTTTGTTTTCTAAAAAGGACCGATTATCCTGCTGACCTTGCTTGATGAGTAAGTTCTGAGAAACAGCAGAAGTAATTCTACGAAATACAATGATAAACCTGAGGATGCTAGTCACTTATCAAAAATTTTAGAAATTTAGATGGATGATAATGAAAATTTAATTAATTATTAATTAATTGTTGGAACATTAAACGTAAAATATATCGTTAACATTATATTTATCGCTGATAATTCATATCATTGATTTGAGATTAAACTTCCCAACCCATTATCGAATAAAATTTCAATGATATCTTGGAAAAGAAAAATAGAATTGAGCTGAAATGTCATGAAATATCGTAGTATGTAAGCTGAATATTCTTTAAAAATCGTGTTGAAATTGTAGGTTTGGTTGTTGAGTTACCAAAGAAATTCTGTTTACATAATGGGTGGTGTGAATAAAATTATAAGGATTGGATCCAGTCGCGGAATTTCT
This sequence comes from Ericerus pela, assembly GCA_011428145.1. Lineage (NCBI taxonomy): Eukaryota > Metazoa > Arthropoda > Insecta > Hemiptera > Coccidae > Ericerus > Ericerus pela. The sequence goes on along the minus strand of WOFM01000053.1, from coordinate 364,968 downwards.
GCATTTAAAAAACTTCTTCATAACCAAACGTACGATTTCAGCAAAATTTTCACAAAATCTTCACTTAACATACAACAATATCTAAAAATTTCAAATTTCTACAAAAAATGGTTCTCTTGTAATTACATTTGACAACTTTGATTTTATCTAATATTGATGAAAATAAATTAGAAATATTAGTCGAGGGTAGGCTTAACAGTTCACAGATCAGAAATTACACTTTTTAATCAAAAGTGAGAACTGAAAATTGAAAGAACCAGACCTCCACTAAAATTGCACTTTAACTTTTAGTGTAGCATGTGTTTGCCACGTTAAACGCAATCATTGAGAAATATGTTTTGAATTTTTTCTGGAGTAATTTGTTGAGTAATTTGTTTTTAGTTATTATTTTAATGAGGTGTTCAAAAATGATGAAATCATTAATAACCCTATAATGAAACTTCTCTCACGATAATACTTTGAGATATAATGATAAGGTAATACAGTGTTAATGTATCAAGTATGAAGTAAGGAAAATAGTATTACGAATCAAAAATGATGTTTTAACATTTATTTATATGTGTTAACCAATAAGAACAAAATATATACCCAGTAGATACCGTTGATAGATGATAAAAATTATAATTGCTTTGATTCTCAAGCTTATTTCAATTTTAAAATTTCTGAACTTTTCAATTTAATTAAATACATTTTTGAATAAACATGAAAGTAATGACATTTCAGTTTCAAATGTATTTAGAAGTGTGATGCGAAACATAGAAGTGATAAAGAGAGAAAACTTATGGGCTGAAATTAATTTTTAAAAATATGCTTTTTATAATGGTAAAATGAGTGAAGTGAAGCCTAGCAGACCTAGCAAACTCTATGTGAAGCCTAGCAAACTTTATTACCTCACACAGAAACACGTAACCTAATCCACAATTGAGATTTTAGCACTTTAGTGATGTTGAACTGGGTAACTATTCACGGGTCTATCCATTTACAAACCAAACACGAAGTCTAAATTCTATTCCCAAACGGAGTTAAATAAAATCATATAAAAAAATGGTTATAATTTAAAACAGCACATTATCACCATACCACCTACTTTCAATGGTCTCAACCAAGTGGTATTCTCAGCACTTTACACTTTACCAGTCTCCTTTAAAAATTTAACATAGTATCACATTTCTTCTTAGTTTTTCTTATTTTTATAACGATAACTGATTTTTTATACGCTTTTATTCTACTCACTCAATTTGTTGAAGTACACCGAATGACCAACGTCAGCGCTGCTTTCACGTGTTGCGACACACGCACAAATACACACATATCTGTTTTTATCAGTTGTTCTTTTCAATTTTTGTTTATTTCTGTATCAGAAAAAAAAAGTGAGAAATTTTATTTTCTCTTTCGCCGTTATTTTCTTCTTCAAATTATAAAAGCGTATTTTTTAAAAACTTGTTTTTAACCTATGTTGCGAGAGTAATTCACTAATTTGAAATTACTTCGACAAATAAGATAATTTCCTTTATATTATCTTTTATTAATATTTCACGTTAATTATTACAACACTTCGAAATTATACTTAATACTATTTCTTAAGACTAATGAAACCTAATGTTCACAACAGCTAGTGTGAACCCTAACTTGTCTACTTGACTGTAGGTTTAGGAATGATCATGTCTTCCAAATGAGGACACGACATCACCTTCGTTTTCATTGTTCTAATCAAATATGGCCGACCAAAAAGGTGGCGTGATACAGAACATCCGCCAAATATGATGACATGAAATAGTCAGCATATCTGGTGGTGTCTGATCGTGAGAAGCAATTCGGTATATAGACAGCTATTATTCTAAGAATTAAGAATAATAGTTGTCTATATTTTGTTCGACACGTTTCTGTAGACGAACTGATTCGTCTGCAGAAACGGGACGGAACAAAGGTCCCCGGGCGAAAAAAAAACCCGAAGCTCCTGCTTCGTTAAATTTTGCGTTCCTGAAAGTTTAGATTTCTAATACATGATACGTTCTTACTTTTAATTATATAACAATGTTAGTTTTTTTACAATCATTTCTTAATTTTACGTTGCGGAATTGATCATCGCCTAAAATATAAAATTTAGCATTTGAGCATAGAAATTTATTACTGCAAATTGACTTAATTGATAAAATTTTGGCATAATCAAATTTATTATGCTTTTTAATGATAACTTATTATATTTTATTACAACAAAAAAAATATCTTAATTTTATGGACCATTAACGGTGTATTGCTCCCAATGCCAAATCGTTTATCTGATTGTGCGCATTGATAGCAACACAGTTTACTTTGAGGTTGACGTAAATTAATATGGCTACCGCAAGAGTTAATAAGCCGCACCAGCCTAATAATAGTAGGTGTACGGTGTTTATAGTGTCTTGATATCCTAAATCAGGAATTTTCAGTTCTGCCGTTTTCAGTCTCTCTTCAAATTTGTGGATTGGAGTTATCGGCGAGATGTACGGTACGTTGTCATGCCATTTATTGTTGTACGCAATTGAAATATTTGGAAATTTGAATGATTGACGTAGCCCAAAATCTAGTTCCATAAACTGATATTTCGTCCAAACTAGTGGTAGGTGATGTTCTATAAGGATTTCCTTCTCTGGATCGTTAATACAGGGAAAACCTGCCGGGATGATTGTTTCGGCATTGTTTTCTCCTTGTAACTGCTGAATTTCCATGATACATGGGACTGTCAATAAAGTTGCTCCAGGCCATGAATCGTTGATGGCTATACTTGTGCTTGTTTTTGTGATAGTGTTAACTGATATCAATGGGTTTTTTGCGTTTGTTATTGCAAATTGGTTCATTTCTATTTGCTTTACTACAATCTCGTTATGGTTCGTTTCACATTTAAATGTGCATTTCTTTATAATTTCTTCATATCTCATTCCTTGAAATAATGCTCTTGCACAATTACCCTTGTTATTGATTGTGCGGTCTTGTGGAAGAAAACATAGTAGGCTATTCTTACCACAAAGGTCGATATCTGTTCCCGTAATGATTCTTATTGATCCGTCGAATTTATTGTGGGATAAGATCGAAGGTTCTTGATCCCAAAAGCAGATTTTGTTGTCATGTGTACGAAATGCTAATGGAATAACATTGTACAGGTCGTATTTCGCGTGAAGATTTTGAAGTGGAATTTTTAATTCAATTTCTATTTCGTTCCCTGTTACGTAACAATTTACTAATTTTGTTCTGTAATACGATTGAATTGATTTCTCGTCTAATACTACTGCAAAATTTGATTTTTCCGCTAATTTCTTTATTTTTATTAAGTCTTCTTTTAAAGTTGTTTCGTTAATAATCGCCGCTGGTAGATGGTTATTTTTACAGGATAGGAATAAATAGCTAAGTTTAGCATTTTCAGTAACTAGGCTCGCATGAAGAGTTCTTGCTGTGTCGAAAATAAGTTCTCTTCTGGCTTCAATTATTATTTCGTTGTTTTGGTTTTGTATCGCTTCTTTTAGTGCTTGAACATTTTCTTTTAAAATTTTGGAATTGTCAAATTCTATTTTCTCGAAATCTTTTATGTCATGACATTGCAACACCATGTGTCAAAGTCACCGAGCATTTGTATGCCGCGCTTTGTTCGTTTCGATGGTTCTCTGTCGAATTCTTTGATTATTGCTTCGTTGATTTGCTGAATTTCTATAATTAAGTCTAGGATTCTTAATATGTTTTTCGATCTTTGTATGCACCATATATTTTCTTGGGATACGCAACTCTGCAATTTATTAATTTCTTTCAGCCATTCCGGTGTTTCTATATTTTGCCTTCTTGGAATTTTTAGACTATACAATATTGGAATTGTTTTCTCATAGGCCTTGCTGAATTTGTTCGGTTCAAAATAAGCTCCTGACGATGCACTAATCTTCGTTTTTAAGCTTGTGTTCTCTGTTTCGGTTATGAGTGTGGTGAGTGTTATAAAAACGATAACGGCGTGATTTATCATTTTGTGTAGTCTGAAATCAGTACAAATCACATGAAATTTGCTGTTAAATGCAGTATTATATTCGTCGGTATATTACTTAGTTGTTATCATATTGTGCGAAAGGAAATTATATATAGTGAAAAATGTACATCGATGCACAATATTTCTTTGATTTTTATTTCTTTCTCATAAAAATCTACATTTGTGCGGAAATTACTACATCTGTATTAGTGTGGGACTCTGGAATTCGATTTACACTACTACCATCGAGAGTAGGTCTTGGGAGATGGCGTACTCCAGTATATTTCGATTGTTCAGCAAGAATTGATCTTGCTTTACAACTCGAATATATATGGAGGTATCGCAGTCTTCTTGATGTATTCGATCTGTGGCTCCGTCTCGATTTTCTTCGTCCTCGTCGTTGATTTTTTAGTTTTGAGTTCCTAATTTTTGTCGTAATTATTATTTTTTTTGTGTTTTTCTTTTTCTTTTTTATTATTATTTTTATGAAGCTAAGTAAAGACTCTTTTTACGAGTTTAATAAAATCATGAGTTTGGGTGTTGACCGTGCTAGTAAAGAGGTTCTAGAGGATGCCCCTATGTATCCTACTCCGGCTGAGTTGCGTGCGCTGCCGAAGTTTATGGTTCCAGACAACAGTATGGTTGAGACTTCGGAGAGTTTTATGCTCACGCAAGTTTCTCTGCCATATCTGCGTTGTTGGTCTCCGCGCTGTCCGTGCTTATTTACTGGGGTGGTGAGTCTGTGGAAGATTTTCAAGGCTTTGCACTCTTTTCTATCCGCTGACTATGGTCCAACCGGGGTGGATGCGTATCGGAAAAATTTTCCCGGTGACTCTCTTAATACGTCCTTCGGGTCGTGGAGGCATGTGATGCCGCAGAGTCTATGTGAGTGCTGTTTACAGTCCATGGTCCAACTGGCTTCGCAGTTCAGTTTCCTCTTTCCAGAGGCAAGCCTGTGGAGATGGGAAGGATGCGTGGTGTGTTTTTCAACACTTGACATCAATCCGTCCGATATCACCTCGTATGCCGTCGGTCTAAATCTTTTGACTGCTATCATCATGGCAATGCAACCTCTTAATTTCGGCTGTAAGGTTCGTTTTGCTGTTACGAATACTGCCTATGCTAACACGATAATGGATCGGTCACAATTTCAACATTTAGTTGATTATTTCGTCCGATTTTATCGTCGGAAGATTGAAATCAACGATACACCTCACTACATCGAGGTTCTGCGTATACTGAATCCATCAGAGAGATTAACCATTTCGCACGATCGCCGTGTTTTGCGAGGGGCTGATCCTAGAGGTGAGCCGAGTCCTGGGCCAAGCAAGATGATTGTCTCCAATCGGCGCATGTTCCTGGTTCCTCGGCATCAGCGCTTTCGTCGTCGTTCTACCTCTCCTGAGGCTGAGGCTCACGACCGCCCTGAAATGGTGGAGCATGAAGAAGTCAAGCCCGAGGCCGCGGAAACCTCTCCTCAAGATGTGGACTGGTAGATTGGTAAGTAAAAAAAAAAATTTATACCCTTCCTTTTTTTTGTGGGAGAACTAACTTTACGTGAATGGTCCTTACAATATTTCTTATCTATAATTATTATGAATTAGGTTATAAACATTATTATACAATGGTTTAGGTGGGGGTTCCGAATATCTTCTTACATATTCCTCCAAGCTTAACTCACTCGGGTTTTTAAAAGATTGGGTAGGTAGAGACAAAGGTTGTTTAATACATTTTCCCTCATCACACCTACTGAACAAGTTGAATTCTTCCAAATGTTGTTTTTGGGTAATCAATTGAATTTTTCGTAAAGTTATTCTTTTCTTTTCTGGGTCTTTTAATTCAAATTTCTTTTTCCATTCTGAACAATCCTTTCCTTTTAATAACGCTTCTTCTGTAAATGTTACCTTTTTATTATTTTTATTCTTATTACCAGATTTCTTTAATATTCCCTTTCGTGGTCTTCCTCTTGGACGTTTGACAACAATTTTGATATCTTCTTCTGAATCATTTTCTTCAGAACTTTTCTCCTTCTTCGGTCTACCTCTTTTTCTTTTTGGATTAGAATTAATTTCTTCAGGTTCTGAGTTATCAGATATATTTTCTTCAATTCCTAATGGTAAATTCGCATCACAACGGGCATTATAAGGTGTAAGTCTTCTTATATGCACTGTGTCGTCTGTATGATTTCCATCGTCGGAGATTATACGAACAATATAATTTAGGTCTGAAATTTTCCTAACTATTCTATATGGTCCTAGAAATTTTGGTTTGCCTTTTCCGTAATTTATTGGTGCTTTCAAAAGGACTAAATCATTAGTTTTATAGGAAATTTCTTTTCTTCCCTTATTATAACGTTCTGAATATTTTTTTGCATTTTCTTTATCTAAATTTGGAATTGTTTTTCGTATTTTATTCGCTTCATTTATCTGTTCTTCTCTGTTTTTACTGATAAGCGGTGATGGAATATTTAAATTTACTGGGGGTTCACCTTTATAACCGTGCATTAGATAAAATGGATCGTGGTTATTTAATCCTTCGATAGGTGTCATGTTGTAGGTCAAGGCTACGTTGTACACGTGGTCTGACCATTCTTCACTATCGGCACTCTCGTATTTCGCTAACATTTTTTTTATTATTCCGTTCATTTTCTCTACTTGTCCTTGAGTTTGCGGTGAATACGATGTTGAGTAGTATATTTTAATACCATTATTTTTACAATAATTTTGTACGTATTCGTTCGAAAAATGAGTTCCGTTGTCACACGTAATCTTTGTTGGTTTACCATAATGACGTACTATTTCTTTTAGAAATTTAATTACTGAATGCGCATTTGGTTGCGTTACTGCTTTAGTCCAGCAATATTTTGTTGCTTTATCTATTCCTACTATGACAAACTTCTTTTCATTATTGGTATTAAATTTTCCAATAAAATCGATTTGAATATGTGCTAGTGGTATACATTCTTCAGGATTAATTGGTTTTAAATATCCATATTTTTCGTTAATGTTTTTATTTATTTGGCACTGATGGCACGATCGTACATGCCTCGAGACTATTTTGGGCATTTGCGTAAAATAGTATCGAGCACGCGTTTTGGCAAGAGTTTTACGAATTCCAAAATGTCCTCCCCCAGTTTGACTCTCATGACATATGTCTAGTACTTGAGGTATGAGGGAGTCAGGAATTACTGGTACTGCATAGTGATATACAGAGTGATCAATATTTTTCCATAAAATTCCATTTTCATCAAGAAAAAATGGATTTAGGTTTCGTGATCTTTTTATACTCAGACTTTTTCTTAACTCTTTTTCGTTGCCACCTTCTAAAATTTTTATTATGATTCCCCAATATTTATCATCACGTTGTAAATCCCATAAATTGTGGATTTCTTCGTCTGTTATTTCGACTAGATTTCTTGTTTCTGAATTTTCTGAAAAATTGGAAAGCTGAGAATTTGTAGACGTATCGGAGTTTCCAGATCTTTCCGAGATATCGGATAGAATGGAACTTCGATCGTCTTCTGAATTGTCACTTTCCATATCTGCTTCATTTTCTTTCTTTTTCATACTGCGTGTTATTGCTTTGATTTGTTTTTCTTGTTTTACAATATTCGGAGGATCAGGTGTTCCTTCTGGTATTATAAATTGACCATCTCGGAATTCTGCGTAATTGTCTTCCTCCTCTTCTTCTAGGCGGGATAGATAGTCTGCAATTTTGTTATTTTCTCCTTTGATATGTCTAATTTTAAACGTAAACTCTCCTAATTTCGAAATTAATCTATTTAATCTGGCGTTTGGTTTCTTCATTCTACTTTGATATGTCAAAGGTTCGTGATCCGTAAAAATATTAAATTCTTTATATACTAAGAATTCTCTGAAATATTCACAAGTTTCGGTGATAGCTAACATCTCTAAATCAAAAGAACATAAATGTTGTTGATTCTTAGGAATTTTCTTCGAAAAATATCCTATAGGATGTGGTTCTTTCGTTTTTCTGTCTACTTGCATTATTACTGCTCCTATTGCTGTTTTGATGCGTCGACTTCGACGTATGTTTCAGCATCAGGATCGTAGATTGTAAGAATTGGATCTGACGTAATCAATTCTTTAATTTTGTCGAAGGCTTTTTGTGCTTCGTCATTCCATGCTATTTTATTATTTGCTTTAACATTTTCTTTTCTCGTTAAATCTGTTAACGGTGCCGTAATTTGCGAAAAGTTTTTTATCATTTTTCGATAATAATTTGCTAAACCAATAAATCTTCGTAGTTGACGTAACATTTTTGGTGGTTGTGCTTCACGAATCGGCTTGATATTTTTATCTAATGGTTCTAATTTATTGTATGAAATTTTGTGTCCTAAGTATTCTATACTTTCGTTAAAGAAGCTACTTTTACTTGTTTTAATTAGCAAACCTGCTTCAACTAGTACTTTTAGGACTTCTTCTAAATTTTCCAAAGTTTCTTCAAATGTTTCTCCAAAAACACATATGTCATCTAGATAGACTAAAACTTTGTCTTCTAGTATATGATTGAATAAGTCGGTCATTGTTTTTTGAAAGATGCTGGGGCTTGCACTTAATCCCATAGGAATGGAGTTAAATACGTAACTTACTCCTCCAACATTTATTCCTGTAATCGCTTTTGATTCTTCATCAAGGGGAATTTGATAATATCCCTGATTAAGATCAATTGTTACAAAATATTTCTTATCTCGTAATGCATCCCAAATTTCCGGGAGACGAGGTACTCTACTCGTATCTTTTTTTACTATTTCATTTACACCTCTATAATCTACTAATAATCTATAAATTCCATTTGATTTCTTCTTAACAAATACTGGGCTCTCATATCTAGAGCTTGCTCTTTTAATAATACCACATTCTTCAAATTCTTTAATTTTCTTTCTTATTTCTCTTTTTTCAAAAATTCCCATATGGTAGTTTCTACGTTGAATTGGCTCGTCTGTTTTCAAGTAGACATGTGCCGGTTTCAATTTCGTAGGTTTTACCTTAGCAGGTTCTTCCGTAAATATGTGAATATATTTTTTTAAAACGCTTACTACTGCTCGTTTTTCTTCCTTCGTTAAATTCTTATTAATATTTACTCTTGTTCCTTCGTTGTCGTGGATAACGCTGTCATCAGATCGGGTTATACGGACAAGTTTTAGCATATCAACCTCCTCACCCTGGTTAGCCACAGTATCCCCCGACGTAATGCGTTGGATGCTGGGTTTGCCATGGCGGACGGAATTGGTCTGACGGTCCCGCATAGTCGGCTGTCTGAGCCTATAGCGTCCTAAAACTGTCCCTTGTGCGATCTGGGTGTCGAAGTGCGGACTGTGGAATCTTAAGGCTGGCCATCCTAAATCATCAACAATATACTCGCCTTCTAAACCATAACTTGTTAAAAACCACTCATCTGGATCTGCTTTTCCCATATCTGGATCCAGGTTTACATAATATTCATTATTCGCTTCTATGCAGAAATCTTTGTCTGCTCTAATAAATCCTTCACAATTTTCTTCCTTAAACTTAATTATACTATATGTTTCACGCTTCCATGGCGGTCCTATTCTAAATAAATTCTTACTAAATAAAATATCGGCATTGTGTCGATCTAAAAAGTCGTATCCGAGAAGTAAAGGTGTGGTCACCTCAGAGGTTACGTATGCTTCCGCATCAAGGAGGAGGTCACCCATTTTTATAGTGATTTCTACGACTCCTATGACGATTATTGCACTGTCGTTAGCGGCTACCATACACACTCTTGCAGGTCTGATCACATTATCCTTTACGAGGTCATATTGGACAAGCGTCACTTCAGAGCCGCTGTCGACTGTTCCCTGTGTTTCATATTCCTCACGGCTCACAATGTTGCAGGGGACGATTAATTTACGTCTCGCCCTGACTAATTTCATTGATGCACTACGGATATGAATTTTCCGATTATGCGGCGCGTGTGGATCTATTACTAGGAGAGCAGCGCAGTCCGGATGATGGACGTTGCCATTACAAGCCCGAAAGTCGTTGCCATTAACTGGTATAGAGCAAACGGGCTCTACTGCAAGTTTTTTGGCTGTTGGGTAAAGTTTTGTTGTTGGATGCTTGGAACTACATCTGGAGTTCGCAAGTTATACGATGGAACGGCATAATTTGTTGTAGGTGCCCAAGGTTGAGTATTTAACATCGGGGCGTTATATGCCTGTGCGTAACCTGTTTGTTGTCCGTAGGGGTTAAATTGTTGACCATAGTTCGACGCAAAATTATTGTTGAAGCGTGGTGGTCTGAAATTTCTTTGCGGGAATTGAGGTGTAGTTCGATTTCGTAGTCTACAGTCTCTTGAGAGATGTCCTCTTCTTCCGCAATTGAAACAATTTATTTCCCTCGGTGGATATCTTTCATTATTTTGTGGGCGATACGAATCTCTTGTCGTTGGTTGTCTATATGCATTTTGATTATTCTGGGGTCTATTAGATTCTCTTTCTCTAGACTGTCTTCTTCTAGGGTTACTTTCGTTATTTTCATTATTATTATTATTCGGGTTTCTTTCTCTACGAGATCTATTTTCTACATTTTCATTTTCTGATGTTTGACTTCTACCTCGGTTTTGTTCACGTTTATTTGAGGTGGGAGGTTTCCATCCTGCCTCTACTAATGCTACTATGACAGGGTCTGTTGGAGATATAGGTGGGGTTGCGGGTTTCACTGGTTCTTTTTTCTCTGGAACCTTGCCCTTCATCATCTCTTCCATCTGTTTTGTTAGTTTAGCTATCATTTCTGTAGCTTTGTTTAGCATTTCTTCCGTTTTCTGAACATCGGTCAAATCTAATGCCTTTTCTTTATATTCTTTCCAGTCTGTGAAAGTTTTTGAGATTTCACTCTGGGTTTGGAGATTTTTAGATGCAAAAAATTTCCTCATTTCTCCTGTTAGTCTTGGGAGTAAAAGATCACAAATTTTCTTCTCACTTATTGTAGCATCTAATTGTTTGTAGAGTCGAAAGAATTTTGGTACATTAGTACTGAAATACGTGTCATCAAATTTTAATGATTTGATACGTTTTTTTACCGTATCTTTATCTTTCTTAAAGATACGTGTTAATATTTTCTTAACATCAGACCATGAAGTTTCTGGGGTAATTTCGTTTTCTGCTGCGAATAATTCTAAAGCTGTACTACGGAGGGCTATATTTAAATTTCGGATCATTTCGTATTCCGTTGCCTCAAATGTTTTTGCTTGAGTTTCGTATTCAAAAAGGAATTCTAGGATATCTTCATCAGGGCCATTTGAAAAATGGCTTGGGGTCCATCTTTCTGATCTTTTCCAAAAATTGTTCATGGCTAGGTTATGTTGTGCATAAGCATCATTTGCTGCTGCATATCTTGCTTGTTGCTGTTGTTGCAAAAGCAAGCGTGCATTATTTTCAGCAATTTCTTCTGGGTTCATTTTATTATTTTCAGATTTTAGAAAGGGATTATTTTTATTTTCAATATTTATTACGTTGACGTACGTGTGTTCTTTTTGATCAAGAAATTCCACGCGTATTTCTGGTGGTAATAAATTTATAGGATCGAAAGAATCTTCTTCAGCTGTTATCGGAATTTTACTTTTTGGTTTTTCCAAATTTTCTGGACTTTTTACATGAATTTGGACTGAATGTTGAATTTCGGTCTGTGAGGACTTTCCCTGTCCTTGAGGGACTAGTGACGATAAATCAGCACTAGACTGTGAGGGTCTATCGACAAAAGTTTGATTCAATATTGATTGCTCTCCGAGGAAGATTTCGTCTTCGTCGTTAGGGAGAGAGAAATCAGATGTAACCGAAATTAATTTTTTAGGTGACACGTGGTGTGACACTTTAGATAGTAGTTTTTCAAAACTTGAGCTAAGGCTTCTTCTTGCTAACCTTTTTTCTGTCTCTTCTTTTTTCTTTTTCTCTAATTCTAATTTCTTTCCTTTTGTTTCTAAATCTTCTTCCTCTGTGTCGGAGAAAATTTCTTCTGCTTCGCTGGGGTCTTTATTTTTTATACTTCTTGTTACTCTACGATAACTTTTACTTTCCTCAATTAATTTGTTGAAATCACTTGTTCTTTCAAATTTTTCAGTGTTGGGGTTAGAATATAGTATGTGTAACAACCAATGTTTGGAATGTCTACCTTTATATAACTTTTTCTGAAGTTCGATACGTGTTCTGCCTTCTATCCTTTTTACTTTAGCTGCCTTTAGCACACGATAAAGGAATAATGTGGACACACGACTTCCCCAATGATTATTAAGGAGTGGGTAATTTCCTTCTTCAGAAAAATTCTCATACAGGTTTGTAGGGTAGTTTTCAGATTCCAAAATATTTTCTTCGGCTTTTGAATCTAAAATATCCGGGAGTGATGCACTCGTACTTTCACTTTTTTCAGACATTCGCGAGGGTTGGGATATTTTACATTTTACAATATTATTTACGATATCGATAACGGTTTCGAATTGTTCCGAATTAATGGAAGATAAATTTATAATTTGCTTACAGTTTGGTAACGGATAATTTACTGCAGTATTCTCTAGGTTACGAGTGACTTCTTTCTGGTTGACTCCGTTGGTGAGTGATTTTTTGTTCTCAGCGTTGTTGATCTGGGTACTGGTTGAGCTGACTTTGTTTCTTTTTGATTGCAGGAACCAGTGCCGGATTTTTGTTTTATTTTTAAGTTTATTTTTAGATTTGTTTTTTGTTATTAATTTATCTTTAAGTTTTTTATTTTTATTCTCTTTATCAAATGTTTGCAGTCTTCTGCAATAAAGATTTGATTTCGTAGACGTTTGTTTAATTTCTCTCTAATTATTCGAATTATTTTAGCCACGATTTTTTTTATAAATTACATAAAAATTATTAGCTCTATTAAGAATTTAATCAATTAATTACGAGCTCCAAAAAAAAATTTTATTTTTCACACGATTTGAAAAATATTTTACGAAAATTTCAACATTAATTATAAAAAAAATTTACTTCCGAAGGTTTTTTTGTTCGGGCGCCAATTTGTTGCGAGAGTAATTCACTAATTTGAAATTACTTCGACAAATAAGATAATTTCCTTTATATTATCTTTTATTAATATTTCACGTTAATTATTACAACACTTTGAAATTATACTTAATACTATTTCTTAAGACTAATGAAACCTAATGTTCACAACAGCTAGTGTGAACCCTAACTTGTCTACTTGACTGTAGGTTTAGGAATGATCATGTCTTCCAAATGAGGACACGACATCACCTTCGTTTTCATTGTTCTAATCAAATATGGCCGACCAAAAAGGTGGCGTGATACAGAACATCCGCCAAATATGATGACATGAAATAGTCAGCATATCTGGTGGTGTCTGATCGTGAGAAGCAATTCGGTATATAGACAGCTATTATTCTAAGAATTAAGAATAATAGTTGTCTATATTTTGTTCGACACGTTTCTGTAGACGAACTGATTCGTCTGCAGAAACGGGATGGAACAACCTAGCTTATTTAAACTTTTTTTTTAAGCATTTTTAAGCAGGTACCTATAGGTATTATATATATAATTATATTGTTGTTTTAACATACACTCAAATTTATGTTTTAGTAAACTTTTCGCTCATTTACTTATTTTGATCGTTCTTATGTTTTGAAAAATTTTTTCTTAATGTTAAGGTAATTTAAAATGAGAATTATGTATAAGATTATAAAAATTTTAAATGATGGTTGTAAGGAACAGAAAACATTTTTTTTTCACGAAATGCTAGGGAGGATTCTTTCTTTCATTCTTCATTCTTCTTTTGAATTTCAAAAATCCCCATAAAGAAATTAAAATTCAAGATTTTTCTACACGCACACACACACACACTTGTAATGAGTATCTTGTCACATTTTAAACTAATTCCAGCCGCTGTGACATTTTCAAAAATCACTGTTTCTAATTTCGCTAGAGCTTTGGGGGTAAACTTATGCAATTCTTCATTGCTTTCTTAAAAAAATAGGACTTAATTCCAGTAAAAACAATATTTTTAATCATGAGAAATTCCCCCTACCTTGTGACATTTTTAAAATTTCTCACTACTAGTATGAAGTGATTTTAATTTTTAAACATGCTAACTTGCTCAAATTATTGGTGACAATTAGTCAAAGTTGATTTCCAAGTGAAAACAAAATTTTATGGTACAAAAAATTCCTTAAAAATTCATTTTGAAATTCTGGCCTCTGTGGGATTTGTACAAGGCTGGCTGGATCTTGGACTAAAAAAAAAGAAAACACACTCCGTCTCTAATTTTCAGATTGGATGCATCACAAATCTCATATTTTAGCGTGTAAAGTATGCACTTAATTCGGAATGCATCCGCCATATTTTGGTTACCTTGCGACATTTTTTGTGAAAAATACTGGGGCTAATATTTTTAAGGCTAAACTTTGGGTCAGGATTTCGAAAAATTGTTAAAACGTTCTGATATTTCTAAAAAAAAAGGTCAGAATGAAAAAACACGTCAGTAGTACTGATTCATGTCACACAAAACACGTCACAAGATACCATTTGCAGACACATCCTCACTTAAATAATAAATAAATCGATATATGTACATCAAAACAAATGGATATCATTTCAAAGAATACCGATAGGTATGTTAATAACTACCAATAAGCTAGAACAAATGAAGACCTCAAATTTCACATCGATTTGTGAAGCCATTTCTGATATATCTTTGGGACAAGCAAATAAATATTAAAACATTTGCTGTGCATGCACAATTTATTTTATATAAAAATTAAGTGGTGATTTGAAACCGGTGAGTTGAGACGAATGTATTCCTCAAATTTCATAGCGATTGTTTAATCCATTCCTGAGATATTGTTGGGATATACATACATTGAAATGTCAGCCAATAGACAGAAAATTTATAAAAAAGATGGAATACCGTAGATATAATTTATAGCTCGCTGAAAAATAAAATTTTCAATTTGACTAAAATTCCTTCACAACCTGAAATTGATGACTTCGGATACTTAATCAGAAAAAAAAAAAAATAGAAGTGTGAAGTATTGAAATGAAACAACATCTAAGTACAAGTTAGTTAAATCAGTTAAAATATGGAAACGAAACTTGAGGTAGTGTTAGAAGTTTTTATGGGCTACATATTTGTGTTAAAATTTTTGAAATTTATCAGCTAGTTTTGGAAGAAGGGGTTCTCAAAGTGTTGTAAACCTACCATGTTGTCATCACGATAACTCCCATAAAATAAAAGATTTTGGCTTGAAATTTTTATGGTAGTTGGAGACTATTGGAGACTGGTTTGGTATTGAATTTGAGCGAAATCGGTCCGCTGGTTTTCGAATGGCAGCCATTACAAAATTTGATACTTTTGGAAAATACACACTTACCGCGGTTGATGCGCAGCAGTGATATTTCAAGGATAAAACTACGGTGTTCAACCGCAAATTTCTATACATCCGGCGAATGCGTAAATTATTTTTTGGCAATATCGGAAATTGTATTCTACTGAATGGCAACCCACATCTGACCAAAAATTGGAAAAATAATGGAATTTAAAACGCATGGTGTGTACGTGAAATATCGAGAAAAAAAATGAGCAAGAAATGTATTTTTAATGTATTGTTTTTTTTTGTTTTTTCACTCACGAGGGAACTATTGAAAATATTCGAATTAGAGCTGAAAAGTTAAATCACTGATCGAATACCAACTAAAAATATACGTTTGACTCTCTATAGTCAGATATATAATGGCAATTTTCACGTACTGTACGTTACACACGGCAAAATGTGCAAAAAAGCTTTCGAAAGTTAACTAACGTAAACAGAGTAGAAAAAAGTCAAACAAAAATAAGGCTAATGTGTCTTTGAAAGATCATGATGTACAAAGAAAGGGTGGGCAAAGAATTTTTAATGTCAACAAATGAAAATATCTCTGCCACGCATCAACCGCGGTAAGTGTGTATTTTTCGAAAGTGTCAAATTTTGTAATGGCATTCGAAAACCAACTGACCGATTTCGCTCAAATTCAATACCAAACCAGTTTCTAATAGTTTCCAACAGCCATAAAAATTTCAAGCCAAAATTTTCAAATTTACGGGAGTTATCGTGATAACAACATCGTGAAAATACACTAAAAGAGTATAAATGCGGTTATTGAAAAATTTCGCATTCTTTTTAAAGAAGTAAGAAAGGAAGAAATATGCTAATATTCAAAAAAATTCTGGAATTATTTCAAAAAGTTGTATTCACAACAGATCGAAATATTTTGAATTGATCGTTTCTGAGCTAATAATTTCATTTTTCTGATACTAATGAAGCAGTAAGTTCTATGTACAAGCTACTATGGTGAATGGTATAGTTTGATCGAAAATTAGGTTATTTGAACTAATCTAACAAACGAACATTTTTTTCACAGAGCTGCAATAAAAATGAAAAAAAAAAAAAACAAATAAATCTCCATAAATACCATATTCTTTCATGAACAATGATCTAAGTACCCATATTTTTATGTGGCTTAAGCACAATATCCTTCGAAATTCAACAAACAAATAACAATACTTCATCAAATCACAATTAAACTCATACACTCAAATCACAAGGTTGCCTCGGGCAACAGAAATTACAGATTTAAAAATGGATTTACCTGGGAAGTTTGGGGAATGTATGGTGATTTAGTATTTTTACAGATTTTAAGGCGCTCTTTTCGAATTTTTACTTTGCAGCCTCCCATCTTTTTAACAGCGCTCGTAGAGGCTAACGATTGATTTTATCATAAAAATTATGAAAAAATAAATTTTATAATATTTTTTCTGGTTTAATTAGTTATCTTTGCCAAAACAAGAAACTAGAAACTATATATTTTCAATAAACTCATTCTCAACGTTTTTTTTTTCAAGACGGCGGCTCAAGTGGTAAAGATAGGAGATGGCGACGCAAAAATTTGAAAAGAACACAAAAAAATCTATAAAAGTACAAAATATCAAAACATCTCCTAAATTTTCCAGGTAAAAATCCCAAATGCTTGGACTATGATCTGTTGTGCAGATTTTTCGAACCTTAGCAACATACGGTTAAGCTTTGACACCAAAATTTTATTTTCACCTCGAATACTTTACTCGGTAACATAGAAATTATATTAAAACTTAACCGAGTTCACAAAGGACCAGACCTCCCGTTACAGAACCCAAATTACAAAAACAAGTTTTTCAGACGATAAGCTTAGAAATAATTTATGGACTTGATGAAATTCCAAGAGAAACCTAAAATTTGCAATACGTAAGTAAAACGATATTTTCAACCTAATTTCAAAACAAAAGTTCGAGGTAGCATGCGGTTATAGTATCCAGTGTTACATTTCCAGTGCACATGCAGTCAACTTTTGCACATATGTCAGGACATTGCTGAATTCATCGTCACCAACTCACAATACGTGACTATGAAAAGCTTTTAACCCACAAAACGAAATCGTTTTTCCACTACGTAAACTATTTTTTTAAAGTGATGTATAAAAAAAAAATTTGCGACGTTTTTATTATTTGCAATGACAACAACGACAACGCCGACGAACACGAAATCTACGTTATTTCTTTTTTCTTCGAAGTTGGCTTTTATATTTTTTCTACTTGTTACAAGACAGTTTTTCTGCACCACACGTTCTTCATAGATATTCTAACATCTGATGATGCAATTTTACATGGACAAGAAAATGTAAAAAATGCTTTCCTCCGAACCGACTCCATTGTATAAATATCGCTTTCCCCCATTTTGGAATGCAAAGGAGTGACGTAAAGTTCAACACACAGATCAATTCGTAGTTTCAGAAAAACTTGGGGGTTAGTCGTGTTGAAAGAAGTCGTAATTCGATCTTACGACATAATGTCTTCAGCTGACAAGTAAGAAAATATCATTGGAGAAAGAAACAAATTGTAGGTAAATACCAAGTTGAAAAAATAAAAACAAAAGAATACACCTAGTTTGTATAACTCGTGTCAACGCTGAAGACAGATCTGGCATTTGCATGAAAAGATTTATAGTCGTTAAGCAATAAGGAATAGAAACCCACTTTCCCAAGATAAAATAACAAAATGGCGACTATGGCAGGTTACTGGCTTTATTTCACGATTTTCGCGAAATTGTATCACGTGTTCAACTATTTCACTGCCGAAGTTCCAACTGGCGAATATTGCCAATGGTTGTTCGAGGTACATTTTGCATTCAACTTAATGCACAAAGTTCAGCCTCAATTTTTATGAGTATAAGATTCGACGTATTGGCGTATACAGAATAAAAAACGAAAAATAACGTGGATTAGAGAATTTATTCGAAACTGGAGTTCCTAAAGTACTGGAGTACATTAGTATGGGAGCTTTAAAAGTCATGTTTCAACTCTTGTCCATATCAGGAAAAATGAACTCGTTCAGTGTGTGAATAGAGCTGATTTTCAAGTCTTACCTTTTAATTCTCATTTTTTTGGATTGTGAACATGGTTTGTACATGTGTATGTATATGCAACGTATGTATAGATGAAAAGATACATAGAGTGAGGGTATTTGTGTGTGTGCTCAACTGTAGTTTCTCGGATACTTGAGTGATACCTGAGTGAGAAAATAATTATGCTAAGGTCATTTTCTTTTGTTCTATCTTCAAGTTGAATACCTGATATTGTAGGCGTCTCTACTAACAATTGGACACTTCAGCTGCTGATAGGAGATATTTAAAATAAAATAGAATAAAACTAATACCCATAAAAAATGGAGAAGATTCCAAGAAAAGGAAGGAAGATTTCAAGTTTACTTTCTCTAACAGATTCATTTTTGGTAATTACTTATGACACCATTCGATCGACTGTTCACAAGCAATGAGAGTTATTAAATTCACACCATACTGATGTTTTGTGTTGACATTCATTATGATGTGTTGTCACATCACAATATAACACAAAAAAGTGCATGATGAGAACCGTTAATAAATAGTAAATTAGGTTTGTTTGGAAAAAAAATTTTTTTCAAAGAGATTAAATAGAGGTATTCCTACTTTGACTACATATTACTACTTATGGACCGCTTAAACTGATAAAAAAGTGAAGACAAAACCTAAAATGCGGGGAAAGAAATGGCTATGGCGCAAACGGCAAATGCAATACTTTGACGAGTTCGTCTCCAATAGATAAGTGATAAGAACCAATAAGAAATGAGAATATTGTTTAATGCACTCTTTGCGCCCCAGGCTTTCCATTCCCCGTCCCGGCAGATGATATCTTCATTTTTATTGTTCTACCTTCTAACTGTTCGAGTAGTCCATACGCACTAATATAAAGTCAAAATGTTCCTATCACAGCGAAAAAGAACTATGACGTGGCTAAAATTTTTCAAGAGGAAGAGGGATTAAAATATTTAAAATTTGGAAAAATAAACAATATTGTGGAATAGAAAACGAGTTAATAGAGAGGTTTGGTAAAAACAATATTGGGTTAACCAGAAAGGATGAATAAAGTGGGAGAGGGTTGAAATATAAATCCGAAACCCTCGCAAAGGCAATGATATCGCAGTAATTGTGCTTCAACCACCAAAAAAAAAACTTACGGAGTTTTTAAGTTCACATAGAAAACTTGATTATATTTTATGTTGAACTTCGGTTAATTTAACAATTAGAAATTAATTTTTAAATATAGGTGTCAAGTTACCATGTCTGATGAAGTAGGATACACAAAATGCCACTATGACGAATTTTAATGTCACTGATGCAGAATTTTCAGGTAATGCGATAATCAGTTAACATTTTTTAGAAAATCACTTTTTACACATAAAACTATGTCTTTCAAACAGAATACATTAAATAAGGAGAAGAATTTAAACTTACCTTAACAGTAGGTAATAAAAGAAATCCGGAATAAAAAACAAATATGACTTGAACGTAAACTCTTGGCCCGTATTATGCCCAATTCTCACAGCCAAATTTACATATTCATGAATACAAACCAACAATAATTCAGAAAATTAAAAAGTCATAAAACGCACTCAAAACACCTAGTCACAACCCTTCACGGTCGTGTATCTCTTGGCATTCTCGTATTCGGTGGGATGGAAAGAACAATAAATCATAACTAAGTCGTAAAATCAACAAGGAATTTGGAGAAGTACAGACGATCTACTAAAGAGATATATTAGGCCGACTATAAAAACTCGAACGTCCACTCTACATTTTCAATAAAAAAAAAGCAAAAAGAAAAAAAAAACATAAAGAAAAATGAAGGTAAGAGCGTTGAAGAACTTTATACGGTATAAGAAAAACGGAAAACTCAAAAAACCGGAAACACAAAATGATTCCAAAAATCTTCTTTTTCAACAAAAAAAGTAAAGGTGTGACGTCACCTTTCGTTTCGAAAAAAATCAAATTCAATCAAATCTAGTGAAGAAATTTCAAAATAAAAAATACAGACAGTTTTTGATTCTTGATAAGTTTTTAAAAAATCACAAAAAATAAACATATTAAAATGAATTCATTTAAACAAATTCCGTTTCTTCTTCCGGCTCTGTATTTAAATTTGAAAGTTTTACTACAAGCAACGTAAATGAACCATAAAATTATGGCTTAAAACCATCAGCGCGGTTAGAATACATTACGTTTTTGGTAAATCAGTCTAAATATTTTGTTACTGCGTTTTTTCCACCTCGTCTTTCTCCTTTCTGTCTTAACAAACCATTTTTATAAACATCTCGAAGTCATAAACTAAGTTTCCAATTTTAAACCTTCAGCATCAGCTGATAATAGCGATTACTTCCTCACAGGATTCTCGAACATCGAGCATGTAACATAATATATGTATACATATAAGCAGATAATAAATCCAGAAAGGATTTCCGCTCGAAATACGTAGAGTAATATCTGTTTCTTTTTTCTTCTAGCTTGTATTTTTTTCCCCGGCTTTCGTTTTCAAATTCTTTTCATACCGTAATGTAGTTTATTTTTTTCATGCACAATTTTTTTTTCCAGTGATTAACATTTCATTCAAGTTAGCAGTAGCACAACTAACATATTAAATAATACTGTCGCACAAACACAGACAGTCAAAAAAGACAACGTGGGAGAGCTATTATAATGGAATTTTCACATTTAACTCGACAAGGATCATTCAGAAAGGGGGAGAACAATTTTTTATATTTTTCCCACAACACACATATTTGTAGAAGAAAAAACGAAGGGAAATTGAAAACCTGCTAGAAGTGAAGATAGATGAATATGAGAATAAATTAACGAATGGACTAACGACAAACCCGATAAAAAATAAAAGCAAAAAAATATTGAAAAACTATGAGATAGCGACAAACAACAAACTGTTGTAAATAAATTCACCGAAAGGCAAAATATAATCAAAATGTTAGATAGAAATAAACTGTTATACAGCCTCTAGCGTCAAATTCGAACTTCTTCATTGATTATTTATAGGGAATCACGAACAGTGATAATAGATTTTAAAACTCTCATAAATGAAGTTTCTTGTCCAAGAATCAGGTGGATCTCAATATTTAAATGAATTTATTTTCAAGAGCTGTTTATCATCGCTTATTTTAATTTTAAAGAAAAGATAACAAGTGTGTCCATTAAAACAAATCTGTAAACTAGAATAATATGTTCTATGAAAGTTGAAACGTGAAAAACTGGCAGCGATCAGTTTCTGATCCTATGATTTTTCAAAAGTACTAGTCCACTTTGGAAGGTTTTTGTTTTGAAGACAAACAAAGAGAAGACTACGAAATGAGAATAATAAACTTCTAATGATTTTTATTCCCTTCCCAAGTTTACTAAACCATGAACCAGAAGATAAATTCGAGTCACTTTAGCCTCTAAAACCAGTAGCTAACCCTATTTAATATTGTAGATTGCGAAGATGGTACGAATTTTGTTATTTATTTTGACTTCATATATTATGAACTTCACGGGAGCACAAACAAAATTATTAAGGAGAAAATTTTCAAAATTTTAAACTTCAAGAATTGAAGAATATAACGTTCAATTGACGATGAATGACTACGCAGATTTAAACAAAGTAAAAATCATGAAGTTGCGTAAACTAAGATTTTATTTTCGTGAATGGAATTTTCAATTTTCAGAATTTATTCAGGATGGGAAATGAATTATCTGTACTTTTCAATACTAGCATTAGCCTCTTGAAAATTGCAAACTTCAACGGCAGAAAAACAATGAAAAAATCGAAAATTTTCATTCCTCAAATTTTAGTTTAAAAATGTACCATAAACTTCGAAGAAAAAGCATTTTTTTTTTTTTTTTTTTTTTTTTTTTTTTTTTTTTTTTTTATGTAAACAGCAATAATTTTAATGACGACTTTTTTTATATCTTTCGATAAGTAACAGCTATCTAACCACTAATTCGTTTTTAAAAGTGAAGCCGATTGTAAATAAAATTTCGAAGTTACGGAGTCCAGAAAGCTTTTATTGAACTTGTCCCAAAAAAAAGTACAGTATTGAAATATAACAAATTTGATTTTTTTAAATTTAATCATATTAACGAGTTTGGTGGACAAGGCCGCAAAAAAGTAATTACCTTTAATCTGTTAAACACAATGAATAAATTAACAGATGAACGACAAGAATTAATATTCTCATACGTACTTAACCAATTAACCGTTCAGAATTTTCAACTCAACCATCTGTTATTGTAGTATTTATGAAATTCGCAACAAACGATAACAAAAAGGGCGAAGAAGTCAATGGAGGAAGTGAGTGGCATGTTTCATGATCTTCGCAACTTCAATTATCAACACTTCTCCATAAATTACACACGTATTAATTGTATTCACAGTGGCCAATCACAGCAATGTACCTACTCACTAACGATCACTTTTTAATTATTAGAGTAATTAACGTGCACAGTAAAATAATCGTTTCCAGTTGTTTTACAAGACATGCAACAGCATATATATAGGCGTTCGTGATCGTCGTGTCGTCCACAGTAAATTTTAAAATGCGACGCATGTTGGAATACAGGCACACTTTGTTATTGTTTCGTTATTTTCTCAACGTGTTAATATGAGATCGTAGCAAATTTTAAAGCAATTAAAAAGGGAAAAATTAGAAAGAAAAATTTAGTTCTCGTCGACGAATTTATAGACAGAGACAAAATTACTAACCATTGAAGAAGAAAATAAAATCGAATAGGAAAGTAAAAACATGGGTGGTAAAGGTAAGGGGGAAAGTTGGCCGAAAATGATCGCAAATGACACTTTACAACTGGGAAATATTTGTGAGCATGAGAATTAAAATACCACATAGATCAAATACATATTATATAACGTCCTGTACATTAGAAAAAAATACACTTGACCAACGAGCAATTTTGAAAGTAAAGATAATTACTACTAGAGAGGACGTGAGGAGTGGCTGTGGTTTTGAATTAACGTTGTAGTACTAATCAAAATGGTTTTCTAATGGAACAACCGAATATAATAAGAATGAATTCATGATATAGAAAGAAATTATCAAAATACTAGTCCACTTTGGTTACTATCAAAGCTCCATCTTTTTCTCAACACCGGAGTTTTACTGACGACCCGAAACTTGAAAAAGGTAAACTCAGTATCAATTAAATGTATATTTCAAAAACTTTAACCGTAATTATTTCAAAGCAAAAATCTTCAATTAGGCTTACCATATCTAAATCCGTGATGAAATGAATATCAAATAAATAATATTCAATTCAGTTAAAATACTAGTCCCTCCATGTGATCCTTTTTTTTTGGGGGGGGGGGGTTTGGTTACATAGTCATTTCACACAGTATCTAGAAGATATATTTATCGGTGTTGTCTGAATCGTGAAGTGGACGGTTGGGAGACGGTGGCCAATGGTCTGCCAGCATGAATTTCTCAATCAAAAACTGAACCAATGGTAGAACTGATCTCCTGAATCATACTACATATGATTAAATTCGAATACCTACATCATAATTCAGTATCGTTGACTTACTTATGATTTCACTAAGTTTTCCTCAAAATTGCGATCATAATTTAAATTTTCAAATAAACTGAGATTAAAATATTGACAATAATTAAAATATAGAAAAATCAATATTCAAAGACAAATAGAAATTATGGAGATATTTAAAAAATTGAAATTTTGAAAAACGAATGAATATGGATTTAATATTATAAAGCGGAACAGTTTTTAGTTCTTTTTTCTTCTATATTTGTTTGCGTAAAAAGTCAGCCCAAATTATTACAGCATGAGCTTTTTGAATTATAATGTCTTAATTTCGCATAGTATATAATATCAAATAATTACTGCGAATCAACAAGAAAATACATAAAATATTTATTTTCAGGGTAATACGAACGACTTTAGCAAAGTCTTATGCTTCACATTTATTGCAGTGATGTAGAATTATCCTACATTCAATGGTTGAAGTAAGTATTATAAGGTTTGTTAACAGAAATCTTCAGTTAATTTGACGAGTAAGTTTACATAAAATAAATAAACTCTGCGAGAAAGTTCCAAACAGACGAGTAAGCAAACAAATTTTTATTCAGGCATTAAAAAAAAAAGTAAAAAGGTTACTTGGAGAAGTGGAACTTATTCAATTCAAGAAACGAAGGGAACAGACTGACTTATCTTCCGTCGTGTTATTTATAATCTTTAAAAAAAAGTCATTAAACTATGAAAACGCTTATATAAGCGATGAAAAAGAATTTACGGTGCATTACCACAAAAACACTCATTCGTCAAGTAGTTATAAAATTCAAGAGCACAAAAAGAAATGAGGGGAAAGGGCACAAAAAAAAGAAAGGAGAAAAAACAGGTGTAAATCAAGTAGAAATTTGACGAAACGAATCTGCAACCATGAAATGTGAAAATCATCATTAGATGCGAAAAGGTAGAAGACTGATACCAGCCAATACAATGAGCGACAAACAGGTATATTAGTGGGAGAAAAGTCATTTGAGGATCGATATTGGAAAAAAACAATGTGAGTGAGAGGGGGCGACAAAGTAGTTCAATTATTTTCTACCTTCTGCGAATCCACGCTAAAAAGCGATACAACGCTTCTATAACAAAACTCATCGGTATGCCCGCAGCTACTTATTCAATTTTTTTCACAATTTATTTGCGTCTAGGTTATACATTTTGCAATCTATATGCGTCATATTATTTGTCAGAAAATGAAAAAGTATAAGGACATGCCTACAACTAAACACCTTGACCAACAACCTCGTCCACAGCCAGAAAAATTTCTACATACGTTTGAAAGTTTCGCACAATATATACCAATTTAATATTTCATCTCGCAAAACCTACCAACTTTACCACCCTCCACGAAAAAAAACTAAGTGAAACGCAGCAGTAATGCAAAAAAAAAAGGGGGGTTAAAATGTATTCTCTACAAACCCTCTTCTCATTTCGCCACGTAATAAACTAGTTAACCCTTTAATTCTTTTCTTCCCAAAACTTTTTAATAAATGTTTTCATCCCTCTTTCGTTTTAATCTCGTACCGTTCTTATTTTGCACCGTTCGAACATATGGTTGGAAAAACATTTGTTACTTTGACCCTTATTATTGAGCGCACTATTCTTCATTGAAGTGTTGCCACCCAACTCCAAAAAATAGACAACCTAAAAGCCAAAAATGGTTTTATAAACACTTTATAATTCGCGTGACATAGGTAAAACATCGAAAGAAAAAAACAATCCCCGATGAGATTGGGTAACTTTTAATTGGTGACTGAAACAAACGCATAATTTCCATTTTTTCATTGTTGGTAAAAAAAAAAAAAGCACGTGCGCTCCAAGTACCCCATACCAAAAGTACTTATTCATCTTTCTTTCAATTTTTTGGGCTAACTACTAATCGTGCTACGAACGAATACCTTTTTCTTTCTTTAAACCATTAACTAAAAAAAAAACAAAGCTTAGCGTAGGTAAATGAATTTGTGGGATATTTCGACTGAGAGACCAACGTTTGAAATTCAACCCGCAGTTTGATATTCGTGAATCTAAATTCCATAGAAATAATGTGTAAGTACGGAAATAACGGGTAGGTACGGAAAATTGCCAGGTGCTAATTTAAACACGATTACCTAAACTAGATAAGTTGAAAATATTGTTATGGTCCAGGGACAAATATTGTGCGGGTCCTTAATCAAATGAGCAATCTGGACAAATGCCAATAACAGTGCTTAGCTGCAAGGAGCGTCGGAGAAATTTTAAAAAAATACGATAAAAAAAGAAAATGAAGAAAAAAATGGAAGAAAAGAAAAAAAATTAGTTGATTTGAACTAAAAGAGAAAATTTGGTCATAATTCAGAAGTCAACCATCCATATATATTATTTCCAGAACAAACTCATTTGACAAATTTTAATGAGTTTTAGTAGTTTTTTGACTTGAGGTTCTGGATTATTTCATCTAATACTGTATCCAGAATTTGTTTATCATACTGATCTGGTTACTGCGTGGTTTTTTTCAGTTTTCTCTGGAGTTAATTAAAATCTTACACTTATGAAAAAGTACTTAAGCAAGAGCATACTCTCGAACCAAAAGGGGCCCCGGCTGATGTCAGGAAAGAATGAAAGAAGAAGGACGGTACAAAAAAATTAGGCCCCATAAAACGTTTCGAGAGGGCTTCGAATTTTCAGTTTCGCCACTGTATTTGAGTGTCTTAAATTCAGAATTTACCTCCATAAAAATAACCGACTCTCTAGCACAAAAATGAACGATAAAACCTACCGAGTGGGGCGCACAACCACGATAAACTTGATGAAAAATCAGAGTTTTTTCGGGTAAGATATCTAAGGTAAAGAAAATCAATGTTTTTCATGTTATCAGAAAAGCTCCAAAATCATCAGAGGTAAAGCCCAAAAATGTTTTATGCGATGGTCAAACCAAGATTTCGAAAAATAAAAAATGAAAAACATTTATTGTGTTAAATTTCAATTTTCTTTGGGATGGGGTCACTGATTTATTCGCTTAAGGTAGCCAGAATCTTTAATACAACACGGGCAATATTGCATTAGGATGAGTAGAAAAACGCAATACGTCACATATAATTTGTGAAACATAATCGTACTTGACGCATATCTCATTAAAATGGATCGAAAGGTTAGAAATATTGTGAGCAAAATTCGAGACGTCCACGTAGTAGCTTGCATAGAAGAGTACATTCATAGTAAGGGAAATTATGCTCGAGCGGGGAGAAAAATGTTGGGAGGAAGAAATAATTCAAAAAGTTTCGGATTAGAAGATCATCTTTCTCCAAAGATATATTGCTGCAACTTTCTAGCTTCGCAAAAACAAATTTTTGTAATATTTTTATGATTTATTTTGGAGAGCGAGGAAAAGAACCTTCACGCGCCAATCTGTATCTGAGAAAAATGAATTTTGTGGCGACTCGATAATACATTTTGACTTGAACCAGCATTGCAAGCGTCCATGCGATATGTGGTATTTGTTTGCGTTAGCAGAATAAAAAATTTCATCCTTACACTTTACTTCTCGAACGATTTGGCCTTAGAGATTAGGCACCTCGATAAGTTTCAATAGTCAGTATGTATTACAAACTATAGGTTTCAACCAAAAATATTAACTAAATTTATCGCACTAAAAGAGACGCGTTCTCTCAAACTTCGAAGCAAAAGTTTTTCACTAAATGGAATTCTACATAATAAATCAGCTAATAATTTATCCATGAATTCATATTTAATTTGAATCAACACGACCACCAATAAAACATCAACCACATACGTACGTACAAGCAACAAATGATGGGAAAAGTATTACGGATTTTCTTAACGAATTCTATTAAAAACAACCTACTACTCATTGTACTTTTCCAAAACTTGATACATACCCATTTCATTCTAATTGAGATCACACGCGTCGGTACAAATAATTCTTGTCTACCTCAACTGATACAAAAACGATCAGACCAAATGACAATAAATCTTAACTCTACGAAGATGCGAACAAAGACGCCGGCAATGGCCTACTTCGGTTAACAATGAAAAATACCACCCGCAATACAGCCTTCAAATAAAGCCATCCTTTAGGACACTTGTCTTGTTCTTTTCTTTTTTTTTCCACATTTTTTATCGACATAAAACATGGATTCACGATTTTATTATCTTCTTTTTCTTCTTTTCATCTTACTCCCTTCCACGAAATTTAGTATTGGTGAATACTATCATACGCGAAAACGATTGAATATAGATTCAATATTCATTTCAGTTGAACCTTCGGGACTTTTCGGTGAGAAAACACCTTCATAATCTTCATTTAATACAAAAAAGGTACTCTAGAAATTTATTCGAGGCGAATGTAATGGAATTTCAACTTTTTCATGGGAGAGAGAGAGAAAATAACTCGCGCCAAATGCAAATTTGTTGAAAGAGCACATTCATCAAAAAAGTATAAACTACGTATCGGCAGTTTCTAGAGACTTCTATATTTTACCTTGCAATATAGAGATGTTTATGCGATGTATAATTTATAGAAAAAAATACAAGAGCTTGAAATATTAACTTTGGGAAAACAAAGTCCTTCAGATACCATGAACTATTAACGAAATCACTGAGAATGTGAGTTGAATTATCAATAATAAGTGTACTCTAGAATTGAATCACAACTAATCCAACTTCCGAATATTATTTTTTAAATTCAATGTAATTTATTTTTAGAATTAAAATGTTAATAACCATTATTTGTTTAAGGCTAAAGGTGGCGGATGGAGGCTGTTACTTAAGTTGATGCTAAAAAATTAAACTGAAACTTGATAATATTAGTCAATTGGAATACAACAAATACTGATGAGAAAAAAGACTAGCTAATTTTAACTGTTTTATATGTACACTTTTTCTTATTCGGGAAATGCAGAAAAGTTCGTCTTCTTCATAGAATAGATTGATAATAACGCAAATTTATATTGAGTAAAAAGAAGAAAAGAATGAAAAACTCAAAAATCGATTTTGCCTGAAAAAAAGCTTAAAGGATATTCTGTGAAATTGTTCATCGCCTCGTTCTTATCAAATTCATGGTAAAAAGAAGAAAAAACGCAAGAACATTAAGTTAAAATTAAATTAAACACGAAAGGCAAACTATTAAAAGAAAGAAACTGGAGCAAGGGGTGTTTCGCACCACAAACTGAGGTTTTTTATTTATGCTCAGATGTACAATACAGAATTAAATTTGAGTTAGTTCAACCCTCATCCTGAATGAAATTTTAGAGCCAAACTAAGTATAATTCTGGAGTTGGAGTTGATTCTCTATTTTACAACTGGTTCTTAACATTTCCTCTCCGTTCTTGTTACTTTTTTTCTCATTTCTTTTTTTTTCTTTGTGGTATGTATTTGTAACGCATCTCACAATCTCCTACACTTTCTTTAATATTCATTCCAGAAAAAGTTTTTAAAGGAAAATGTAATATTTTTCAAATGAAATAATTGGAATACGAAATAATTTAAAAAGTTAAAAGAGAAGAGAGAGTGAATTTAGGGGATTCATGGCCACAAGTGTCTACGGGCTGTTCTACAATCTTTTCATTTTTCAAGGCAAGTAGGTTATCGTCAAAAGTTTCAAAATCCAAAATCCTTCGTTTAATTGAGGGTAATGTCGTTAGATAATGATGAGAATTTTTGTTAAATTAGATGATCATGAAAATGTCGTTTATCACCCATATATTCGAAGATAAAGAAAAATAGTGACTGAACTAACTTGCTTTGAAACATAAGTAATTTAGGTAGTTTATCTAAAAAATCACCTCACGATAAGTGAAAATTTCAAAAAAATTAGGGTACTAGCAAAATTTTGAAACGGAATTTTATGTACAACGTATTTTCAAATAGGAACGCAAAATCATCATCGGGAGGGTCAAAAATTTTTGAAACTTGGAAAATTTTTCATCCCTAAACCCGTATAAGTGGCGACCAAAAAAAATTTCCCCCTGGCACGTCAGCTATTTTCGTCTATAGAAATCATCAATCACCATAATCGACCATTTATGAAATTCATTCTTTAATTAATTAAAACATAATCTTCAAAAATTATTAATAATTAACGACTATTTGTATTAAATTGAAGGTTTCAACTATTGACTATATATGTATATAGGTTTCAACTGATGAATATTGTTGTCAGATATAGGTCCATCAATGGCGCAGCAAGATTTCATTTTGAAGGGGATATTTAATTTTATTTTCCTATATTTCTTTTGAATTTTTTTCGCATCTTCCATTCTTTTGGGCATTCGCTTTTTTTTCTCGGTTTTTCGATTTTTTTTTTAGATAAATTTCGTAGAATCTGAACCTATAGCGGATGGTGGCATGTCACGACTTCGGGAAAATTTTACTATAGTTTTTTCAATCATGGTCCTCAAATTCTAAAAACCACCCTATTCTCAAAAATTTATACATACATAGAAGCCATATGGGATATAATAAAATTTATCGGAAAACTGGAGGACGTATTTCTTTACGGATCGGGACAAAATTTCGTATGTGTGTACTTTGGGTCTATAACTCGGTTAAATTCGAAGATGGGCCGAATCCACTAATTAGTTTCAAAATGGGAGCTATTTGAAATTGAAATTTGAAGACAATGAGAATAGGGCGTAATTCTTTATGGATGAGAAGAAAATTTGGCATGTGGGTACTTTGGATCAATATCTCGATTAAGTTAAAAGATATGTAAATCGGTCCGTTCGTTTCCGAATTACGGCTTTTTAAAGTTTCAACTACGATATAAAATTATTAAAACCTATAACGAACGCAAACCGCAATAATACACATAACCTGAGATTCTGTCTATTCTAGGTAAAATCGACTTTTCTAATACAAATTTCGCTCCGATCCGTAAAAAATTACACCCTAACCCAATCATCTAAAAATTTGAAATTCAAATAGCTGTTATTTGGAAACTAGGAAGCGGATTAGGTTTATCTTCCATAATTTAAAATTCATTCTATTTCAAACAAAATCTACCTTTCCAACTAGTGTGCCATCGGAATTTTTTTGTGTGTTCTGAGAGGAAGTTTTAACTCTAAATCCAAAATATCTCTCTCGCTACACTACTGAGGCATATATTTGATAATATGAGCAAGGGTCGCGCAAGAGGGGAAAGTGGGGGCGTGACACCTCTCCTAAGGCCAAGTTTTTACAAAAATTCATCGGCTGTTGTAAAAATTAAAAGAGAAGGTGACTTTTCTTTTGTTTCACTAATTCTATTGGTTTTTTTTTTTTTTTTTTGATTTTATTTGCCACTTTTTTAGGTGTGTTGTAAAAATTGATCGGTTACACCCCCAACAACATCGCTTCGTGCGGCCCCTAAATATGAGGAATCATTTGCAACACTTTCGGTTATTTTGTTCATCGCCTGCAGAACACAGAAATGGCACGAATTAGGAGCGTTCGTTAACAAAATAATGCGAACGACAATGATTCAAATACAAAAAAATCTCTTTTTATGTCACCATACCACAAGCACCATCATAGCATCATTCACGCGTCAAATCAACACATTCCGTATGGATGGGCACGATTTCCGAGAGCATTGTCTTCTTTAGTCGTAGATAAAACCCTAAATTCCTCGGTTTCAAGGTAAGATCTACCAGAATTAATTCTCACAACCGTGCACATTCATATGTTGGATAGTTCCATAGTTTCGGGACACCACCATTAAAATATGTAGATGTTAAGGAGAAGAAACAAAAAAATACACACAACGTGAAGTTGCTTCCATTCAATAATTTTTACGAATGTTTTTCTTTTTCTCATTTTTTTTGTCTCGATCTCGATCCAGTCCCAACTGCATGTGATACAAACGAAAACGTGCATTCTTATTTTAAGGCACTCTATTCGCAATGCATAAAACGAAAAATACGTAGACCGGATCACGTAAACTGAACGCTACCCACCTGGTATTCTTCTCCACACAATCTTTCCAGGACAGAAAAAAAGAACACCAAAAGGATCTTCCATTTGTTCAGCATTAATTATCGTATAACAGGCCTGCGTTCGCTTCAAAGTGCCAGAGAAAATGACGCACCATTCACCAAAAGGAAATTCAAGACAGTATCCTATCAACAACCATCTACACTACCACCAATATCATTACCAAAAAAAGTTAAGGTGATTTAATTTTTGTGATTTACACTCAAAATGACAAAGGTTTGTGTCCGGTTGCAATTCACAATATGACGATCGCTTTCTATTTCTCCCCTTCATCTATACGGTTTTTTTTCTTCCTCCGATACGACCTTAACATAAGAGCCGACAACATCTGACATTCTACTACTCTGGAGTTGAGCCAGAAAATGCGAGGCGCCAACCAGACTAACGTACCTGGAATATTTTTACGATGCGAATACAGTGCCACTTGTCTGTTCAACCATTAGGGTGCATTAACGAAAATAAGAAGGAGCAGAATAAGATGATATAAAGGAGTTTTGAAAATGATTCGAGAGGTGAAGAAAATTTAACGACGCCCGAACAATGAACATAGCAAGTAATATGAATTGCTCCGAACTGGTGGACGACTGGACGTGAAGAATTGCAGATACCAACAGCAAAAAAGTGTAACCAAAGTCAAAACTGCATGACTCATAACTCTTCAGGTGTCGACTCAACTTCGAACACTGCATAACAGTCATAGTGAATGTCTCGTTTCCAGCCTAAGTATTCGCTTTCATAATTTCAAACTCGGTATTCTTCTCATTGTACATCGAGTATAAGTTGGCGAAGGACCAAATCGAAAAACAATGATACAGAGGTACGACAATATGTGAAAAACAATTCTCAAAATTCCATGATTTTTATTTATACATATTCCTTGATACTCCGTCGAAATGGAGAGACAGATTGATTGGTATGCAATAAGAAAAAAAACAACAAAAAACGTGTTTCATATTATTGATGGAAAAAGAATCACATAGCTTGGTAGAATATTATTATGAATTTACCAACTAGCAGTAATAATAGGCATTCCGCATTATTCACAGGTTCCAACATCATAGAAATTATTCCTTTCATTTTATCCATATTATCAATAACGGCTTCTCAATCACTAATGATAAATTTAATATTTTGCTGAACTAGGAGACACCTATTTTGTACACAATTTAATGAATGCTGATAACTTCTAAGGTTAGAAAAAAATTCCACGCATGATGTTGAATGAACTCTGCAGTACCTCAAAGATATTGGTAACACACACTATATCTTCAATTCTGTCATCGTAACAAAACATGAATTCAAAAGAAATAACTCACAAGGACACAAATTGTTACTCCACCTATATACACCTTTTACTAATTTTGCTATACCAATATCATCGATGAGAAAAAAGTGCTTATCACACAACATCCCTTCGCCATTACACCTTCTTTTTTCTTCTCTTCAATTTTGAAGGGGGAAAAATTAGAAGAAAATATTCATGTCGTCTACTTTTATAAACTCATTCTTAATCTTCAAAAGGGCACTGTCAAGTTCTTTTTGCACGACATCACCGATAATACCAGAATAATACAACAATTCCACAATATTTGCTGTTACCACTAGCACTTCATACTAGTACATCGGAGCTAGGTTTTTTTCTTCTTAATCTTTTTGTTTTTGATCGTGACAAGTGGAAACCAGTTTAACGCATGTCTACATACAGAGAAAAAGCAAATCGAAATAAAAATTACGCTAGACTCGAACGATTCGTCTGCGAATTAACTTTCACTTCTTAGTTCGTAGTATGAGAAAAATGCTCTAATTAAGAAGAAATTTCGAGGGAAAAAACAACAAAAAACTTAATTTGGATACTTACTATGTTTTTTCTCGCGAACTGTTCGCCAAGTATTCGCAAATTCAGATTTTTATAAGTGTACTGAATCAATGCCAAATACACCCATCATACACATTAAATCGGTCGCATTTGTGTTTTAGGTTGAAGGGGAAGCCTTTCAATGATAAGTAAAAAAAAAAGAAAAAAGAAATCAGATTGTAACAATGGCCGACACGAAGCGAGGGTTTCACGAGTACATAGGGTTCTCTTGAACTGAGCTTCCATACTTCACACCCCTCACAAACAAGGGTACTGATAAAAGACCATCAAGATAATCGAGCCGCGGAAATTAAACGTAGTAGTGAATTTACTGCAAAATATTTTGCTAATATTTTACTCCAGCTTAAAAAAAAAACATATAACACAGCAATGGCCAAACGAGTTGACGTAACATTTGATTTTAGGAGAAAAGAAGGTGAAAGAATATTACTTCCAAAATTTAGACTGACGTAATATTCTCACCAAGAGCCAACTGTACAATTTGTGAGTTTAGTTGAAAATTTGAAATTCGTCAGGATGTAACTTGAAAATTACGTTCAAGAAACACGACGGTTAAACTTTTTATTGATACACTCAGCCTTTTACGGGGTGGAAGTAACAAAAATTAAGTTTTTCATTCAATCTTCGATCTTGAGGTACTGAAATCTCAACGATATCTATTGAAAAAATTTGGAGTTAATGTTCTTGGAATATAATTTATAATCATTGGCTTATTGCATCCGTAAAAGATACGTTAGAAAAATATAATTTCATTCATTACAGCAGCAGCCGATGACCAACGAAAAACTTAATTACCTACTTGACTTCGAAACAATAAAAAAGACATTTCATGCAAACACCGAAAATTAATAATAGTTACATACTAAGTTCATGGAATAGGAAAAAAGTTATTAGCTTGATAAATCAAAGAAAATTAAATTCAAAAAAATATAACAAGCATCGAATTATAAAGTAACCGAAACTAGTGAAGGAGGACTATTTCTGAATGCCACGAAAAATATCTCATGTCTCTATACGCGAAGAGAAATATGTATCAACTTAGGACAGATTGATAATGAATAGGGATACACATAACCATAACTTTCTCATTAGAAAACAAGCAGAATTAATTTTAATAATGAGAAATGACAACCGAAATTTTAATAAAATCAAGTTCAACGGTTCTTAAACTTGAACTATCTTGAGACAATGTCAAGATTAGAAAAAAACCTTTTTTTTTTTCCAATTTATATCAACACCTGAAAATTTAAAGATGTACACACGACGAAGCAAAATTATTCGGAGTAGATTGAATCTAAAGTAGGCTCATTTCTCCGGGAGAAAACACCATCGATCAAATGGGATTAGAATATGGTCAACAGGATTCATATAACAAGCAGACGAACAAGAACAACTAGAAAATTCCACGGTACATCGAAGTCCAAAATGATGATATTCCAATGGCATACTTCAGGAAAAAAATTTAAATTTCCTCCTACCTGCTATTACCATTCACACCACAAATTATACCATAATACCGAATGTTGAATCACGACACGATAGATTACATCTTCTGTCGAAAATAATAAAAAAAACCAACAAAATGAAGTTCAACTCTCACTACCAAGAAAACAGGTTCACAAAGTAAAATCGAGTACACAGAAATTGCGGTAATATACGTACAGAAACACAGCCATTCCGAGCGCGTGGAAAAAAACTTCGAAAACTTTTCGATAAGCCAGATTAGTTCACCCTAAAAACTTGTAAATACAATTACATGCTCCAAGCTGTTTTATATTCTCGAACATACAGGCTCAAATACAAAATAGAAAACAAACTTCACCCAGCGGCGGTACACTGGGTGCATGTATCCAGAATTGTCACTTTCTAAATTATGATGTAGGTACTTTACCCAAACACTTAACGCCATGACATGACATTCAATAGAATTCGAATCGAGGAATTACACCTTCCGACTTTTTTTCCTTCGTATTTTCTAATTTGAAGATCGATATCACTGAGGTGAAAAAGAAACCTGGCCATTAAAACAGAGAACTAAGTGCAACTTATTACACTGCTTCTCTGCATCCACGAATCAGACGTTAGGTATCTGTATGTACAGTCCAGTCAACGAAGATGCAGAAAGACGTTCTGGAGGGAAATTTTTTGGATAGTTCTTTTTACTTCGGGGATTTGTACGGAGGTGTTTGAAGATGAATACACTAAAAGTTCCTGAATTTTCGTGGTGAGCTAACCACAGGGAATCCATCTGTACCTCGTTTCAGTTTTTTACAAATATCTCGTGAACGGTTCGTTATAGGCCGTCGTCCAGTACAAACATATAGTTAGTAAAATTTCCTACAGTAATGTTACCATCACTTTTTCCTAACTCTTACAGTTTTCGAAAAATTTACGAGTTAATATCATACTTTTCTTCAAAAACTAATTTTAGCCTACGTTTTTTGATAAACATGGCCTTTTACCTTCCGAATTTTTGATTTTCTGAATTTTTGTAATATCCACACAGATCAAATGTTGAGGCAATTTGAAAATATATTAAAAATGTTGAAAATCAAGAATTTTGTTCAATAAAATTAAACCTTTAGAAACAATGAAAATATACCATTAATAAACTTCAAACTTCAATATTTTCTCCAATTTCCAATTTTTTATGTGAAAATTATGTATTTTTCAACAAGAAATTCAATGAGTTCATTCCCAGAGCTCTAGATTTATTGTTTCAAAAGTTATCAAGATTTTTTTGAAAACTCAATTTTTGCTTCAATTTGGCTCAAATTTCTGTACTAAAATCGCTCTAACTTCACAATGGAAAAGAAATTTAACCATCGGAAAACACTTTATCATCTGTCATTCATTAACAGGATGGATACCTAGTGTCAATTCAGCTCCCTGCAATTTGAGTTTTTCTCTCCTATAGACAATGAAAAGAATATCTAAAAAATTTCAATTTCAATTTTTTCTCCAATTATAGTTTTTCTTAAAAAATAGGTGTTTTTGGAAATTTTTCGGCAGTTATGTCATTTTTGACATTCATTCTATTTTTGGCTAAATAAAATTTTTCTCCCAGCCCCCCAATCTATTAGACTTGCAAGCCCTTGCCCTTTAAGGAAATTATTCGACAAATGCCAGAGAATCCGCACTCCACATATAACAGAAGTAATTTTGAAAAAATTTTTTACTCTCCAGTTTTCACATAAACTATTAAATCAATAGATACTAAATTGCCAACAGACCAGGTCATATATGAAGAATACATTTTCTGAAAATTTCTGCTCCATCCCGTTTTCAGTTTTCTCATAATCGTGAAGAAATCACTTCATCAGAAATTTTTTTTTCTCCTATTTTTTCAAAAGAATGGACTTCAAACAACTTGGTACCTCATAAGGACTAATTTTCGAGAAAATTTCAGCACTTTCCCTTCATGGTTTTTTCAAAATCATGAACACAAAATTTTTTCCACCAATTTTTCTTTGCAGTTTTCTCAGACACTACTGAACTAATGAGCACCAAACTTCTTTCTTGCTCCTATATGTATGATGAATATCTCTCGTGAAAATTTCAACCTTATCCGTTTCGTACTTTTCTCAAAACCATGAATCCAATTATCAAAAAACGTAGGTTTAATATTACGCTTCTGAAGAAAAGTATGATACCGATTGCAATCAAATTTCTCGAAAATAATGAGAAATACAAAAAAATGAATAGTAACGTTTTGTAGAGAATTTCATCAACTACCTATATGTTTGTACTGAACTATTTTAGGTCTATGACGAACCGTTCACGAGACACTTGCAAAAAAAAACTGAAACAAGGTATACATTTTGGGTTGCTCTGGAGTTAGCACATCTCGAAAATTCGGGGATTTTAGTATATTTATCTCCGAACACCTCCAAAACAAATCCCAAAAATAAAAAAAAATCCCTTTAGAAACCATTCGTTGATTAGACTAAAACCTACCAAAAACAGAGAAGTAAGGTAGCGTACAGAAGTAATACGTTGCTCACAGCATTCGAATCCAACTTAAGTAGTTCTTCGAGGAGGCGCACTGAGTAAAAAATTTAAAATATTCAAAAATATAGCTAGAAAGTATTTTTCCTTTCCCCCACGGCCCTTAAGCCGCTAAAACGAAATACCTCTTTTTCCATCTTTGAATCTTTAGAACAACAATACGAGTAATAACGATTCACGAATTCCTGAAAAATCAAGTTTCAATGGAGCAAGAGAATGAAACTGACGAATGAGGAAAATAAAATAAATCTATTTTCTGATCGCCTTACTTAGTTTTTCTAACAAAATTTAAAACCTCTCGACATTATTTTCTCACATGTATTTGGTATGGGGATGGACTACCATTACTCTAATCAATTTTACTACCATTAGCTATATACTTGATTAAACCCAGAAAATTCAAAATAAACTTTTTCGTACTTCGATCGCTTAAACGTACGAGAAGCGATTTTCGCACACTTCTAGTTCTCCAGCACAGCACTATTTTCATCGCAGGATGGATAAATTAATCTTAATCGTTTTCTGGTAATAATTACGTAGTAAGCGGGAGCAATTTTTTTTATTCATTTGGCCAGCAATGTTTCGTAGTAACTACCAGTCGAAAGAGAGAAAAAAAAGACGTACTGAAAATAGAAAGTACACCTAAAGGGAATCAATTAAAATTGATCGATAGGCTAAGGTGTACAGGTATTATGCATTTCGAGCGCACAAAAGACAATTTCAAAATGTAACAAATATATTATTTACAGTACGATAATAGAAAGAAGGAGGGAGGAGACCTAGAAAAATTACTGGAGAAAGGAACGCCAAAATGTTGACGTCGCGAAATCTGACTGACCTGATTTTAATCGATGGTTACTTCAGTTCGAGCGAATTACAAGCCTATCAAATCGTCAATAAAAGAAACCGAGAATTGAAAATTCATTATGCAGGTTTTCACAGTCTACGCTGATGGGCACCATTCAAAGCAGTCTCTCAAATTGGTAACATAGTTTTCTACTCTGCCTCTCATAAAACCTTCGTACTGAGCGAAATCCATTATAATGTTAACGAACATACCACGAAAAGTTCTATTTGACTCTTCGAATATTGAAAATACTATATTAGAGCGTTGAATCTCTTTGGGTACGAGATAAAACACGACCAATGCAAACAATAAATTCAATAATTACGTTTTCTTATCAAAAATGTATTTCCAGTTTCGTAGAATTTTGAATACTCGACTTTTAGAAGCTGCATAACATAGCAGATGCAATTTATTTTGCAAAAAACTCAATTAAAATGGAAATAAAAATATGAAAAGCAAAAGAAAAATATTATAAAAATTTCATTTTTTATTGTTAAACGAACGTTTCTGTGAAATGTACCCACTGATAGGGTGAATTTCATACGAGCAAAATTACATAACTATTCGTGGAGTAAAAAATTCAGTTCAAAATTTCTCGAGTAACAGAAAAAAAAACGATTTGAAAATGAAACAGTTACTCTCACTCATTGCGTGTTCGGCACAGACATTCGAATTATTTGCCCACTTAAATATACATAAAAGCAGGAGTTTAAAGGAAGTTTACATATTTTCTTTTTCTCTATAATTTCCACGGGTCAGCGATCACAGCAACGACAGAAGGTATGTAAAATAGTTTCACAAATGAAATATCATTGGCATTCTGAAAAAAGCAACTGTCGTTTTTACCCGAATTTACATCGAATGGGCTTGAAACATTGAGACTAAAGAAGGGGAACTTTTTTTACAATTTTTTTGTTGCGTAAATACTATTTCTTGATCCTCGGAAATATTGAAGAAATAATCGAAAGGCTATACAATAGGCTACAAAACAAAGTTAGTTGAGTTGATACACAGAAGTTAGGCAAATTCATTCGAAAACAGTGATGCAGAATGGATAACTAAGAAAAAAATGCGGTAAAATTGGCCAATGGAGCGAAGAGAATCAACAGCTGACAGTTTCCCTTCATCTCATGATTACTTTTGAATGTAGAGGCGCAGAACGACATTCAATAATAAAAAAATTAAGAACATGATTATCCAGTTACCTCAGGGACACCCCTTTTTGGGCTCTTTTTATTTTCACATACTTACCAACTAACCGTCTAACCAGAAATTCCATAAGAAGAGGACCGTCCTTCATCATTCAACAGAACTCACTCAATCATGTAGAACCACTCGACATAACAAATAGTGTTTTACTGAAATTGAAGGAGAGTTAAGGAAAAAAGCTCAAAAAATTTAGTAATTTCATGAGAAAAATTCAACTGAAAATAAATTTCTAAAAAAATCAGCTAAAAGCATTTTAAAATAGCCAAATAAAAACATGCGTAGCTTATTAGCCTACCAATATCTGCATCATTTATTAAAACAAAAACAAAAATAAAAACAAAAAAAACAAAATATTAAAAATTTGGCGACTTAAAAATAAAATGGCAAGGATATAGTATTATGAACATGAGTTGGTTCGCAGCTAGAATAAGTAGACCCAAATGTAGTCACCCATTTTTTTCATTATAAAAATATGTCAGTGCCAAGTACAAAAACCCAGAAAACTTCGAGCTTACACAGACGTAAACCAACCGAAGATATTCGACACCTAACTTCGCGAGACATATAGTCAAGGAAAAAAATTCAAAAAAATGAATAAATAAAACTCGATTACACGATGTGGGGACTCAACAGTATGAGGTAAAGGGGCTCGGA
The DNA here is from genome assembly GCA_011428145.1 of Ericerus pela. Classification (NCBI taxonomy): domain Eukaryota; kingdom Metazoa; phylum Arthropoda; class Insecta; order Hemiptera; family Coccidae; genus Ericerus; species Ericerus pela. Next base: position 324,444 of record WOFM01000053.1, on the reverse strand, counting down.
CCCCTCGATGACATTCGCCGCCCCAAAGGGCAGGCCAACTTATTCGTCTGTACGATGTTAAACCAAACACGAAATACGTTTGATCGTAATTACCTGCAAGTACATACAGGTAATGTACGAGTACCGAATTGTGACATCACCAAACAATGTCACGATCCGTACACAAACCGGCCAGCCATCTCTTATCACGATAGGGGATGATGCGACCTGGCCGCCCTCACCGACGTACGTATTAACTTACGTACGTGTGTTTGCGTGCGTGCAAATAAGCCGTATAAAAACCGCCCGAACTGGCTCTAAAATTGCCAGTGTTCGGTCTGGTTCTGGCTTACCCGTAGGTTTGTACGAAGTGGCTGAACACGCTTAAATTCTGTTGAATTTCCTTCTGGTGAGAATATCTCTCACGACAAGGTATTCCACACACGAAATATTTGTCACGATTTTAAATTCGAAGGAAAGAGAGAAAAGGAAAGCTATTCAACGAACGACAATATTAATTTATAACCTGCTTTAATTCATTCAAAAAATTAAAATAAAAATTGAATAAAGTCTGCAAATTAAGAATTCCTACAGTGTGGTTTCCCATTCACTCGTTATACATATTTGCAAGACTTTGTACAAAAGCAAGAGTTTGCCATACGTGAACAAAACGATGCACAAACCACTTTATTTCCATTTTACAGGAATAATTTTTTTTTTACCGTTGCTAATCCTACATAAACCAGACAATCGAGATTTACGATTTGTTATTTTTGTTTATCTGAACGTATCGAATGTAATTCAACTCCTAGACGTTTTTTCTCGTTTTTACTCAGTCTACATCAATATTCTCAACCAATGAAAATACACATAAGCCAAAAACACTTTCATCGTGCACACCAAATATCCAATAAAGCTGAGACAGGAGAGAAAAACTTATTTGGAGCAAACAGAAACATGATAAAAAAATTTAAACGTTTCTTATCTAGTCACCAGGAAACGATCAAAAAAATAGAAATAAATAAGTAAATAAATAAATAAATAAATATAAAAATAAATAAATAAATAAACAAATAGATGAATAAATAAGATGCACATACCTTCGTTGATAGCTGGCCAAAATTCATCGTCGATAAAATTTTTATCCACTTCACCAACAGCTGGCATTTTATTAATTTTTCATTCATTCGCGATTAACATAAATAATAGATGAATGAACAGGCGATGGATGAAAAGAAACGACTCTTTAGCGCAGATTTAATCGCTACAGTAAATTGATTTCCATTTCTTAAATGAAGGTAAATCCACGTAATACGCGAAGAATTAAGCGCATTAGTTTCCTGGACTTTTTAGCTTTACTAATTGGACGCGTTGAAAAGACGATCTCAGACTAAACCATTTCCTAAATGGCTGACTATGGAGGCGAAGTCACCGTCGGTTTCAAATAACGAGCTTATGAACAGTCAGTATGCAGCTGAAAACACGTAAATAATACCCAGATATAGAAAGATGCTGACTAACCGCAAGTACGTACAAAATCATTACCGCCATCTCGTCTTCGAATTATTTTAAGCGCTGCCAATATACGCACGCAATACGGCCGTATTCGTTATCAAACTCAGATAAAAAGATTTATAAACATACACAGAAGTGAACAAGGTAAAAGGTTAAAGTTATAGGGTGCTGGATTTGTCGACAATTTCTTCGCATACGGCACATACCTACCCGATGTTTGCATCAGAGCGAAATTTTTCAATTTTCAATTTCGACGAGTCAGCAACGATAATTATTAGGACTAGGTAACATATAAAATCTGACGCCAGCTGCTGCAGAGTTTACAGACGATTTCTTTTATTGCTTCACTTCTCTCTTCAATTTCTACCTGACACATTGATACTCTATCGTATGGTAAAGAATACGAGTTTTTTTTTTGTTTTCCGATCCTCCAACAAAGCATGTCGAAAAACGGTATAACGTCTGCATGAACACAATCGTAAACCTTTTCATACGAGTGTATGGTTGTTTGAAACTAGATTGAAGAGCTCATCATATTTTATGGAACACTAACTTTCTCTTCTCTACCGACTTCATAAACGAGAGATTAATTTACAATCGAAATTGTAGTACTTAAAAATAGTTTCTCGGATGAAATTTGACAAATAGAAAATTTTAAATTGGTCAATTTATGACTGAAGATCCAACAGGAAACTAATCTGCACTAGCTAGAAAATTTTCTGCCCATGGCAGATATGTTATCCAATTGAAGAACGGGTACATCAAATTCAGAGCTTACAAACACAATAATACTGGGCAATAAAAACGAAAATTCATTTCATAATACGAAATACTCATAATATTTCAGGTAGATTTTTGACTCGGTCGATTATTCTAATGCGTATTTTCAATAACAATTCACTGCTTCATAAACAAAATAACTTACATTCAAAGCATTTAGTTGGTGTAGAGATTGCGGAATACCTAATGGGAATGACATAAACAAGGTGATTTAATACCCTTTACACCGACTTCAACGTTTTTATCTGTAATAATTTACTTATCAAGTGTTAATTAAAACAAAAGAGTTCTCAAGATAATTTTTCCGTATTGTTTCTCAAATGTCACTAAATATATTCTCGAAATTTTACTCTCATAAATACGGCCAAAAAAATTCTTCTAATTACAAAATTTTGTCAAATCAAGCATCAATGAGAATTTATTGTAATAAGTTTTGGTTAAAAACGAATTTTTAAGTTTTTTATTTTTTGCTTTTTTTTTATACGGAATAAACATTATTTTGCTGCGGAAGGTTGGCTGCAGTATTTGTAAATTTTAAGTGAATAGAATGAAAGCTTATAAAAAGAAAAAATATGCACATGTGGCCTCAGTCAGTAGCAACATGATGAAGAGAAAAAAAAAATCAAAAAGACAGAAGTTATTGGGCACATGAAGAGCACATGGAAATTACAGAATTCCTTGAGGAAGTTTTAAAAAAATAAATATACATCATACATCATTCGAAATAAAGCTTTTTTTTCACTGCACAATTAATTGATGAGAGCGAAGTTCGTCAGTATTTTTACAAAAGTTTAAACTGAATGCTATTTTTTTTTTAGTACCCAAGAAAATGTAATAAATTTCATACAAAATAACTGATAAAATAAAATGCAGAAAAAATGCAAAATATAAGAATGTAAAAAACAAAAAGAAAAAAAAAGAACACACGCACATACGCACACACGAGGCTTTCAACTCGAATTAAATCCTATTAGGGTTTTTAAAAATTTGATAAAATTTCATTGTCCTATTAGAGCTTTTCTCATTTATAATTTTTTCAACTCGAAATGTTTTCGATTTTATATCATGAAAAAAATCATCTAAGTATCTATAGTTTTAATTTTGAAAACAGGAAGAAAATGTTTTTATTTTTTTTCGTCACTATAAATTTTTTATTTGAATAATTCTGAGGTAGAAAATTCCAGCATATTTCCTTATGTATTATCCAGATAAGTTTTCAGAGATTTCTGAACAGCTCTAATAGGAAAATGTAAAAATTTGAATATATCACAGAAACTCATTTACTTATTGGGCGGTACCCTTTTAGTTCCCTATAAGCGGTGTCCCAATTAAACTATGATGAGAGTTTAAATGAAAAAAAAATTAATGATTAATTTTAGTACTGGACTACTGGTACAGTCACATTACAAAAAATTTAAAATTATTGAATACTTATATTATACATACACATACATTTATGACAAAAAAATAGATAAGTTGAAGTTTAAGTTGGAAGAAAATGGTAGAAGGTACTTTTTCACAACTTCTAGATAACACAAAATTATGAAAAATAAGTAGAATAATGACAAAGACTGACAAATACTATGGCTACTGAATTGAAATAAGATTATCATCATTCTCAATGATAGTTCAAGAGCAATTTTTCTTTGTCTACGGACTTCTTTTGTCTCAATAAGCAGATTATTATTACGGCGACTTCCTACCAGTGGTAATGAGTGTACTCGAACACTCACTGGTAGGTTGTGTGGATGGTCCTTATATATAGTATGGCAAAAACATTTTTGGTTCACCAGACTATGTACTTCACCAATACACAGGCCCATATTCACAAATGTCACTTTAACCTCCCTTCACTTAAATTTCAGTTTAAAAAAGTTTTTTGCATAATTTTGTACTTAAAAATGTGGGAACATTGTATCTCTTATGAGAGTTCCAATGTGAAAATAAAATGTTACCACACTCTTAAATACAAAATTGTTCCAAAAGTTATTTTTAAGTGAAGTTTCAGGGAAGGGAGGTTAAAATGACATTTGTGAATATGGGTCATATTCTAATTTTGGTACTGAGTAAGGCTCACACACGCAACGAGGTTATTGTGATTGTGTGCATGCGTTAACCATGACGCCCTATAATTATCTTATCCCCGATAAGTGGTCTGATTTTCTATAATTCTACATAATTTTTTAGGAACTTTCCAGATTTTTCCAAATTAAGAGGCTGCTCCCTTTATCGGATGTCCCTAATAAGCAGTTTCCAGCATATAATTTTTGATTAACAGGTTAATTCAATTTCCTATTTCATTTTAAGAGAATTTTTTATTTTTAAACTGATTTTGCAAGAGTAGCATGTAGTTCCATACCCTCTTTTGAGAAGTTTTGTCACTTATTGGTGAAATTATGAGTAATGATGAAAGGATTAAATCATGAATACTAGACTAAATTCGAACTTACCAATAAGTCTATAACTGATTTCTCCAACGAATTAGTATCAAAAATCTACCTACAGCAAACTCAATTCATTCATCACGAAATTAGTCCGAATTTGATTTAAAAACCAAAAGTAAATATTGTACGTTTGTTGACAAATTTATCAAAATATTATCATTTCTATCCCTGAAAGTCAGACAGTAAAAACTTCACATACAAATACGACTTTCGCAACATTATACGATTGGCATTATCATCTCAGAAAGATGCACTGCGAAGTTTGATTTTCTATTTTCAATTTCCGACGGCGAATCTTTTTCGCAGCGAATTTATTTCGTGCTTCAATTTCATTTAGTCATTTTCAGAAAATACGGCGTCAGCGTTAACCCTCTTTTAAAAGCTGAATTTAAATCAACAAACACGCCTACGGAAAGAGAGAAGCAGAGAAAAAGTTTTACCAAAGTAGAGCGAATAAACAATCTGCAGGAAACACTTGTCCTAAATGCGAACTTTCGAGTCGTAAAAGCGCAAAGGTGTTCTGTAAATGCTGATGATCTCTACGTTTACATTTTGATTTTGAATTCAATAAGAAAGTTATAATTTTGATATTTTTGGGATCGTCTTTTCGACCTTAAAAACTTTTATCTACTTCAATCAGTCATTTTTTGTTTCATTTTTAAAAATTATTATTTTTGAATAAAGAATAATTAACAAGTCTTTCATCGGCATTTAAATTATACTCAGAAGCCCTGTTACGATAATTGAGAAGATTAAAAAACTTATAGAAAAATTCTCATCAATATGCCACGTACGTAACCAAATTTGTTAAAACAGAAGTCACGGCAGAGCATCCAAGCTTCAAATAGGAAATAATTCCGGTCCCAACTCAAAATCTAAAAATAGCTGCAAAAGATTTACGGAGAATCTCATATACTGAGACTAATAACTTTTAAAATACTGCAAATTTCAAAGTGACTTTACAAGTTTACACAAATTATTTCATGCATTATAGGGGCAGTGAAAATTGGAAACAAATGAATCATGTCATGGACCACGAACTCCAGATTAGTTAACCATTTGAAAATCAATATCAAATAGTTCAATTTCAGATCATACGTTAGAGTGCCATGTAAAAAAGCAGCCCGAAACAAACCATCACACAATTTGACATAATTTACGTTCAATTAGATTCATGATAGAGAACTAAAAACAATTAAATAAACTTGAAAAACTGCTGGAAACACAAAACGTACGGCAGGAAGTGAACATTATTTTTGAAATAAAAAGCTCAAAAAAACTAATATGAATTTACGTTTTATAAAATCCGATAATTACGATTACCGTTTTTCTTCTGTTGCTACGTACAAAAGAAAAGAAAACTAAAAAGAAAGACTCAAGTCTCAACATGAACTGCAGATGTAATAAAAGAAAAAATAAACGTTACCGAGTATTGGGAAACTATTGTATTAAGTGACTTCCTGCATGGTTTCATTTTAAAAGACCGAATAAATGAAAAGAAAGGTTCTCAAAAAACCCCATGGATTTAAGGACAACCGGAAGTCAAAACTTCAGGGCGAATACCGCGGTTTTCAGTAAAATAGGCAGCAGAGAATAAACTTACAATACCGAAATGAAATCTAATTTTTAAGTTGTAATGACATATTTGAGGATTGTAATCATTTCTAAAAAATTCGTATGATTAAGCTATAGTACGTAAAAAAATTATCTGGATGAAACTTTATGACTGATTCCTTAAAGAGATATAAGTTTATTCAAATAAACAGATCGCTGCGTGAGAAATCCAACACTAACAGAATAGGAGACAACCAAATAAAATCACGAAGATTATTTTAGGAGAAAAAATTGAGAGAAAATACATCAATGAATTTGGCAACAATAATCGAAGAAAAATGTATGATACTGTCGACAGATCTTATAAAATGATTACGATGTTAAAAAATTAAATCGTGATAAAGAAAGAGTAAGGAAAATAATTTTCACTGAAGTAACTTCGGCGGATTGAAATTTTTCAATATTTAAAAATAACTGACGAGTTCAATAACAAGCTTTTCATCATCTCCTGCAGACCTATGGTAGTCGGGTCGGGTACAAAATAATAATCTACTGACTCCTCGCATTATAACTTTAACTTCAACGAATCTTAGATTTTTTCACAACAAACTGTTGTTATGTCCATAATCAATTTATAAATACTAGAACAGGTTCGCTTCTCGCTTCGAGACTAAAATAAAATAGTATCATTTCTAATGCAGAAAACACGTTTTTTCAGACATCTGAAGAAACAATAATGCAATTTCATCGTTAAATCAAGAAAAAATCATACGTTGGAAGCAAATTTGGAAAACATGAATCACTTAGATAGCCATGTTAATAGAATCACATTAAAACGAATCATAACGACAGCGATAACCATAAAAATTAAAAATTAAATGAAAGGACAAAACACATTATCCTTATCTTACGCTATCACTGAAATGTAAAAATCAATTCTTAAAAACGTGTCTCACTCTTTGTTAGGTGCCTTTCTGAAATAAAGTAAAATAACAAAAAATCTTAAAGAAGTCCAAAAATTAAGCATTATTTTGAGAGGTGGTAATTAGCATTATTTACAAATTATTTAAAACAAAAATAAATATGTTTGACTGTAGTTTGATTATTCAGATTGACAGGCACGATAGGAGCTTTGGGTCAGAATTGATTAAATCGCGGAGCAACAAAATCATGACATTATGAGAGCTCACCACCGGCCGCGGGATTTCCTAAAGGGGCGTTTTTTTGTTTTTTGCTACCTAAGTGTAAATTCAAACTTTTATTTTACAAATTATTTTAAAAAGTTTGAAAATGAAAATTGAACAAGTTAATTCGAAATTAAAAGTTTTATACATTTTTTAAAACAGTAAACGACCAGATTTGTTGAATTATTTTTAATCAAAAATAATACGCGAAATTACTTGGTAATAATTTTGTATTTCGTTTTTTTGGGTCATGGGGGGTTCAACCCCTAAAACTCCTAGTGGAGCCGGCTCTGTGAGAGCTAAATATGAATAAAAACTGAGAATCTTCACCTTCAACTCTTATAACCTCAGTAAAAAGAATACAGGCAAAAAATAAGTTGTGCTATTTCCTTTGCAAAGCTGTTGTCCGTTGTTGATCATTTGCATTAAATTTTTACAAATAAGGTTAAATTAAATCAGAAGTAAATATTTCAAGTTTTGGTAAATACTGCGAGAAAATTTTAAAACTGAATCATAAAATAGCCATATCCTAGGGTGCAGAGAAGTCAGAAATTTCAATAAAAATGGATCAATTTCCGACATACAGATATTTAACATAATAAAAAAGGTCACAAAAAGCCAAAGTCAGTCATATTACATCATTACAAGCTCTTCCACTCATTTAAAATAATAATCTGAGAGCATTCCATTTTCATATTTTGTAGAGACTACTTTTCTTGCATAATAAGTGTACTTTAGGTCGATTGACTTACACCCGATGTAGGTAGAATGTAAGTCAATTAAATACGGATTAGATTTGAGAGGGTCAAGCTTCGAACAACTGCCAACATGCTAGGTTTATCAGCTATACCCTTTATCAGAAAAAAAACTTGATACACATAATATTCAAAAATTAAAGGTTGAGAGGAGGAATTACATCACAAAAAACAACATCTTGACAAACTCTTCCCTACACAATTTTTTTAAAGAAAAAAAAAATTTTTATGTCGAATACAACGACCGTGCAACATGATAAATAAAACAACTAGCTGTTGCTGCTCAGCTGCTGTCTAAAAATAAATGTTTATGAACAGTCAAGTGGGTGCACAGAGACAAAACACAGTAGCTCTGTTTTTTTGGACTGTTTACAGAAAAAGTTGTGAAATTTCGGCGTTCTTTTTACCGAAAACAATAAAATTTTCGCTTTTCACAGCTGTTGTGAAACAATCACAACTTCTACAGCAAATGGCCCAAAAGAACAGAGCTTGCGTGTTTCAGCAAAATATCAAGAAATTTGCTCAAGCTTTGCTAAATCACAAGTAAAACAACTATAAAATATCCCCATTTTGTTCCTCTTTTGTTTTTATGGTTTGTGGATCCCCCTTGTTTCAAGAGTATAATTTCTGATGCAAAAAGGTTAGTTGAACAAATAATTACCAGTTCTGCAAAAAAACGCAAATTTTTTCAGTTTTCAATGTATTTTTAGATTAAAATTTATCATTTTTCATTGGAAAGACGGTGGAAAATCAGGATGCCTTTTTCATCAATATTTCTGCAATAAATCGCGGCAAAATCACAATTTTAATATTTATGGAGACTACACAAAGTCAGACCACTGAAGAAGAAATGGATATTTTGTGCCAAATTTACACATCTAGGACCAATTTTTCTTCAAATTGACTTAAGAACAAAATGGCCGGTTTGGTATGCCTGTATTTCATAGTCCCCTATCATAAGAAATACATAAGGTCTGTTCTTTTTGCCAAAGGATGAACTAAGTTTAAGATAGTTTAGAACGTGGACAGGAAAGTGTAAAAAAATTAAAAAAGAGCAAAATATTTTCTCCAAGTTCAGTACTGTACTAGTTTGAATGCCTCAGTTCTTTTGCCATCAAGAAATCGACTTCGAAGTGCATCTGTCTTAAATTGTCGAGTGAAGAAACGAAGAGAAAAAAAATGGCATGGTAAAAATAATAGGTTTATCAATAAGTTAATAACAGTCACAGTGGCAAAACGAACATGCAAAAATTCAAAAAGCATTTTTTGCTGCAAACTTCAGATTTATTTCGTATTTCGATCCAACTTTGAGCTTTGTTAAGGGCCCATTCATGACTCATTGTACACCGCGGTTTGTTTTCAGCGAAATAAGAATCATAGATTTTACTTGAATTTATTTCGTTTTATGTCGATAATTCTCGGAGCCAAAAGAACCAATGATCAAATATTGCGACAGAAAACCATAGCACCTTTGGCTTCACGTGTAGTAAGATTGAGGGAATTTTTCTATATATATAATCATATATATAACTTGACGAGTTACTAATGGAAGAGAGCTGAAGAAAAAGAAATGAAGAATTGAAATGTATCGAAAGATCTGTTGTTTGAAGTATGAATATGAACACAGAGTAAATGTTTCAAGTTTTAAACATATCAATTGGACGAGTTGGCGGTAATATTTAACGATAAACTGTAGTTTGAAATATTATCATCTTACCTTTTATGTTTGTCAATTCTTCACGATAGTTTTACACCATGGAGTGATTTCGACAACAACGAATGTCCGTTTTTAACGTTCACTATCAACTATTAAAATTGATCACTTGAAACGGCGCAAACGAATCATACGAAAACAAGGTCAGAGTATGAAAAAAAACTACGCGAAACGTTCGAAATTAATCGAAAATCAAAACAAAATGAGCACTGAAATGAAATACTTTCATAAATCGCATTCAACCAATATTATTTAACACTATCAAGAACATACATTCTCACGTAAGATTCACAACTCACTCACCGAACACAGTGAGAACAGGTCCGGGCGTTTGCTTAACCGGCATCTGGGATTAACGAACGCATCGTCTTGTCAGTGCAGCCAGTTTGAGAAACGCAAACAATTTTCCATACATAGTAACGAATTATTTTCACCTTTTGCAGATTTTTTGTTTTTAATGTAAAAAATATGGAAAGCAATATAGCAAACGTTTACAAGCTAAAAATTTTTTTTTTATTAACCACAGTCCACAATGGACTTCGAGTCCAGACGTAAGCGGAAATAGAGTTTGAAATTTGAGGACTATGGCTTCTATCAAAAAATTCTGATGACTTTTTTTTTCTTGTTAGTTTAGTTTTGCATCAGTCTATGAATCCTATCTCGCATAATATTGCTATAAATATTATAGCGGAAAAAACCCCGAAAAACTTTTAGTAGGGCCTCCCTTAGAAAATTAAACTTTGTAAATTATGGAGTAGGCCACATTTGTATTAATTAACGTTCCTTGAAGGCAGAGTTGATTTTTTTGTCGTAATCAATGTCAGATTTACCATGAAGCAGATGAAATAAGTGTTTCATGCTCTTTCCAAATATCTCTGCCGCGCATCAACCGCAGTAAGTGTGTATTTTCCAAGTGTCAAATTTTGTAATGGCTGCCATTCAAAAACCAGCTGACCGATTTCGCTCAAATTCAAAGCTAAAAAAGGTCCCTAATAGTATCCAACTACCATAAAAATTTCAAGCCAAAATCTTTTAATTTACAGAAATTATCGTGAAAGTGGTGGGTTTGCAAAACTTTGAGAACCCCTTCCTCCGAAAGTACTGAATGAATTTCAACAATTTTAAGACGAAGTGTTGCCCATGAAAGCTTCTAACATCATCTTAAGTGCAATTGCCATAAGTCAAAAAGCGGAGGCTCCACAGACTCCCAAAAAATGCCAAAATCAGTAAAAAAAGTGTCAAATTTGTAATGGCTGCCATTCGAAAACCAGTCGACCAATTTCGCTCAAATTCAATACCAAACCAGTCCCAGATAGTCTGAAACTACCATAACAATTTCAAGCCAAAATTTACAAATTTACGGGAGTTATCGTGATGACAACATGCTGGATTTGTAACACTTTGAGAACCTCTTCCTCAAAAACTAACAAATGAATTAAAAAAATTTTAACTCGAATGTGTAGCCCAGGAATGCTTCTAACACTACCCCAAGTTTCATTGTCATAGGTCGAACAGCGAAGGGTTCACAGACTTCCAAAAAGTTCCAAAATGAGCAAAAAGTGGAAATATATATATATATATAGTGTACAGAGGAATTTGAGTGACCGATATATTCGTGATCTACGACTAAGGATCGGCGCTTTTCCACAGGTCCCACCCCCAGGTCCCGTCATTGACTGAATGCAATAGTTGTATTTTCCTTTGGAAAATACACTAAAAGGGAGCTGCTCTAGAAGTCCAAAATATTCCCTCGCACTATGAAATACTTGAACGGGTGTAATTTTTACCCACACTTCAGACACCAAAAGGTCTAAATCAGGAATTAATAATAGTACTTCTGTAATGTGAGTTTTTCTGCTATTTTCTCCAAAAAAATAGGTATAGTCCCTACCTGGTTAATTTTTCTATTTTTTCATAATACAATACGAAATTTTCCTGCTTCTAAAATTTTGTCAAACCCCACTAAAAGACAGAATCAATAAATAATTTCTGGAACGGAGACAAAAGAGTGCCACGGGAATTTTAGGCGGTCATTTCGGTGGTTAAGCTAGTTGCCGGAGAATGGTGGTGATAATAAGAGTCAAGTTCTTTCGGAGATCGGAGCAATAGGACATGGGCTACTCGTTTTTCCGGGTACGGGGTTTAGTCCACTTTACCTACACTTTTGTGGCTCCTGCTCCTGTTACTTGAAAATTCCGGATACGCGCCTAAATATGTACGTAACCTTAAAAAAGCGTATCATTATTTACAGAGAAATTTCATTAAACGATAAATACTGAGCTGTAGTTTCACATTTTCGAAATCTTACTGCGTTCGTTTCCAAGATGAAACGCGGAAAAAATTACAGCATATTTCTGGCAGCACGAATTCAAACAACTTACGAAGTTACGGTACTTGGGCCTTATCTTAGTCAAGTTCATGATTTTATATTTTGTTTTGCGCCAATAGATTTAGTGAGTTCGAATAAATTAATAATATAATAGCTACAAAAAATTGTGCACGCGTTCGTAATTAAACTGGTTTTAATAGTGAAAAAAACGTGAATGGTGTCTATTTAAAAAGTCAATTGTCGATTGACGGGCGAATGATGTAAAATAATATCTCAGTTCCGGTGTTTTATGGCTTCGAGAAAGTTTAAAAACTCATAGGGAACTTGGCCACCTCCCACATCGATGTCCCTCAGAAATATACCTAAATGGTAGATTAGACACAATGAGAACTTGAAAAAATTCATGCTGTACTATATTGAATAGGCCTATAAATCATAAAATACTCGAAATTAAACTTATAGTTGATCTCTCTTTTTAATGAAGGTGCGCTAATACGCTATTTTATTTATTTTTTGTTTTTCTGTTTTCTGCATTACTTCCCTGGTGTATACTCATGTGTTGTGACTGATTAAGATTCAAGTATAAACTATTTCTACACAATTTTTCAGTGATCTGCGTAGCGTATGGGTGTAGAGAATGGCGTACTAATCAAAAGGTTGTAGGTTCAAGACCTGCAGCCGCCGGCACGTTTCCGACCCAAAGGGGGAAGGTGTATTCGATTTTGAATGAATTGGTGCTTTCATATATGCCATTGATACCAGATAAAACGGATCTCGGCCAACCGCTCATTACAGTCAATGTGTTAATAATCTCCAAACCTGGGTAAAATGGCTATGTTGCCAGAGTCTAATAAAAATAAATAAATATAATATGTAGGGCAGGGTGCATATGTCGTGTCTCCGCCCACGGGTCTCCCACGCACAGGCGATGCGCCAGAGTACTCCCTCTACGAAGAGGAGACATTGGTGTTGAGGCATCATCAGTTGTGAGTTACGAGGCGTGTGAGAGCAGGTGTGTGACTCCAACCAACTTTATATGGTCCCTTGGACCTTAAACCACACTAATTATAAGCTTCTACCCACTACATGGTAGCAGGAGCAATTAGGTATGTGGTCAAAAGGAATGAATAATTCTTTGCAGATTGAATAAATTCGTCTATAAAAATCGCTTCCACAAAGCATAACTCTCAACTAAAAAATACTTGTATTTTTTCCTGAATAATTCTCTATTATTTTCGACTATAACTGAATAAGTTAGACTATTTACTGACCGTAAATTACATCGTATTTTATTTCTGCTGAACACAGAAAAAATATTTATTTGAAAAATAAATGCTATATCGCAATACATGGTATTTCCAATACTATAAAAATTTTGTGGCGAACAATTTATTATTAAATTAATTTTTCCGCCACCCCTAGCATTAATATTGAAAATATTACGTATTTTCTCACACATCCGGATATCGGAATAAAGTCCTTGAAAAAATATCTGCGTACTAATTACTTCCCCGTCAATAATTAGCATCGAAAAATGTTATGACAGCAATTGATTTTCTAGGTCTCAACCACCTATAAATATTTTAATCGTCTTTTCTCACAAAAAATGCTGCGCCTATGAGAATTTATATCGCAAAATATAATTAACTCTTTCTCTCTAGCACTCCCACGATTAAAAAATACGAATTAAGATATGCAGAAATCCGTCCGAAAATAGACAAAATACAGAGTCAATGCATCACATCGACGTATTCAAGGACAAAAATGGCAAACATTGTCGTAACCTGCAAATGATACATCACACTCACACATTTACAACCTGCGTATATATACACACAACCATACAATTACGTACACGCGTTGCACATTGTAGGCATCAACTGATTTTCATCGTCGTATGCTCACGCATGCGCAGAATGCAAATTCTGAACACGTCCACCTTGCCACCTATTCCAATTTACCGATTATCGATGCTGCAAGGACATGACCGCTCATCCCTTAATGAGTTTATTCCTCTTTTGCATATTAATTAATGCGTTTTTTGCTTAATTTTTGCGTAAATTTGTGTATTTTTGTACACTTTTTCATAATTTGCGAGAATTATTTCAAAAATTTTTCGAATGTTACGTATTTTTGCGTGTTTTTTGTGCGTTCACACGTTTTCAAATATCCGCTCATTCAATACCCCATATTGAAAAAACTTTTTTCTTTTCAAAATCTTTTTTCAAAACTTAATTTTGTGCGTTTCTACGTAATTAACATTGCGTCGATCTTTCATCTTTTCGCCAAAAAGATTCATCTCGCGAAATATCGCGTATCTTCTCCATATCCTCAAAATACGACAGGTGTAGTGGCCAGAATCAATAATCCATACACCAATCTATCCATTATCAACAAAAATTGGTAAGTCCTAATGGATTATAATATTTAAGTATTATATTAAATGTACTTTTATTTACTTTCCGAGTAATTAGCGTCTATTTTCACGTAAAATTATTACGCGAAACGTAATCTCACAATTACGAAAAAATTCAAATTAGGTTTCATGGATTTGAAAAATCCTACATTTATTGAATGAGAAATCATTTATTTGCATTTAATTTAATTATTTACGTGTTCATTTTACCAATGATTAATTTGGAGTTACTCTCATATTTGTCGTAAATTATATTTAAATTAATTTTGCATTTTCAAGTGTCCCGATTAAAAAACCTTTTATCGTCCCAGGGTCACGTCAGATTTTTTTTTGGGGTCCCAGTCACTTTGAATATTTTTATTGAATTTACCATTCATGTATAAAAAATCGGATTTTTGTCCTAGGGTCACGCCCAATTTTTTTTGGTTCAAAAACTTAGAAAAATTTTGTGAATTGACCATTCATGTATAAAAAATCGTAATTTTGTTCTAAGGTCACGCCCGATTTTTTATCGATTGTAAACACTTAGAAATATTTTCAAAAATATTTATGTCCTCACAGATATAACCCTAAACTACATGGTAGAGTACGCAATTCTATATTCCGTATATAGGTACAAAAAATATTTTTCTGCCTAAAACATCAGAGTACGCAATCGCGTATTTTTTTACGTACATTTTATGTTCGTACATCCCTAGTGTGTTGAAGTTCGTGTCATTGACACGTATTTGTAATTAGGTCACTATGTTATCGCATAATATATCATAATACAGGTATTCTTTTGCATTTTCCAAACGTAATTTTGCATTTCTATACAAATTTTTTTGTATGTCTGTCTGTCAACAGAAACAAAGTGGCTGACAAAAATCAGCAACAACAACAATCACCAGCTGACACTTGTGAAGAGGATACCCTCTGTTGGAGAGAGAAAGGGTGTTGATCTTTTTCTCTCTCTCTCTCCAACCAGTTTCGTCCGTTCTGTCGGCGCTTATCTCCTTCACACAGTGACCTAGTCACTACTCTCTCTCTCTTTTTCTTTCCTACCTATTTTTGGGTGTGATTTCCTCTCTCCTCGCCGCGATCTTTTCTCCTTCCTTTAACCAGCTATGGCTGGCCTTTCCTCTTACGTTTTGCCGCGTTTTTGCCCTTCTTTTTCGCTGGCTGATGCGACATTTGTTATCGATTGCAGCTAAATTATTCCGTCAACCTTTGCTCACCTTATATTTTTTATTCTGTTCTAGCTGTTACGACAGCCACGTTTCCTTTTTTTTTCTAATTAAATCTAGCCAACGCATGGCTACTTTCCCTATCGTTTTCTATTGTTTAATTCGAGTTTCGTTTATTTTTGCCTAATGTTAGTCATGAATTGGCCTATTTTTGTGCTATATTGAGTGACGTCGTAAATAATTAATGTATATACCGAAATGTGCCGTTTTTCTTATTTAAAATTGGTGTAAACAAACATACCCCTTTTCGGTTTATGTAAATAAAATTGTACAGTGTCATACCTGTCTCAGCCATTATTCTCGGATCGTCACCCCCTCCAACATGGTCCCTTGAGCCGGATCGTAATTCGGCAGTGCAGTTCAAATATTTGGGGACGATTTTAGTGAGTGATGACGTGAACAATTTTTTCATAGTGTCGCGTTCTACCAAATTTCGAGTTATCGAACATGCTTGAGTTGTGCCATTAAATCGTTGGCAATTCAGTTCCCTTCCGAGCCAATTTCGATCGAGCAAAGCCAATCCCAACTAAAGGAAGCAGAGAAAGGAATTGTTGCCGAAAATCTTCCGACTTACACCAATTTGTCAGGTAATCAGTAAGCAAAGCCGAGCAAGCTGGTAAAACCTATTAAAACCTAATACCGATTTCCGTACGTACTTCCAAGTCGTTTTTCCGATACCGAAATAAATTCGTAAATCATGTCAAACGGCGATAGTGAACGAAGCCAACGCTCTGTGGAGCATATTCAACGTGAATTCCGACTCTATTATAGAAGAATAGTAAGCCTGATCGACGAATGCTCTAAAATCTTAGAGACCGACCCAATTACCGATGAAAGGGCATCAACCCTCGAAGCTTCGGTCGAGCAGGCCCAACTATATCAAGTTAGGCTTGATTCCATGGTAGGGGAATATACAGAACTCGACGGTGAATTCGACGAGGAAAACGAAATATGTAAGAAAGCTGCCGAGACAGCAATGAACTTGGTTAAATTGACAGGTTCTGTCAAAGCAGTTCTGCGTAAATTAAATCCCGAAAAGGGCCAAAATTCTCGTCAGTCAACATTCTCGTCTACCGCTCAGCCAAATTTTACCATGAATACGAGCCTACTTCAGACCAAAATGCCCAAGCTCAAACTACCAACATTCGACGGCGACGAGAAGAAGTTTCTCGATTTCAAAAATCACTTCACCAAAATGGTTCACGAGAGCGATTCTTTGACTAATTTGGACAAGCTCTATTATTTGAAAGGAGTTTTGTCCGGTTCGGCTGAAAGACTTATCCGTGACATACCAATTGCCGACGAAAATTACGAGAAAGCTTGGAAATCCATTCTCGAACGATTTGAGGATAAGCTCTTAATAATCGAGACACATTTCCAAACTCTTTTTTCGGTTAAGAAGATACAATCAGGCAAAGAGATCCAAGGCCTAATTGATACCGTAGATGCCGAACTACGGAGCTTGGAACTTTCAGGCGAAACACCCAATGGATGGCCAGGTGTGGTCACCTACTTTGTCTGCAGTCGCCTAAACGACACTACTAGAGTCGACTGGAAAAAGACATTGACAGACCGAATCACCTACCCATCATGGGAAAAACTCCGAGCATTCCGGAAGACTTATGCATCAGCCTTCAAAGTTTCCTCTGCAGCTCCAGTAATCAAAAAAGAATCGAAGAAAGAGTCAAAACCGAATGAAACGAAGGGTTCTTATGTAGTATCGAATAAGACTTGTGTAGCGTGCAAGGATACCCATTTATTAATCGACTGTCAGACATTTTCCGAAATGCAGCCGAGGCAAAGGTTCGACCTTTTAAGACGGAATCACTTATGTGTCAACTGCTTTTATTTTGGGCATCTTGCGCATGAGTGCAAATCAAAAAAGGTCTGCAAGACTTGCAAAAGAAAGCACCACACGATGGTTCATCTCGATTACAGAAAACCCGAACTGAAGAATGAACCAAAAGAAAAGGGTTCAGAGAAATCAGAGCCAGTTGTTTCTGCCGAAGCTTATAATAAAAATGCCGATTCCGAGTCAACCAAGAATGCTTGCCTAGAGGCCTCGACCCAGAATAGGGAGCTGATTCTTTTACCATCAGCAGTTGTAAAGTTCTGCGCTGGGATCGCCAAAGGTAGTCTCCGCCTGTTGCTCGATACGTGCTCTCAAGTGACGCTGATTTCCAACGCCCTTGTGCGACAGCATAAATTACAAACCTTCGTAACACCAAATCCAACCTCCATAGCTGTAGGAGGAGTGAGTACATTGGCAAGCCGACAATGTACTTTACGATTGTTCTTAAGATTAAACAATTTTTCGATTGAAATAGTGGCCGACGTTATTCCAAACAATGCACTCCTATACGCGGTGCATAACTTGCAGACGTCCAAGTTCCAAAAGTTAGCACACAAGTTTGAGCTCGCCGATCCCGCCTTCCATAATGACGCGATTGAAATACCAAAAGTAGATATTCTACTTGGCGCCGATTACTTGTCGAAAATATTGTTGCAACAAACGAAAAACATGGGAGGTTGCACACTCCAAAACACCAAATTTGGCTGAGTGACGTCGTAAATACTTAATGTATATACCGAAATGTGCCGTTTTTCTTATTTAAAATTGGTGTAAACAAACATACCCCTTTTCCGTTTATGTAAATAAAATTGTACAGTGTCATACCTGTCTCAGCCATTATTCTCGGATCGTCACCCCCTCCAACACCCTCCTTGACCCAAATAACATGCCTTGGCACGAGAAAGTGGATCGAGAGATCCAACAACAACAACAACAACAGCAGAATGCCGCCCAATTAGCTGAACAAGCTAAACAGAAGGCCGCTGATGATGAACAGCTGCGCATGTTCAAGGAACATGAAGAAAAAATTTGAAAGAATATGGCCAAGAAAAAAGAGACTGAAAAAGCCAAAGAGGCCAAGAAAGCAGCTGATGCTGAAAAAGCAAAAAAGGCTGCTGAGGCAGAGAAAGCCCAAAAGGCTGTAGATTTGGACAAAGCCCAAAAGGCTGCTGACTTGGAAAAGCCCCAAAAGGTCATCGATCTCGACAAAGCCCGAAAGGCTGAAGAAACTGAGAAACTCCGAAAAACCCTGGCCAAAGATAAAATTTGACTAGAGAAGGAAGCTGAAAAGCTTCGTTTGGCTAATGAAGCCAAAAAGAAAAAAGCTGCTGACAAAGAGCAGCGTAAGAGAGCTGACACCATCGTCGATAAACCGGCTCCTCGTAAGACGATATCATTCATGTCGACATCTTCGGATTCCGACATGTCTGATGACACCTACGAGTTTATGGCAATTGTTGACAACTGCCAGTCATATGCGCATCAACTTGACCAGTTTTTGGAGACACCTTACGTCCAAGGTGAAAATTACGGCAAGATTTTGTCGGAAATCGAGGCCATCATTTCATGTCTTCAAGACTTGGAAGTCCCGCCAAAAGGCCTGGACAGAAAACCCTGATTGCTTCCCGCAACTGAAAGAGGGATCTCTTGGTAAAAAGGGCCAGAATACTCAAAAAGTATGCGCCTGGCACTTTGGAACCTACGCCGACATCACCCCCTTCGACTTCGTTCCAACAGAAGTTTGAAAATATGAGGAAGAAGGAGGCTGAAGAGAAACTTCAACATGAAACTCGGGCCAAGGAACTGGCTAAATCTCTCGTTCAAAATCGCGAGGAATTGAACAAATCCCTCAACTCATACCGGCACTGGGAGAAATCCTTGAAGGATGTGGAAACATCGATCACCGACAAGTTCCAAATGAACATCATACAATTTGAAAGATTGTATCTGAAGGAAACTTCAGAAGCTTCAGGTGGTCATTCCAGCCATCTGAAAGATGACGACTACGTGGAGCAGGCAGGAGAGGATCAGCCTGCCAAGCTGAAACATCCACAGATCGAAAGAAGTAATTCTAAAAAACGTACTTTCGAACAGATGTTGAAAGGAAATTCTGAGGAACTAGAGGCCCCAACCCCTTCTAAAACACTCAGAGGTGAGTTACCTCTTAATTCCTCAGAACATTCGTTCACACCTGTGCCTTTTATTGATAATAATACGGAATCTAATCTACTATTGGGACTAACTGAACCAATTCTTCCTTCCACAGAAACTAACATTTCTGACTATCAAAAACAATCTTTTGGCTATATTCCAAAATGTTGGGAATCACAAAAGGAAAATCTGTTGGAAAAAGGTTTCACCAACCTTAAGCCCCCCAAATTCTATCTGGAGAGATGGAACGGAGAAATTTTGGGATATCCTGGATTTATTAATGGCTTTAATAATTATGTAAATAAACGCAATGACATTGCGATACCTCAAAAAATAAATTTACTCCAGGGTGCACTACCTAAATTTCTCTCTGAAAAAATAAATCATTTTTCTCCTGATGACGTTGGTTACATTCAACGTTTGAAATTTCTCCTTAGTAGATATAGTGACGAATCTAAAATTTGTGCTGCGTTGTGGGAACAAGTTACAGCTTTTCCTACGACAACTAATGAATTCACATCTATTCTAGATGGACTTGATTCAGTGTCTGTTATGATAGATTGCTATCGTATGGTCTGCAAAACTGTAGACGAGGAACAACTTTATAATATAATAGTTAAAAAATTTCCTCCCAGATCTTACCAAAACAATATTAGATCAGGCAAAAGGCATGTCAAACATTTGTTTGAAGCAATTCGTGAATTTATTAAAATTTGTGAACTTACTAATGACCTTAGTACTTCTGTGCCCAAAAAAGTAGACTCAACATCTAATTCTAATAAGCCTAACATTGATAGAAATCTAATAGAAATAGGAATAATCAGCCTAAAGGCAGACGCAATTTTGCCATTACAAATACTGACAAAAGGAGAGGAAAAGATAAATCTAATCCTCCTAATTCAAACTCGTCTAATAAACGTTTTAAATCTTCAGATCCTAACACATCGTCTTCAAAATCCTCAACAACAAATTCTTCTGTTGTTACAGGCACTGATGGCTCAGTTTACCTGAGATTGCCAAAAGGCAAATTAATCCCCGTCAGCGTGCTGAAGGTTACTGCGAAAGGTAACTGCATTTTCTGTGATCACCCACATCACAGCTTCCTGTGCTGTACTGTCAATACGTTGGAAGAACGTAAAAAATTCTACCAACGTAGAGATCTATGCGTCAGATGTTCTAACAAGCATAATGAGAATGAGGACGTCTGCAGAGTGCTACCACCACAACATTGCAGATGGTTCCAATGTTTGGGACAAGGACATCATCCCAACCTGTGCCCCAATGCACCGTACCCGATCACTCGGGGTAAATGCGACACATGGCAGGAAGTTTTGGAAGAGTACAAGGTGTACTTGCCAGAAAAAAGTATGTTTCAGCAACATAAATCTTTTATAGAAAATGATAATTCTATAAATAATCATCTTTCTTTATTTCCACAGCTGGAAAATGGATCTAACAATCCATTGCTGGTACCGAAAGTATCAGGAGTAGAGGACAAAAAGGCCAAGCAGCAGTACGGATTGCCCATACTGAGTGAGTCTTTTTCATTTTTTAACAATAATGATACTTCTGCTCATTTTCTTACGTTTCAATCGTATGTTCACCTATCTGAATTTTCCAATTCTATTAAAATTAATGGATTTTTTGATTCTGGTAGTAAGGAAACTTACATTTACCAGGAGTATGCAAATACTTATCTTAAGGAAAATATGTCTGATGAGTATCAGACTTTGCATTTCAAAGGTGCTGCAAATTCAACATCGAATACCTTTCGATCGTTCAAAGTCCAATTTCAGATCCAAAAACCTGATGGAATGAAAGTTCTTATTTTGGCAAATACTGTGCCCTACATAGCACAAAATTTATCTCAACCAGATTTTAAGGAATTCAAAATTCTTTTTCCTCAATATTCACATATTGAATTCTCCGTTATTGACTGTGAACATACGATACATTTACTTATCGGTAATGATTTTATGTGGTCCTTCGTGAGAAACGTCAGAAAACTCTCCCCTACTCTAACATTAATCAGTACTGATTTTGGACATATGTTAGGAGGCTCTATCGACCCTCTGGTGGAAAGTGACGCTTTTACTTCCATATTTTTTACCACTCCACAAAGTGTAGAAAATTTTTGGAAACTAGATACCCTAGGTATTGAAACTAACAATCTAGTTGAAGCGGAAGTGGAAGCTGAAGCGCTTTGACTGTTTTACAAGGATATCACTCTTGTAAATAATCGTTATCAAATACGATGGCTATATAGGTTTAACCCTCAGCCACTATTAGACAATTATTGTCTAGCATATCGGCGCCTAGCACAGCAACTACCAAAATTGATACAGAATCTCCAATTCTTTCATTTATACGACCAGTATTTTCACTCTTTGGTAGACTTGGAAATGATCGAACCTATAGATCATGATACTCCAGCTGAGCTAGTGCACTACTTACCCCACAAAGGTATATACGATCCTACAAAAAGTACTCCACTTCGCGTAGTTTTTGATGGTTCCGCAAAAACCAAGAAGTCTAATCATTCTCTAAATGATTGTATGTTCAAAGGGAAAATAATCTTAGCAGATTTAATATCGATTTTACTAGGCTTTCGTAAAGACTCTTACGGAATAATAGCAGATATTAAAAAAGCCTTTCATCAGATAGGCCTACATCCAGCTGACAGAGATGTCACTCGTTTTTTCTGGATTAAAGACCCTACTAAACCTATGGATTTAACCAATCTATTAGTATTTCAGTTTTGTCGTGTTCCGTTTGGAATAATTACGGCACCATTTCTTTTAGCAGCAATTTTGCTAAATCACTTCCAAATCGTTGATAAGGAATTTCATGACAAATTCTTGCAACAGTTTTATGTTGACAATTTGGCAACATCTTTACCTACTTTCCAAGCAGTGAAGGATCTATATTATAGATCGAACAAAATGTTCAACGACATTTCAATGCAACTCGCACTATGGGGAACGAACTGTATACCTATGCGAAAAGAATTTGATCCTAAATTTGCATTGGATAAGCCTTTTGTAAAGGTTTTAGGACTTGTTTGGGATATGGATAACGATGTTATGTATATTCCAACACCTCAAGCTCTAACTGCCTGTTGGACAAAACAAACTTTCTTGAAGGTCATGTCTTCATTTTATGACCCTCTCGGTTGTTTCGCACCAGCTTTCATACCCTCCTGATCATTTATTAAAATATTTTGGTCTGAGGAATTGAAATGGGATCAGCCAATCCCAGAGAAATTACAGCCAGTAGCCACTAATATCCTTAATGACCTTATGGATTCTACTAGGTATTGTCTTCCCAGACAATTGTATATCGGGACTTATAATCCTGATGCATGCCAAATACATGCGTTTACCGATGCATCTAATGTTGCATTTTCAATGGTAATTTATGTACGTTTTCACAATAAGGACTCAAATTCTTATTCTGTACGTTTCCTTATGGGTAAATCTCGTGTCACTCCCATGAGTCCCATAACTATTCCAAAACTGGAACTTATAGCAGCCTTAAACGGTGCTAGAGGTCTACGTGCAACATGTAAACCAATGGATCTCCAAAATTCATGTACCTTTCTATGGTCTGATAGTAAATGTGTCTTGACATGGTTACTTGAGTGTAAAATCTTACCTCAATTCGTAGCAAACAGAGTTAATGAAATAAAGTCCATTCCATCTGTTGAGTATGGCTACGTACCATCTATAGAAAATCAATCCTGTACAGGAAGAGGAAACAGAGATAATACAATCTTCACAACCCATTGACTTGTCAAAAAGCAATGAGGATACCAATAAATATAGTAATTCCTTTACAAGCTTTATTCATCCTCCTTCAAATACACCATTTGAAATTAATATCGAAAGATTCAATTCTTTGAAAAAACTTGTTAGGAAATTTTACCAATGTCTGAAAGCAGTTCGTCAATTTAACAATCGAAGGATTAGACAGAAACGTTTGTTAAGTCCATATGCAATAATAAAATTTAACTTTCATTTTGTAATGCTTTGCTTCATATATGCCGACCAAAAAAAATATTTCCCCAAAATATTTGACATTCTTTTGAAGCAAAATCCTCCAAAATATGTTTCCTATAGAAAATTTCATATTTGTATGGATCCCTCTGGAATTTTGGGTACTAGAAACTACCTTCCAGAAATACCTTATGTAAAAGATATGCTTTCGCCCATATTGTTGCATCCTAAGTCTCACCTGACTGAACTCATTCTAATGCATACACATCTTACCAATGTGCATACGGGTAGCAAGTTCAAACTTGCGGATTTCTGTCGGCATTATTTTGTACCTAAGGCCTTAAAAGTCCTTCCGCAAATTCTCAAAAAGTATTGCATTTTATGCAAAAAATCTGAAAATAAACCTTTTAAGCAACCAACTCACTCGTCCTTGCCAGATTTTAGACTTATTCCATATACCCACCCCTTTTCTTATACAGGTGTAGATATTTTTGGACCTTTTCCTATATTCGACAAATACTTACCAAAAAGGAAAAATCAGTTGGCAACACCAACGTCTACCATTTATAAAAAATGGGTTCTTATTTTCACTTGTCTATCAACAAGAGCTGTTTATCTAATTTCGATTTCGCCTTTAACGACGACAGAAATTTGGACAGCATTTCTGACATTTTTTGCTGACAAAGGCACTCCTAAAGCAATTCTGTCAGATAATGCGGCACAATTTCAGCTACTTTCGGTATACCTACTGATTTACTGGGAAATTTTTCTGAAACCTCAGAAATAAAGGACAGTCTCGATACAAAAGGTATCGAATGGCATTTCATCCTGGCAAAAGCCCCGTGGTATGGTGGAGTTTATGAACGTATCATCGGAATCATAAAACAAGTCTTTTACCAAGTTCATGGACACAACTCCATTTACATCCATACTTTTCAGGCTAGTTTGAAGGACATTCAAACTGTGGTTAATTCCAGACCTCTTTGCCCATCTTCCGATGATAATGGTCAACATACATTGACACCCGCGCATTTTCAACATGCGAACTTAGGAACACTAAGTTTACCGGACAATCTGACTTTACTGGAATCAACTCCTACGCCTAAACAGATCTTAGATATGTGGAAATTGGATCAAGATTACCTCATTAAACTTTGGCTATCTTGGAAGAGAGAGTATTTACTTTATCTTCAAGACAGACCCCCATCTGCCTTACCCAATGCATATTGTTTGGTTTCATACCAACCGCAGTTCAATGACATAGTTCATGTTTTAGATTACACATCTAAACCTGGCATATACAAACTCGCTAGAATCACTGGTCTTGAGAAATCGCATTATGGAAACATCAGAGATGCAAAAATTGAATTCTCTAGTAAAAAAGAGTTCTCTCGACCACTTAAATTTTTGGCTCCGCTAGAGCTGCAATCGAAGGTTCCTCAAAATTAGAAATAATTTTCCTTCTCCTTTCTGAGATATACCTGGACATGACATATGTAGGAAAGGTTCAAAAAACCTTATTTTTACTGTCTTTAGGGCGTGCCATAATTGAATACTATGCTCCTAAAAACGGCATACTTTTGATTTTTTGGCACCCACTCTTGTTGTCAAGTACCTCATGAAGGATCACGGGCAATTGGTGACAGCGCATGCACTCCTTTTAAGACATTGACAATGTTTTGCAACTCACTAACTTCCCACTCTTCCTTACAGAATCTGTTATCTATGGCCAATTATAACATGTGTCTTCCTCTTCTACTACGTCCGGCAGTTGCTCAGAAGACTAATGGATTCTGTTAAATATTTTTTATTTTTGTTCCTACAGTTTGTACTTTTTTATTTTTGTATTAAATAAAAACTTTGTTTGTATTTGTCATGTCAAATCTTTCTTAGATTTCAGGTCGATCTTCAGAAGGTAGTCTCCGAAGACTACCCTCGCACACCACCCCCAGTGTCGTGGCTCCGCCCACGGGTCTCCCGCGCACAGACGATGTGCCGGAGTACTCCCTCTACAAAGAGGAGACATTGGTGTTGAGGCAACGTCAGTTGTGAGTTACGAGGCATGTGAGAGCAGGCGTGTGACTCCAACCAACTTTATATGGTCCCTTGGACCTTAAACCACACTAATTATAAGCTTCTACCCACTACAGCATATAGAGGCACTCTTTTCAAGAGTATTAATTCTCTTTTTCGACGAAAAAAAAAAAGGAACTCCTTCTGCACTATACATTCTTCTTGTTTTTTTCATACTATTAGTAACAAAATTTTTGCAAGAAATAAATTTTATGTAGGTATTCGAAAAAAATCTATGTATAAAAATTAATATTGTATTGAGACTCAAAAGTGAATGTAGGTTCGTTTTTCGTCTCATCTGCCCAGAAAAATTTTAGTACTATTAACTGAGATTTGGATATAAATATATATATATATGCACATTTCTGTTGAACTCCGTATAGGTCGCAATTTTCATTCGGTAGTCTTGAACTTTGATAAACTTATTTGGATCTACACAAGGAAAAACTCTATTGTTTTTGGTCCAGATCGACTTTATGGTTCGTCTATTACATTCTATTATGTTTCACTTTTGGGACCCAAATGGTTCTAAGATGCGTAATTTTCAACCAATAGTCTCGAAATTTGGTACGGGTATTGAATAAATTATGGTCCATCATTCTACAAAATTTTGTTTTAAGCGGTTTAACGTTTCATGCGTACAGGTGATTTGAAACAATCTTAAACTATTCCCAAAAAAAAGAATATAAAGTCCATATGAACCAAAGAAGCTGGTCGAAAGCAGGCTAGCTTTGGTTTAATTTTCTAATTAATCATTTCATAACTTGCGTACGTGTTTTATAACTTCATAATGCTTTCTTTCATTTCATTATGAATTTTTTACCCATCATTCATTCAAATAATTTTCATTTTTTTGTTGTATTTAATTTTACCAAATTATGTTATATCCTAGCAAATTACTAAATATGTTTTATACTAACTTCAAACTTCTCGTGTAAAAATGATTTAAAAAATCTTAAATTATTGCTAACAAGAGAAAATAATATATTCCAGAAGGAAAAAAAAGCTGTCATTAAAGCACTCGTGCTGTTATTTTATTCGAGAAGCAATCATTTATTAAGTTTCCCATAATTCAATTTCATCAAATATTATTTTATTTATTTGTTTATTTATTTTCATTTTGGTCAAGAAAACCTTCAATTTATCGCGTTAATTGCTGTGCTAGAGTTTTTAACCATAGCCTACCCCTAACTTTTCGTTCGATAAAAGAACCGAATTAGGAAACTTGACCAAGTGTATGAGGTAAACAAACGACTGGTAGTTCGTAATTATATTAAATTTTCATGTCTTCACTCGTTTTTCAGGAGCACTACTTTAGGCAGATATACGATTTCCGGTTACTGTGATATAATGCGATCAGTTAGAAACAGAAATATAGCTGATTTGTCTGTGCAATGTGTTGTATTGACAGATTGGTAATAGCAAATGGTGACACGTAAAGAGAAGAAAATTAGTTTCGGACAGTGTGGAGGTGAAAGTTTGAAGTTGAGTTAACTGCAGAATGCAGACAGCTGGCCATGATGTTACAAGAAAAGGGTATAGGTGAGGAAATTTTTAAACATACAGAAATTCAAAACTTGCTTCGGGAAAAAGTACTACTTTCACTTCCACAATATTAATTCACATAAATATTTTACAGTCTGATAGAACCGAATTCCTAAATAAGTTATAATCCAGTGTTTTCCAGTGAATTAAAAATATTGGAACTGAAACTTTTGCATTTATTTTTCTATTTAAATTGTTTACATCAGTAATAAATTATTGATATGGTCTAGAGGGATATTTGGTTGAACTTGAATTAATGTCACCTAAACTGTGCAGCTAGAACACCATTCTAGAAGAGAGGAATTAAGATGGAGCGAAATAAAAAAACAAGAAAAATTTGCGACCTATAATGGAACTTGGCTTTTAGGGCACACTGGGCGAAAATTTCTTAAATTCTTAATAAACATATTTGGGGTCTACAATTTTTTGTTTTTAGTTTCCCTTCTCAAGTCCCTCCCACAAACTTTTGAGGCAAAGTCCGCCTATGCATTTTCCCATTCCAAAGTAAAGCGTACCCTTACACCTTCATAGTAAGTTGGTAACGTTTGAGATTTCTCTGTAGAAAGTGGCTATGTGTGATAAACCAATTGAAACACTACTCTGAAAAAACCTTCATTTATTTTTAGGTGGAAAGTGATGCCCAGCAAAATTCCATCTTGTTGATCAGGCTAATTTCGAGTAGGTATACCTAAGCTGTACCACACAATTGTAGAAGGTAAATATGGATACAATTCAAATATGGGAAAACTCTATGGCTGTAGAGAGGAAATTCAAACATAGGGATAATTTCATTGACAAATATATTCCTTTACACAAACAAAAATATATGGAATTATGTAAACAATTATGCATTGATTACGAATTAGACTCTTCTTCTTCCTCACCAATTATACCCACACACTAATACTTATTTTACATAATCACAGTGAACACTATTACACTAAATTGTGTACATAAACTCACGTTTCGTGTAAACAATATTTAGATATTTAGATTCAGATTACCAGATTATTAGATTATTATGTGGAATTATTATTATGATATAAACTTCCCAGTACTGTATGTACAAAATTATTATATTTCAAAGTACCAAATGTGTTGTTATATTTTATTTAAAGACTGAATCCAGAAAGTTAAGGTCCATCACATGAGTGCGGATAGTAAATTATTTAAAACAATTCACATTTAGAGGTATTAATATTCTGTTTGATATTGATATGCTCGTGTAAGGTGTAACACATAAAGAATATTCAATCAGGTATAAATCAATGCTACTTTATGCTGTTAGACCAACTAAAATTTTTGAAATTTCCAATAGCTAAAAAGAAGTCATCAACCTGTATTGTTTTCCAAAATTGCCAATTTTTCCATCTTAAAAATTTACAACTGCTGCAAAATTTTAAAGTTTCCTAAAAAAGGTCCACGATTTTCCAACTATACATATGCAACTAGTCAATTTTTCCAACTATGAAAATATTCTGAGAGGAGCTTTCCCCATCCCCCTTAGCTACGTCCCTACCTCCCATCATTTCATTTCGATGCAAAATTGATAAATCATGATTAACTTTAATAAAAAGAAGCATTGCTTTTATGTTTTTTTGTGATAGATTTTTACAACCTTGGTTAAACATTGACGGAATCAACTGCTGACTGATAAAAAACTTAGTGAGCTTATGAAAATCTTTAGCACCGTCCGCGTCTGGTCGAATAATCCTTTCCTCACCTTAATAAGTTAAAAATTCACCGCAGTGGTTTATGAATTTATTATTGAAATTCTAATACACTTGGGTGACAGTTTATAAAATTTGTCAACTAGCTTAGCTTATGAACTGATTTATTATCATATAGAATACGATCAATATTAATCCGTAAATGAACCGCGAATGTAACCAATTGTCAATGAAAACTGAAGATAGAAACTAGGTAAATACCGAAAATTAAAAAATTGATATTTCCAACTCAATTAGGTTGGTATCTGCCCATTTTTTTTTTTGAATGGTCAATGACTAAATTTATACCTAACCAATTTGCACATCACTGCTACATTGCCATAAATAATTGGGCTAAAAATATGATTGTAGAGAAATACTCAACCTACTCGTATTTCAAATTTTTACATATTTTTAATTTATGAGGTGTAATAACTTTTGCCCGTTTTGATCCAAATTCGGAGACGGCCTTTTATTTTGTGTGGGTTCGTTGACGTAGCCTATATCATTGTGGTAATATTTGTTTACGCCACGTACATAATGTGTTTAACATTATTTTTATTTCTTCAGAATAATTAAACTCTACGTTATAATAATCTACTACGCAAAAATATTTGCATAAACAAGCTTATGTATCTCTGAAGGAAGGGCGCCATTCTAGTCCTGTATAGGTTCAATTATCGGTACCTAGGTACGAACTCTCAAAGTAAGGATTATACTCAACCAAAATATCATTTATGACATTTAGATGGCGATATGACCTTTACTTCACGTCCTGATATCCCTCATATACTCTACGGAGTTCAAAAATAAATCAGGTAAAAAATTGATTTATTGATGGTCTCTTCCTCGGGCAATTAGATAATTTCGACAACAAACATAGCGTACGATGACTAATATTCTTAAGTAGAGATTCATATGCTATCAAATTACCTGAACACGTATGAGAAAAATAAAGTCACTGATTAAAAAAGAAAAACAACGAAATGAAACGGTTATTTTACTGTAAAGCGAATAAAAATGCTTGGCCTCCACATTAAAACCTGAATCCTCTGAAAGCTGATCATCATCAGCATATACGTCACTCAAATAATGAGAAAGTGTCGAACTCGAATACTGGTATAGCTTAGGTATACCTACAGTATTTTTCGTAATGTATGATGGTTTCACGTAAATTTTGTAACCTGTAAATCGAACTGTCAGCTACCGTTTCGTCCATAAAATTTAATGATCTATTACAAAACTAAAATGGCACTGTAAATGGAGAGCGAGATAAATGCAAATCGTTGTAACCGTCACCGTCGTATGTCACAATTTTAATTATAGTCTAATGTTTGTGAAAGTCGGAAAAAAAAATTTTTGCAGACGTAAATCTATTATACCTTCCAATGGTCGTTTATATGTGTAATTTTAAAACATGATTTTCCTTTTTGAAATTGCTACTCGATGCGAATCTATCGGTACTTACTATTGAAAACTCACAAAATGTGATTTCATCAAGTAAAAATTACTTCGTGAGTCATTGATACCGATCCATTTACTTTTCTTATCTGTTCATTATTCTTATTTTAACATGGTAAAAAATTTTATGCATCAAAATTCGAAATTTTTTACGTACGTATAGAACTAAAATAATGAAGTAGTATTTTGGATTCATTAAGTTCATATAATGCTGAAGATATGTAACAAATTGATACTCTATATAGCGCAGCAACCGCTCTACTAGAAACTGTAGATTTTAAAAAACCGACCAATTGCAGCTAAAATTGGTAAGAAGTTGATAACTAGGTACCCGTGGATCATAATATATAATGATTACTGAATAGGCTAAATTTATTTTATTTATTATGCATTTTAGAGCCTAAAATTTAAATTAATTTGTAATTTACGAATTTTTAAAATTTTACCATAGATCAGGTGAATTTCCATTTTTACGATAACTTCTACCAACAATTTCTGATAAAACGTTACCGAGTAAATTATATCATAAATTATTGTAATTTTCACTGAAAATGAATTTAATTTTTAATTGAAAATTCTGGTAAAAAGATTATTATAGTGAAATTTACTCAAACTTTGGCAATAGATGGACGAAAATTTCATGTTTCTCTTCTAACTAAAATCTGAAGAAATTTTTATTTTGCCTCATATCACTATATTTATTGAAAAGGTGAAAGAGACGTTTACCATAAGATAAGTTATTGTATTTTTATGTTATGAATTTTTATGATGAATTTTGGGTTACTTTATGGGAAATTTTTAGTGTTTTTTAGGCTATTCAGAGTCTGAATCTTCAATTTTATAATTATGACCTTGAGAGCATCTGTCACTGATTACCGAATCATTTTGATGGCTTTCAAAAATTATATCAGGTAATGTATTTACCCTACTCTAATTGATGTTTATCTCTATCGGCTCTATTTGGTTGACAGCTGTATGAGTTCAACTGGTATTAGCTAATTTGATTTTAGCTGTACTTACAATTCTGCTACTTGGTAGTTATAAGAATAATTACGAGAAAAATGGTTTTTCCAGAATTTTGAGAAAGCTCATAAAATATAGGGCTGAAATTTTTATAAGAGATAGTTCATTTATAAATAGCATGTAGCAGGTTTGATAAGAGTTTTGTGCTTATTGATTCTATAGTTTTCAAGAAAAATGTAAAACAAAAATATGAGGAGAAAAGCAAGTACTCTGTTTTGTTTGAAGTATCACTTTTCATATTCACGAACAAGAGGTTGAGTGTCTTTTTTGCATTGCATTTAGCAGCATTGCGGTAATTTTGTATTTATGGCGCAGAGGTGCTTCTTTTCAATTTTTGTATTCTGGAATGGAGAGAAATATTATCTTGTAAATTTCAACAATAATTTTAGTTTCAAAATTAGATCGTTTCTATGGCAAAAATTTTTTTTTAATTTTACTAAAAATTATGAGCAAAATTTAAACGTTTAAATTTTGAATTTTGGTTAAAAAATAATAGTATGAAAAAATAATTAAAATGGGTAAAAGAAGCTATTACATACCATAACTAGGTATCTTCGCCAGTAATAAACACAATTCTCAATAAAATTCAGAACTTGTCATATTTCTAATGTATTAGAACCACATTTTCATTCCCTTGCAGGTGAGGGAGTTGTTATTCAATCCTAAATACTTTTTTTAGGTCATGAAGATTTCGAAAAATTACTCCACCATGAAGACTATCTTGAGTATCAAAATTATTACTCTCATTAATCCTTGGGGGAAATAAATTTGTTGTCAAGATTTTGAATTAGAGATTTTTAGAAAAACTACCGGTCCTTAATTTCCCTAAAATTGTTATCGTTTTTAAGTTCTTTTAAGAGATCATGCTGAATCAGCATTATGGTGCCTGTCTAAAGGACTTGAACTGACATACTAACATACAATTATCTTGAATCAAAAAGATGTATGGACTTTAGTCAGAAGACAACCTGATACCATGTAGTTCCAAAGTAAGAGAGATGAGAAGAAAAGAGTTATGTTTGAAGAAGAAGATTTCGATTTGCCTCTGTAATTTCTCACTCTTTTTGTAAAACATCAGTGGGGGAAGAGGTAAAATAAGAACCTGCAAGAGAGGGAAGAATTAAACAAGCAAATAAAACAAAATAAAATAAAACAAAACCTAGTCCGCTGGTCTCACTATATTTAAGGCATACAAAAGAAAAAGAGCATAAGCCTATCAAATATACGTAAGCAGAGCAGATAATACATAGAAAAAAAGAAATAAAATTATAATTTAATTAAGAAGAGAACGAAAGAGAGAAGAGTTTGTTGACAACCAGTAAGGAGTCAAGGAGAGAGGAGTGGAATGAAGAAACGGTAGACAGAGTAAATCTAGTGAAGAATGAAAAGAGATTAAGATATCTGGCTGCCGAACACTGTAAAAATAAAAATAAATAAAAAATTAAATTAACTTGAAGTCTCGGATGTTTCAATGTAAAAGCTGATAATAACATTATGCAGGTACCTAGTTAAAATACTGTTCCGATTCCATACGCTTTTTTCTATTTTCATTAGGTTATTGGGTTTTGTATCGAGGCTATTTTTCCCAGCGTCTGGAGATAGCAATGAGGAGTCTTCTAACTGAAACTTTACAGTCATATTTGGAAGTGTTAAGTGGATTAAACTAATCAAAATTTAGTGTCAGGAACATATCGGTAACTGGTCATGAGCTTAACATTTTGCGATTGAGAGGTTGAGCCTCGTACCTCTGGCTTTAAAGAAGGTTATGAAAGATAAGTTCACTGACATTCATAAATAAGAGAATGAAGAATGAAAAAAAATACGGTCATTATGAAGTACTTTGATTAAGCTACATTTTATTAACTAGATTAGTAGATATAGAAATGACTTCGTACAGTTGATATGCTTGGTTGAAATAGAGTAAGTGAAAACAGAGTTGAACAATCCGGTGAGTAATAGATCTGTAAAATTTCAAATTGTTGGGTCAGTGTGGCTTATGAGAAAAGTTGGGGAAATAATTCAAGGTTCAAATTGGAGAGCAAAAAAAGGTACCAAAGGAAAATTTTGGAAAAAAACAGCACGAAGAAGTTGTATATTTTATGATATCAGATGGAAGCAACTACATAGCAGCTATAGGTAGCAACTAAGCATATACCTACGTTTAAGTATGTGTTTCTTAAGGTTATACTCAAATCATTGACATATATTCAGTCAAAGACTCAAATGGTGAAATGCAACCAAAGTTTACATAGCTGAAATGGAAATACGACTGAAAGATTGATTATGAAAACCATAAGTAAATACTACCAATTCAGTTTTTTTTTGTTTTTTTTTTTTTAAATTTATTTTAAGTCATTTTCCGAATAATTATCATTTTATGGAAAAATACGATGGTTTTATTCGGGATTTGGCTGAAAAGTATTCTTTGAATAAATACAACCCAGAAATATTTTGCATAACAACAAAAGATAGTTGGTGGTATAAAACGACAAGTCTGCACGATAAGAGAAAGCCAAAATAAATACATTTTAATTATGAAAAATTATAATTTTCGGCGTATATTGTTTAAAAGTTTAAGAGTGGGTTCGTAATAACTTTTTCGGCGTGACAAACAAGCTGAAAAAAAAAAGGAGAAAAAAACAGCCCTTGAACAGAGGAAAAAGTAGAATTAGGACGAGCTGTATATAACGATTACATTTTGCCAGACCATATAATGGTACCGAGAGATAGGAAAGAAGGAAAAAAATTTCAGAAATGAAAGCAAGAAAGTAAACAAGGCGTAAAGCAAAATTTATGGAGACAACGTTCGTTTTTCTTTATTCGTCGCCACAATTTTGTTCGTGACATTTGCAAGTATAGTCGGTAAAAAGAGTACAAGACGTCTTGCAAAAAGTTCCACAAGAATAAACGGCCGAGAGTTTTTTCTTTTTTCTCCTATCTTATTGCATTCTGTTCTGGAGGTTGTGAGGTGAATTGTAAAAATGTAAATTATTTATTCATTATCTACCTACCTACCTATTACAACAGGTGGATGGATCGTGTAACGAATATACCTACAAAAATTTAAAGATGCTAGAATGCAGCGAAAAAATTCACCAATAATATTGTAAATTCGAATGCACACTGCTTTGCATCCCGAGAACCTTATACCTACATCGAAGATAAACTTTAAATTCAAGTTACTTATTTGTCGAAAAAACGTATCGATTTATAATGTAAAAATAAATTAAAAATTTGAAAAACTTCAAAAGATTCAGAATTTTTTTTAACCTACTTTTTGGCTTACATAAAGAGAATTTTTATTTTAAAATTATGATAATTCATACAATGTCGAAAATTAAAAATTAACGCATTATGAAGAGATATTCATAATTCACGCGTTCAACCACTAATAAATATCTTGTAAATCAATGTTACCCAAATACCCGTTGTTAATAATATTCTCCATGAGACTACATTCAGGTATGTTATTTAACTCACTAAACAAACACTTTTCCTTCTTCCTATAGTCAGTTATATAAAAAATATGAAAAAAAGTTTCTCAGTTAGGTGACTAAAAAACAAGCCACCTTCTTAAGTACTTGTTCGACTTTCTCTCAGATGACATCAATAATCAAGAAAATTTCTAATTTTTTAATAATATTGTAAGTAAGTAGATATGTTAATTAGGTAATACAGAAGCATTCGTGGAGATACCAGCCTTTGATTGTAAACACGGTCGAAACTAAAGGTTGCTTTTTGAGTTACCGAACCCAAAAAATTTCATATAGGTAGGCATATGATGGAAAAAAATTCGACATGTGGGCTTTCGAGAGCCTAAAAGGTTAATTACATAATTAAAAGCAAATTTTTATCCCTTAATACCTTCTACCAGCAACGAGTAAATGCTTCCATTCAATATTGGTCAAATTTGAAGGAGGAAATTGCCCCCTATCTCATGCTGGGATTATATCCGCTTTCAAATGTATCAAAATCAAAGTCATAATAAAGTAAAATTTAAGAATCTTATGATATCAGTTTTTCATCATTTTCTAACTTCTGCTGGCAGTGGCGTAGTTTAGATTTCACTCAGGGGATGTGATCTAGATAAATTATCGAAAAAGTACAATCAGTGAGAAGAAAAATTAAGGGTACCAAAAGAATTTTATTCACCTTAAATTTCAGACATGGTCCACCTCTTCTACTATAATTTGGATGGTAATAAATTAGAAAATCTACCGATGAAAATAAAAACAACTCAGTCTTTATATTAATAAGTATACCCAATTTTTCAATTACATTTTTGATTCATATTGTAAAGTACTTACCTACGCTATCACAAGAAAAACAAATTTGAAGTATTTTAATTTTTTTATCATCTCTGGATCATTGACATATCACAAAAAGTATCATATAAAAATTAAACAGTAAAAATCAAGTGTGACTACCTATATTGGACAAAAATTCACTAATAATGAAATAAAATAAAAAAACTTTTGACAGTGAACCATCTGTCACAGAGATAAGAAAATTGAAGATTTCACAAGTTAATGTCATCCGAATAAATTATAAAATTCAGACAAATAGTCATAAAGATCAAATGTTTTATCGAAGAAAAATCGAAAATCTAGAAAAAATATACAAAATTTGAAATATTGAAATTTTATTCAAAATTCAAAATAAAAAATTGCGACTTGAACCGGACCTACAGAAATATCAAAATTCAACTAAATAAAATTCTACAATAATCACCCCTAAAGTATAGGGAAATAGAATGAGAATAAATACAGAATATTTTATTGGACTATAAGTGGGATTCATTATACTCTCTAAACCTGTGTTCACAGATTTCTTCAGAGAGAAAAGTGTATAGCTTACGACCAAAAATTTAAAATTGACCAGCAAAAAAAAATTCGACATTTTATTAATTTTTGGAAATTTTTCAGCACTTTAGTTAAGCGAGATAAGAGAAAAAGTTAATGTTTGTGGAAATTTGGATATTACCTGTACATACTGTATGTATACCTCGTGAGTATATGAAAAAACAAAAGAAAGAGTAAGCATTTTGATTTTTGGTCAAAAAAGTGAGTAAATACTCTTAAAAAAGAGTACATATACGAACCCTGTTCTAGACCCATAAAAGCATAAACACACCGACGAACCCTCATCAACAGTGTCTGTGCATCGCGAAATGTAGGAATAAATGCGAACTCGTACTTAAAAAATTTCAGTAGCCTAATATCCAAAATCAAGATAAAATAAAAGTTCGAATTTTCTTAATTCGTTGATAATTCTAAGAATTTCAATAAAGAGGTAAGAAGAAAATAGGCAATAATGATTTATCAAATATTGGGAAAATGTCACTTTCTACCGAGACGGATCAAAGGAAAAAAGCCCACGTATAAAATGCTCGAAAAGGCCCACTTTAATTATTTCAAATTTTCGTATAATAAGGCCAAAAAGACGTTTTTAGCTAAAAGCCTGGGTCAAATTTTTCTTACCTAAGACCCGTTGATCATCATCCAGGAATGTAGCTAAAGTGGGGATGGGGGAGGCTCTTTCCAAAATATTTTTAGAGTTTGAAAAATTTACTAGTTTCACGTATAGTTTGATAACAGTGGAATTTGATGACTTTTTTGTTTCTTTTTTTTAGGAAATTATAAAATTTTGTAGCAGTTCAAAATTTCAGAATTGGAAAAATTAGCAGTTGTGTTATACAAAAATATAGGTACTACTTGGAAAATCATGCCAGTTGTTGATCTTTTCCTTTAATTTAATTATTTTAAGGTATGGGAAATTTTAAAAATTTCAGTTGGTAATTTTCCTTTTTCTCCCTCCTCCCCAAAAAAAGCTTTCATTACGTCCCCGCCATCATCCGATTATTCAGTACGTTCAGATGGTATAATCGAATTACGTAATTAGGTCCCTAAAGTGTGTGGTCAGCAAACCTTCACGCACGAATGTACTCGCAATTTGTTTTGTCTTGAAAGGAAAATTCGAAGTCAAAAAAACAGTCGAATCACATAACCGCATCATAACGACGAATGGAATGCATCAATGCGCCAATGCATTATCGATGCAGCAGCACCAAAGTATAGTCTAATTATAAAGTAGCATAACTACAGAAAGAAAGGAAAAAAAAACACAAACGTTGGCAACTTGGCACTTTTCGGAAACGGATGTCTGTGAAACACGATGAAAAAAATACCCCCTGCCGAGAGAAAAAAGGAAGATGAAATGAACTACTGTTGCTGACAGCGACAACGCGATAAGTAAAAAAGTTTAAATTAAATGTCGACGCATTTTGGAATGTACGCCATAGTGTTGTGGTATTTCATAAATTTTTTCATTCTAGAAAGGTAGAAGAGACAGGGAATGAATATACAGTCACTCAATAATGGTCTAGGTTCATTGCCAAGTTATTTTTTGGTTTCATCCTATGCTCCGATGGATGTCGTCCGGGTCTTCTCTTGACTTTAGGGAATTTCGTAAAAAATATCATTACCATTGTTTTGCGAAACAGCAAGAAAATAACTCAAGTCGTTCGTCTATACGTTTGCCTCTATGTTCAAGCAGAAAATGTTAATTCATGTTTGGTCGAACAAGCGCGCATCTTAGAGCGGGGAAAAGTTTCAAAACCATCAACCGCGTTGAGAAATATTAATTTATATTCGACTTGAGAAAAATTCATCTGCTGGAGTAAGAATTATCGACTTTTGTTGGTCAGATCCTGATCCACGTTATTTCACCTGATTTCAGTTGCAATCAGTTTCATCTGTCACTTTTTGTGGTTTTATTTCAGCAGTGGCTAAAGACGTACGCAATATTGAACTCGGAGGGTCAAGCAAAAAATTCATATATACCTACAGTTTATTTGTATATATCGCCGTCAAATGCGAAAATCAGCCTATTTCGAATATGCCTGGGCACTTATTATTGCGCGGTCAAAGCTATTATATAATGAATCAGCGTTATAGCTTTTGACTGAATGAAATTAGCCATTATCTATAAACGCGCATCACACTTCGTCGTTTTCTATAATTATAGAATTTGGCCAATTTTTATTAATATTGTTTATTATTAGTCAAAATCAATAATCAAATATTAATAGTCAAATTAATTCAAACATATTATTAATAAATATAATATGGAAAAGTTTCAAGCATTTCAAGCAAATTTTTTTAATAATTACAATAAATTCTCATGTATAGTATTGAACAAAAAAAAAAAAAATGCTTGAAATGCTTGAAATGCTTGAAATGCTTGAAATGCTTGAAATGCTTGAAATGCTTGAAACTTTTCCATAGGTATTATATATTTATTATTAATACGTTTGAATTAATTTGAATATTAGTATTTAATTATTGATTTTGATTAATAATGAATAATATTAATAAAACTTGGCCAAATTCTATAATTATTGAAAATGACGAGAGTGATGCGTATTATATATAGTGCCTAATTTCATTCAGTCAAAAGCTATAATACGGATTCATTATAGCATTTGACCGCAAAATAGTAAGTGCCGAGGTATATTTGAAAAAGGCTGAATTTCGCATTTGACGGCGACATACACACATTTGTGTTCAACACGTACGGTTGCAATTCTTATCCGATAGTCATGAAATGTAGTTCATTTATTTGGATCTTGACAAGGAGGAAACCTGTTGTTTTGGTTCAAATAGGCCGGATGGTGCGTCCAGTACATCCTATTATGTTGCATTTTTGGAGCCTAAATGTTTATAAAATACTAATTTTTATGTAACAATCACAAAATTTAGTAAAGACATAGCATAAACTATATTCTATTATTCAACAAAATTTGGTTTCAAGGAGGAACTGTTCAGGCGTAGAATTAATTTGAAAAATTCTTCAATTATTGCTGAGAAGGGTCAGAGATGGTTCCAGATTTCCAAATGAAACAAAAAAGCTGCGTGGAAAGTGTCATGGCTACACCCACGAGTCCTGTGCGCACTAGCGATGCGCAGAGGACTCGACATGACTGGAGATACTGGGCTGAGGCGACGCAAAACAGTTGTCTAACAACAGGGCGAGAGTTAAGGTGTGTGACAACGAGATATATTTATTCGTCCTTGTGACGTTAAACCAATACAACTATAAACTCCTCCACTACATGGTAGCAGGAGCACAGTGTTTTTCACTGGACCTCGAATTTAATAATTCGTTTTCATCAAAATTTGATTTAGCAATTCGAAATTTAATTTCGCAACTCGAAATTTAATTTTGGAAAATCGAAATGTCATTTCGAACATTGAAATCTAATTTCGGAAATTGAAAACTAATTTCGAATCCACACGCGAAAAACGAAAATATTATTTTTTTTGTGGCCCAACTTACAGTTTGACTTGAACTGAAATAATACGCTTCCACTAATAAACAACTCTCACCCGTACGCCGTATGTAATTAACAGTCTCAATAAGAATTAGCCTGACAATTAAATTCAGACTTAAACAATTCGACTTATTTGAGACTGGACTTCAACTCAATAATAATTCCCTATACCCTGTATAGTAATACATTTCCTAATTGTCAAATTAGCCTAGAAATGACTCTCGTAATTACCGCTAGTAAATAGCTGATGGAAAAATAACTTACAATTATTTTTCCGCCGCCCCCAGCGCCATTTATTACGTAAATTATTCTAAAAAATTAAAAACAACGAATTCCTAAATTCGTCCTAAAAATATTTAGACTGTAAGAAATACAGAAACATCGCTAAATGTTAGCGCATCTGTGTCTCTGTCCTTCAAAATGGAACAAAACGAGAGAGATAGAGAAAAAATATAGGAATATCCCTATCTCTCTCACACTTATACGTTTGTAAAAACAGTCCTTAATAAAGACACAAACGGCATATAATTCGATCGAAATTCTTCAAAAATACGACGATTGTGAGGAAAACAAAAGACTTGGTTCATCCAATCGGCTTTCACCAGCCACTGGACGATTGAACATCGTATGAGTTTTTTGTGTGAACACACACATATGCAAAAAAGGATCGTAATCCTTTACGCAATTACACATACAAACATAATTTGTGCATTGCGCTGCAACAGCAGCGATCGTGGAGACAATAACCCACGCATGTGCTTTCTCACCCCGACAACAACGTGTTCAACAAGACGTACCCCTGATGTACAAAAAGATAGATGAACATCTTCACTTGTCTGATTGCGTTTAAGATCTTTGTGCGCTTCATCATTAATTGCATTTCACAACACAATTAATTGATTATAACAGTGATTCTGCATTATTTTTGTAATTATTTACGCGTTTTTACTTATTCATTCCCCCTGGAGTGTAGTGGCAAAGTTTAAAGTTTCTGAAAGGTACCGCCATTCAATAACAGGAAAACCGTAAGTACACTTACGAAATAGTAATCTTTAGCAAATTTTCTAAAGCGTCGCCATATTTGAAATATGCATTCGTAACACATTGTTACGAGACTAAATCTTAGATATACAGACTACAATTTATTTGTCTCTATTGTATATTATTATAATTTATTATAACTTCAATAGCCAGTTGCCCATTTTTAATAGCCTAAGATCGCATATCGATCTTAGTGAAAAATTTAGTCATTTGCGCGTAATCTAGTTACGAATCAAAATCGGTTTGTCACCCCAGGGTCAAACCAAAATTTTTTTGGGGGCAAGACCCTGGAAACCAAAATGACTTCGAAAAACATTTTTGCCCAAGGGTCATGCCCGATTTTTCATCTCTTTCCAAAGAGTTAGAAAAAATTATATTTGAAAATCATTTATCTTTTCACATAACTCAAAAATGACATTTTCGCACACGGGTCATGCCCGATTTTTTACCACTTTAATAAGAGATGAAAATAAATTTTTTCTCATTCATGTAAAAAATCAAAAATACCTTTTTGCCTACGGGTCATGTCTGATTTTTCATTTGTCTAAAAGACTTAGAAAAATTTGAAAAAAATCAATTTCTAAAAAATCGATAAAATAGCGTAAAAAACAATTTACAATTCTTATTTCCATATCAAAAAATAAAGTGCATAACATAGTAAAAATTCGTAACACTGGTTACGTCCTTCCTCTACACAAAAATATGGCGCGCGTTTATAAAAATGAACCACCATATTACCAATACACAAACCATGTCATTGACCTTCGTTCGAATGTAGGTTAATAGTACAAACGCAAAACTCATTTCTTATTCGATCTTATCTCCCCTTTTCGATCAATAGGCATAATACCTATAAAAAAAATTTAAAAAAAATAAAAATAATTTAATTTTTATTCTATTTTTTCGATCTTCCTTTTATCCTGTTCTTAGAACATGAATACACAAAATACTGCCAACACGTCGCGTGGCGATGAAATTGATGTCCTCCTCGACCCTGAAACATTGTTAATGGAGGAGGAGGAGTCGACGGAAGCATCAACATCCCGCCAGCAGGACGAGACCCCAGCCCCACAACCACACTGGGCCGTGGAGGTTGATGAAGAAGAGGAGCTGCGTAGGGCAGAAGCCAGACTTCCAAACCTGCAGCCGTTGCCGTGACGTACCATCCAACCCGTACAAATGGACGTGCAGCCACATAGCCGTGCGTCCACGTACGCAACTTCCAAAACAACGGACAGCGAGGATGAGCGACAGCAATTCCTCGCAGTATTGGAAGATGCTGAAGAGTACGCCCCATCCCTCGAGAGAAAGTTAGAGGGGCCCAACGTACGTGCGTACAAAATAAATGCCCTTGCGAATGAGGACCCAGCAATCGAGGCCACACTAAGGGACCTCAAGTACGCCCCGAGAGGCCTCGCAAGACAAGACTTGCGAAAGGCCCGCCAAGCAAAACGAAAATTGTTGGTGCTGCAATCGACAATCAAAACAAAGAATCAGCAGCACTAAATGGAGAACTCAATACCCGTACCAGAGGTATGCAAAAACGCTGATGAGTGGCATTGTTGGGAGGAACAGGCACGCTGGGATGGCAGGGCCCTGGAACTAGCCAGAGAGCTCAGGGATGCTCTGCGCAAGGAGGCCAATGCCTGCAAGGCGTTGACTGCCTCGCAGAAAAAAGTCTGGGACCTCTCTGCCCTAGTCTATGAGGATCTTAGCATCCACGCAGCAGAATTCATATACCAGTACCTACCCGACGCAAAAAGTGCAACTGAATGCGAATGTTTGCCACAACCTGCACCAACACAGATTCCGGAGCAACGTACACCAGCGAGGGGTGAACGTGGACAACCTGGAATGGTAACAGGTAATGAAAATTCAATTTCAACTGAAAATGTAACATTTCCCGAAATGAATGAGGGAGAACCAAGCCCAAAAAGGCTATGTTTCCACCAACCCTCCTTATCCCAAATTCATTCTCAAACACCCGACACGTCCTGTTGTGAACTACCGCAAAACTTGGTAGAAAATAATACACCCCTAGCAGTAGTGATAGATCAAAACACCATCGAAAAACCACCATCCGAAAATTATATTTCGAAATGCTGGGAACATGATCCAAAAGATCAAGTTGATGCAGGGTTTGCAAATCTCAAACCTCCTAAATTTTATTTAGAAAAGTGGGATGGTGACATTCTAGGCTATCCTGGGTTTATTAACGGATTCAATAATTACGTTAATAAACGAAATGATATCGCCATCCCACAAAAAATCAACCTACTGCAAGGAGCCCTACCGAAATTCTTGGTAGACAAAATTAACCATTTCTCCCTAGACAACGTTGGCTACATCCAACATCTAAAATTCTTAGATAGTAGATATGGGGACAAATCCAAGATTTGAGCTGAAATGTGGCTAAAAATAACTGCTTACTCAACAACTACTAATGATACAACATCAATCCTAGATACGTTAGACACACTTACCATTATGGTAGATAGATATCGTTTACTTGCAAAAGTAATCGACGAGGAGCAATTATTTAACATAGCAATTAAAAAAAATTCCCCCCTCGATCTTACCAAAACACTCTAAAAAGTAGCAAACGCAATGTTAAACATTTTTTCGAAGCAGTTAGATCGTTTATTAAAATTAGGGAGTTATCGGAGCCTATTTGTACGTCCGTACCAAAAAAGGTCGATAAACCTAATCTACCCCCGCAAAATAGAAATCCTTCTCAACCTAAAGGCAGGAGAAATTTTGCGAATCATTTCTGCAGAAAAGAAACCGAACAAAAGTGGACAGAATAAATCCAATCCTCGCAAACGACCAGCCCAACGTTCGAATCGCACAAACAATAGGGATACTAATGCAAATTTATCTAATACAGATGAAGCTGGGATTGTATGGATCCAACTACCATCGGGGCAACGCATCCCAGCATCGACAGTGCGCACACCATTGAAACCAAATACACTTTGTATATTCTGAAAAGGTGAGCACCATGCCCACCTATGCAGAAAAAAGGGTACGTTGGAGTCTCATCGTGGGCACTACAAACGCTATCGATTGTGTACGCATTGTACGCAATCACACCCCAGTACGCAGTGCTGTAAGGCGCTACCACCCGCAAACTGCCGCTGGTTCCAATGCGGCAGTACCAAGCATCACTCGAACTTGTGTCCCGTGATCGAATATCCGATCACGGAAGGCAAAATCGTAGTATGGGTGAAAATGCTGAAGGACTGCAAGCAGTACCTACTGCCAGGTAACCTGTTTGATAAACAGCAACAAAAATTACCTGTTCCCGACCCAAAACAAACTGTAACATTACAGATGACTGCAGCTTCAGAAGAAGGCACCAATAGTCTCGTTGCGCAGCAATGCCAAGAGGATGAGAACCTGAGTTCCGCATCCCAAGTTCCAGTGTTAAGTGAGTGT
The DNA here is from genome assembly GCA_011428145.1 of Ericerus pela. NCBI lineage: Eukaryota > Metazoa > Arthropoda > Insecta > Hemiptera > Coccidae > Ericerus > Ericerus pela. Next base: position 279,928 of record WOFM01000053.1, on the reverse strand, counting down.
TTATCATTTTTTACTACTAAAGATACTGACGCTCATTTCTTAACGTTTTCATCGTATATTCTTGCTCCAAATGCACAAGAACCAGTGAAAATTAACGGCTTTTTTGATTGTGGAAGCAAACATAGCTATATGTTTTACACATATGCCTATGAACACCTCAGAGAAAATTTTTCTGAGTTTGCTGAAACAATCAAATTTTATGGCCTAGCTGGATAAATGTCAAAACAAATTCGCATCCAAATTGTAAAATTTGAACTATTCAAACGCAATGGAACTAAAGTTCAAATGGAAGCCAATACGGTACCACACATTGCAAATAACCTTTCCGAATTTGATTTTGATGAATTTAAAAACCGTTACCCACGATATTCAAATATCAATTTTTCAGGTTTGGACCGAGAATCTACAATACATTTATTAGTTGGTAATAATTACATTTGGTCATTTATAAAGCACATTAAACATTTATCACCAACCCTAACCCTAATCAAAACTGATTTTGGAAACATGTTAGGAGGATTCCTAGGAAAACCAACCAAATGTGACGCATTCGAACCATCATTCTTTACATCCACAGAAAGTATAGAAAACTTCTGGAAATTAGATACGTTAGGTATCGAAACCAAAACCTAGTTGAAGACGATGCTGAAACTGAAGCATTGCACTTATTTTATAAAAACATAAAATTAGTGAACAATAGATACCAAATCAAATGGCTATACAAATATAGCCCACCACCCCTAGTCAACAATAGACAGTTAGCATTCAAACAATTAGAAAGACAATTGCCTAAATTGCAGAAAAATCCAGAATTTTTTGTAAGATACGATCAGTACTTTATCTCACTAATCGACTTAGAAATGATTGAACCTATCGAAAATGATAGACCCGCAGAAGTGGTACATTACTTACCACACAAGGGTATCTACGATCCAACAAAAAGCACTCCGCTCAGAGTAGTTTTTGATGGATTGGCCAAAACAAAAAAGTCTAACTTGTCCTTAAATGACTGCATGCATAAAGGAAAAGTACTGTTAGCTGATCTAATAGCAATGCTTGTAAGTTTTTGTAAGAACCCTTACGGAATAATCACTGATATCAAAAAAGCGTTTCATCAAATTGGATTGCACCCAGATGACAGAGATGTCACACGTTTCCTATAGATTAATAATCCTAACAATCTCATGACCAATAACAATCTAGTAATATTTCGATTCTGCCGTGTTCCTTTTGGAATCATAATGGCACTATTCTTACTTGCAGCATTGCTATTACATCACTTCCGATTGGTCGACATGGAGTTCCATGACAAGTTCTTAGAACGATTTTACGTTGATAATTTAATCGTTTCCGTACCAACGTACGAAGAAGCAAAAGAATTATACATAAAATCGAATAAATCATTTAACGATATCTCCATGGAACTCGCCCAATGGGGCACCAATTGTAAACAGTTAAGAAAAGATTTCAACCCACAACACGCATTAAGCAACCCAATCATCAAAGTGCTTGGCCTGTATTGGGATATGGACCAAGATGTACTTTACATGCCCAAACCAAAACCGTTTACGTCTCCATGGACGAAATGCACATTCCTTAGGGTACTATCATCATTCTATAACCCTTTAAGTTGGTTTGCACCAGCATTCGTCCCATCAAGAACGTTCATGAAAGTACTATGGTCCAAGGGATTGAAATGGGACTAAAAAATCCCAGACAATCTCGAACCATCAGCTACTGAGATAATCACCGATCTCAGTTACAGCCTCAACTATTGCATTCCTAGACAATTCTACCTAGGAACTTATGACCCGAATACCTGTCAATTACACGTATTCGTAGATGCATCACAAATAGCTTACTTCATAGTAATATATATCAGATTTAGCAACACTAAATCAAATTGCCATGCAGTAAGATTTGTAACAGGAAAATCACACATAACACCTATGCGACCAATCACAATTCCTAAACTCGAATTGATAGCAGCACTCATAGGTGCATGTGGACTACGTTCCCTACGTAAACCACTCGGTTTACAGAATGCACCAACATTCTTATGGTCTGATAGCAAATGTGTTCTCACATGGCTATTAGAAAGAAAAGTCCACCCACAATTTGTAAAAAATAGAGTAGACGAAATAAAAAGTATAAAACCCGTCAAATATCGATATGTCCCATCAACGGACAACCCAGCTGATATTGGCTCACGTGGTTCCTCTATCCACGAACTTTCCGAATCACTCTGGTGGTCTGCCCCAACTTGGCTATCCCAAGATAAAAAATCTTGGCCAGAAACCGATTAGAATATAATCGAAAGCCTACCAGACGAACCAACCAAAATAGATACGCCTGTATTTCACACAATGAAAGAAGTATTATCTTCCACTTCTAAACAATCAACATCAATAACACTTGACGATGAATCAATTTTTGACAAACGTTATCCTGCCAAATATTTAAGGCAGATGAAATCAGCAAAAAGATTCATCCCACACTTCTTCATTGGTCCAAACACAGATCAATGTGAAGTCACACTACCAGAACCTGAGGTTCTGTCTCAACAGTGGATAGTTGATCCACCGAACCAAAGTCAGCCACTTGATTTGACCATCACCAAATCATGCTATATTCCGAAAGATGACATACCTTTCGAAAGTTTTATACATCCACCATTGAACACTCGGTTCAACATAGATATCACAAAATTCAATACTTTATCTAAACCAGTACGTACATTCCTACAATGTATAGAAGCCATACAACGATTTAGTAAACAACGAATAAGGAGGAAAAGATTAATTTCACCTTATGCATCATTAGATTTCACATTTCATTTTGCTCTACTCTGCTTCATCAGAGCTGATCAAAAGAAATACTTTGGAAAACTACTCGAAGTATTGGAAAAACGAAATCACCCTCCGTATGTCTTGTACAAAAAATTCCACATCCTGATTGATCCATCTGGGATATTACGTACAGTAAATTATCTACCCGATATCGAGTACGCAAGAGACATGCTATCACCAATCCTCATGCATCCTATGTCTCACTTAACAAAATTAATTCTGATGCATACACATCTGAAAAACGTACACTCTGGTACGAAATTTACCATAGCCGACTTTAGAAGACACTATTTTGTGCCAAAGTCACAAAAAGTGTTACCACAAATTCTAAAGTCGTGCACACTATGTAAAAAAGCTGAAACAAGACCGTTCAAACAACCAACTTTTTCAGCACTACCAGACTTTTGCCTGGTACCTTTCGTGAATACATTTACCTACACAGGTGTGGACATCTTTGGCCCTTTTATGGTATTTGACAAATACCTGCCAAAGTCGAAATCACTGTTAACAACACCAACTACACCACCCATTAAAAATTGGGTGTTGATCTTCACATGCCTGTCCACCAGAGCAGTACACCTACTCTCAGTGTCAAACTTGACAACTGAGGACATCTGGACAGCGTTCTTAACATTTTTTGCTGACAAAGGCATGCCCAAAGTTATCCTAATTGATAACGCAGCGCAATTCCACTTAATTGCAACATACTTACCAGAATACTGGAAAACGTTCACTGAAGAACGAAAAATAAAACCTAGCTTAGATGAAAGAGGCATTAAATGGCACTTCATCCCAGCTAAAGCACCATGGTATGGTGGAGTTTATGAACGACTGATTGGAATTATAAAACAAGTGTTTTATAAAGTCCATAGTCACCACTCAATATATAAACATACCTTTCAAGCGAGCTTGAAAGATATACAAACAATGGTTAACAGAAGACCACTATGCCCATCTCCAGATGAGCTTGATCAGTTGACGTTAACACCCTCACATTTCATGCGAGCCAACTTAGGCCACCTAAGTAATCCGATTAATGAATCGAATAAAGATCCAACTCCTACAGCAAAACAGCTTATGGACATTTGGAAACTCGACCAAGATTACCTAACAAACCTTTGGTTAACTTGGAAGAGACAATATCTCTTATACCTAAGAGATAGACCACCAACTGCGCTCTCAAATCCAGGGCACACAGTACCATTCGTACCAAAAGTAAACGATATAGTACACGTTTTGGACTACACATCCAAACCTGGCGTTTACAAACTTGCAAAAATCATTGATTTAGAGAAATCTCGTGACGGCCAAGTCCGTCATGTAAAAATAGAATTCTCAAGCAAGCAAACATCTACAAGACCTCTGAAGTTCTTGGCTCCGTTGGAGTTAGACGACAGAAATTTAGAAAAACTCGATACATAGTATCGTACCTCCGATAGACCCCCTGATTATGACAAAAATAGACTGGTCCGACAAACCAAATTACTCACTTTAGGGTACGCCATAATTGGACATTATACTCCTAAAAAAGGTATAACTACAATTTTTTGGCACTCACTATTACTGTCATGTGCTTTATAAAAGGTTACGGGTAATAGGTGGCAGAGTGCTTTACTCAACTTAGCATCGTTGATGTCTACACGACTCCCTAATTCCCAAATATTCCCTTACAGAATCTGTGATCTATGGCCAATAACTCGTTCCATCCTCTCAACAGCAGCGCCCGGCAGTCGAAACGAACTTTCTTTGAAAGTCTCGTTTTCTTGTCACTTCGTTACGTCGTAACGCCAGAAAAAGAAGAAAAATTTTGTTCCTATTTTCTTATAATTTCAGTAAATATCTATTTTTCATGTATATATTGTATTTGTTGTTTTTATTGTTCCTTTTATAATAAAATAACATTTCATATAACATGTATGTCTAATCTTTACTCTAGATTTCAGGGGAATCTTCGGAGGTGGCCACCGATGGCCACCCAGGAACACTGCCCCCAGTGTCATGGCTACGCCCACGAGTCCTATACGCACTAGCAATGCGCAGAGGACTCTACATGACTGGAGATACTGGGCTGAGGCGACGCTAAACAGTTGTCTAACAACAAGGCGAGAGCTAAGGTGTGTGACAACGAGATATATTTATTCGTCCTTGTGACATTAAACCAATACAACTATAAACTCCTCCACTACAGAAAGTACCTAAGCATGCAGTTATTTTGTGACCATCTGAAGCAATAAAATTCATTGTGAATTTTCTTGACACTTCATTATAAACCTAATTTTTACCCAGAATCCTGGAAAATACATTGGATATTTTTATTTTTTTATTATATTTATTTATTTATTTATTTATTTATTTGTTTATTTGTTTTTTTATTCATTTGGATTTTTTTGGTTAAAACAATCTATATTGTATAGTATGGCTTGCTGTGATTTTTTTTTTTTTTTCGGCTAAGCTTGAAGAGGCAAGTGCCTTTTACAGCCCCCTGCGTGCGCCTTGGCAGTGGCGTAGCCAAATGACAATTCTGGTCGGAGGGGATGTTTCAAATTTGCAAATGCTCCTTCGTTAGCCATTATTGACGGAAGGTGTTACGAGTTCTTTTTAGCTTGCACTTGTAGAGGGGTGAGGTTGAACTTCGCTAGGCCACTGGGTGTAAAAATTTAATGGAACTATACGTTTATAAGTTGTAAAAGATGCCTAAATTAGACACGTGGTAACCATCAGCTATTTATCTCTGTGTTCTCCCTACGATGAGCAGCGAAACCAAGAAACGACAGCTACATTTTATGGCGAATGAAATTTTCTTTTGATCGTGACCCCATGAAACAGAGGTCACAGCGTTCTGGCGTAAGCTTAAACTGTAACGTCATTAGTATCCGAGACTGTTTTTTCATATGAAGAAAATAATATATTATGATCTTTTTTTTTTTCTTCCACAATAATCGCGTCTACAACGGAGGTTGGCACAAAATAAAATAAAATGAAAAAAACTTTTAAATAAATCTTAAATTTCTAAAAATATGATAATCAATCAATGTTAAACGATGAAATGGAGAGGAACTAATGGAACCAATTTTAAATTCTGCTGTGAGAAAAAAAAAAGAAAAGTGTAGAAAAAATACTCTGTAAGAAACCGAAAACTTTTCAATTATTTATGGGTATAAAATCGGTTGAAATTAAATTTCAGTCAAAGCGTTATTAAAATGATTTCGGATAAGAAAAATAAAAACTTACTTAGCCTATACGGTACCTGCAAGAAATCCATAAAGAAAAAAGGAAAAAAAAGGCAAAAGTTTTCATTGAATATTACACACGGATTATATAATATTAATCTTTTCAATCAAACTTAGACACAGTTAATCGTTATTCAAAACTACCAACATACTTGAAGAATGAATAAATTTTTCAATTTCTATGAGAAATTAAAGGCCTACGACCAATTTAATTACTTTTATGGATCAAAATGAACATGAAAAAAAACTATTCATTTGAGAAATTGATAAAAATCTTGATTTTTTTTTTACACCGACAGATGGCTGACGTAATAATTTATTTCCAAAATATGAGCAGCATTATTTCCCACAAATGCAGAATTATATTTTTATGCAAAACTATAGCGAAGGGAGGAATCATTAATTTTTTTTCGGATATTTTTCCTTATAGATGCCTCTTAGTTGAATGGTTTTAGTCTGAATCAAGTTATGAGTTCAATTAATATTTATTGGACCTATACCTAAGTATTCAAAATTTGTGTTTCATTATTCGGTACTCGTAATTTGTTATCGATTTAAACAATTTGTAAAAAATAGCTGTCGATAGGTACCGTATTAGAGTAATTTTCGTATTAAAGAATCGTGTGTCATGTCAATAATTATTACATCATTTTTTGAGTCATCGGTCACAATTTCAAGGATGTAGGTAAAACCATCGTAGGAAGAGGAGTTTCTTAATTTTCTCTGTCATCTCATCAGGCATCCTCTCCATCCCCACTCCAACACCAACACTGCGGACAACGACATTCTATTTTGAGATATTAGGCTAGACCCCTCAGACATCCCCCTATCTACTCCCTCGTATGGTGTGTGATTTGAATCTGTTTTATGTGCATAATCATAGGATTCATGAATTATGATCCAAAATGTTTATAAGTCACTGAATTATTTTTCTTCATTTTATATTTTTAAATAATATTAGCTACCCGAGGGCTGCACACGGCTCCATTCAGGATGTAGAGTACAATATAATTATGGAGGGAGATGTCTAGTTTAGAGGCTTTCAGGAACTTTAATAAAGAATCCAGAACTTGTAGAAAATCATTTAGTAACTTATTCTCCTTCTCAAATCTATATTCTTTATTAATTAATTACATAAACGTAGCCAAGGGGACAAAGGGGGCGATTGTTCCCTATCACTTCCTTTTTTTTCTCCTTTTTGGCTTGTCACTTCTTAAATTCGGAAAAATATTTAGAAATGAATATGCAACAGTGGGTTCCATAGATGATAAACTTCTTAAATTTTTATAATTTTCGAAAGTGACGAGCAAAAAAAAAAAAGCCTAAGAATGGTATATTATTATGTTCCCTTGAAGAAATCCTGGCGACGCACCTGATGAATCACAGACAACTAGCTCATAAAATTTAAAAATTTATAAAATTATTTTTTTACATAAAACCTGCGGATTAGTAAAATATTCAAATAGGTAATGTCCTACATATTTTTTTCAATGTTGATATCAAACAGTAAGTTACAGCTACTATATGACTGAAGAGAACGTTCGTTAAAAGAGTCAGGAATTTTTATTTATATAGATTTAAAATTATTTAAATTTACTGTTTCAAAATCTTCCGGCAACAAACAAAGCTGCAATTTTTTTTTTTTTGGTCTAATTCTCGTTGGCACATTGAAGAATATTTTGTAAACATATTCAGAAAAAATACATGTAAGTATTGTCTAAAATTTCATTATTTTTTGAGATTACGTTATCTAGGCACGTATTTTAAAATTTTCTTTCTTATAATAATAATAATTCGGTAGCCTAATGAAAATGCTACCAATTTATTTACATAATTTTCAACAAATTTTAAGCAAATTTTATTTTATTTTATTTTTTCTAGAGAGTGACAAAAAAAAATTAATCTAACTCCCCTTCGATTAGTCTGTATTTAAAACGTTAGATAATGTTGAAAATTACTTCATTTTAGCTTGTAAAAAATGATAATTGTTTTCTTCGATGGTTGAGAAAAACTTTTTTTTTTTTTTAATTATTTAATTTATTTTTATTATTGTGAACTGAATTTTTTCGAAACTTTCTTTCAGCCAAAAAACCAATATGTATTGGTTCAGAGGTAATCCAAACTGCTAGGTACTTACTCATTTCTAATAATTCAATTTTTTCAGAAATTTAACGTATGATTTTGCTTTTAATGCGCTGATTAAAGGACAAGACATCAGGTGAAATTTTTTTCCTTTTGAGCTTTGATGAAATAATTAATCATAATTTTTTTAGTGTACCTATTTATCGAGCCACACAATAGTCTGGCAGTTTTCGACTAAAATTAGTATAATTCTATTCATGTTGATATCTTTGTAAAATGAATCATTTAGTTGGTATTCAATAATTATATTTATTCTGGCAATGCCGAGAAAAATAATTTGAAAACCAGTTAAAATTTCTGATTTTGGCTTACCTTTTCGATGATTCGGGCAGTGATTAGTAGTTCATCGACCACAGTTAGCCAAACTGTCGTCGGTCGTAATCGAAAATCAAAAATACTAAACAAATGAAAAAAAAAAAAAAAAAATGAAACAATCTGAGTACCAACAAATGAAAGTGAATTTAAAATCTCCAATCACGAATTTGAGTTTTAGTAAATACAAAGGAACAGAAGTAAAAAAATAAAAAACGGAGAACCTTTCTTGATAAACAGACGATTAAAACTAAAAGAACTCCCAAAAAATTGTCACATATAACATTCACGTGCATTTGAATCGCAGGATATATTTAAATTCTACGACCACCATATTCTTGTGCACCAAAAATAAACGTTGCCATTTGATCTTCCTTTTTAAATATTTTACCACACAATATTATGCACCGAATCCGTTTCCTTTTCATAAAATATGTCTAATATATTCCAAGAACAAAAAAAATAAAAAAAAAGATAAAGAGAGATATAAAAAAAAAGTTCGTGAAAAGGAATGTTCGCAGCAAAAGTAATAATACTTCAAAATGAGGAAATTATCTTTCGATTATAGGTGTGATTGTCCGAAAAATTTAGGAGTCTGAAAAAAATTGTTGGCCGTCGCTCTGGTCATTTTTTTGGTAACACCCTCACAAAATAATTCGCGCTTGTCACATTGGCCATTAAAATGTTGTTATTGTTTGCTGGCATAAAATATTTATAGTAGAGGATTAAACTGAAATTGGGAAATGTAGCTTATTTAGTCATGAAGAATGTAAATTGAATTAAATTCCTTAAGGAAACATAAACGTAAACATTGATAAATAAGTTAACATAGCAGGAAATAACCCAGAAAGTGACCAATTTAAGAATTATTATGTAAAATTCCAACAGAATATAGTGTGTTTTGGAAATGAAAGAAAAATATTGAATTTTTACTGAGTGCAGTTGCTCAACGAGAATTTTTTCTGGAGGAAGAGAAAGAAAGAGTTGAATTTTATTAGTGGACACTAACCCAACTAAATAAGAAACTTTATTGTTCAATAATGTTGTACCTACAGTATTTTTTGTAGCCTACCTTACTCGTTAACGAAAATTTTCAAAATTTTTTCCTTTCCTGTTCCTGTTTGCTTTCGAATTTTTTTCACATCTTTCAATCATTGAGCTGTGTCTCACTTTTTTTCTCGTTTTTTAACTTTCTTTGAGCTCTGAGTGGCCATTTTTAATTTATGTAGGACTTTTTTCGATCAGGGTAAAATGTTTAATTTACTTTGGAAATGTATGGCGTGCTCTGAATTTACACATATTATTAGAGTTGGGATATCTAAAACTTGCATTTTGAGTGTGAAGTCGTCTGATGTGGGCGCTGAAGGGGTGAGATTTTTTCAGACCTTTTTTCTCTTCTTTTTTTAAGCTAGGCCTATATGCATTTCAATTTACAAAAATTTAAAAGAAATCAGGCATACGTACTTATATTTTCAATTTTTCAATTTTTGAGAGCTTTTTTCATTCTGAGAAATTCCCGGGGGGTTTTGACCACTTAAATCGTCACTTGTAACCGCGTCTGCACTTGAAAGTCACGTTGGCTTTCTTATAAAGTTATCGAATTTAAATAACCCTTTCCAAATAACCAAATCGTAAGGAAAGAAGCAACGCTCAAATCTTTAAAAAAAATCAAACTATTATTGACCTATATATTATATCTATAAGTCTTTTAGATAATAGTTTTGAGTAGTTATTTTTTCGACATTTATCAGAAAAGGTGGGAAAAACTTTCGTGCTTGACGGACTATGAATGTTCGAAATTAGATAACTGAATCTTATCTAAGTATACTGGAACGGTCGAATGGCCATTGAAGTTAGGTAGGTAGGTACTTCGGTTATTTCTTTTGACAGTTACAAGATGCGTTCGACGTGACCGAATTCTGTACAGTTTCTTCGAAATCTGTACTGTTTTTATAAGAGACACGTAGGTATGGAAGAACGTTACTTCAGCATTAACAGTTACTCAAGAATCACTTATCTTAATAGATTTATTTCTATGGAGGGGGCGTTGTGTAATTCGTCTGAAAGATTCCCGGAGGACACCCAAAGGTCAATCAATCGTTTTGTACTTAATCACAGAATGATCCCTGTGGAATCACTCTGAACCCGTCTATAACCAGCTGTTTGGATGACGTCCTGACCAGTGTTGGGCGCGATTCCCGAAAACGAAATATTTAGCTGGGAATGCCCACAAATTTTTGGGGAACGGGCATCCCAGTAGGAATTCTTGGTGAAAATGGACGCAACACCCTCGTACTTCATATTTTGACTACCTCTGTTGATTTCCATGCAGTAAGTAGAACTTGAGTAAATTAGAAAACAAAACATCTTTCCACCTCTGCATGTGACTTAGTACCTCCTGTACTCTGAAGTACTTAATGTGAAAGTTACAGGAGATATGTGTCATGGCTACGACCACGAGTCCTGTGCGCACTAGCGATGCGCAAAGGACTCGACATGACTGGAGATACTGGGCTGAGGCGATGCTAAACAGTTGTCTAACAACAAGGCGAGAGCTAAGGTGTGTGACAACGAACATATTTTATTCGTCCTTGTGACGTTAAACCAACAATAAGTAAACTCCTCCACTACATGGTAGCAGGAGCACAGTGTTTTTCACTGGACCTCGAATTTAATAATTCGTTTTAATCGAAATCTGATTTCGCAATTCGAAATTTAATTTCGCAGATCGAAATTTAATTTCAGAAAATCGAAATGTCGTTTCGAACATCGAAATCTAATTTCGTAAATCGAAAATTAATTTCGTATCCAACTGCAAAAAATGGAAATATTAATTTCTTGCGGCCCAACACACAGTTCGACCTGAACTGAAATAATAATCGCTTCCACTTTGAAACAACTCTCATCCGTACGTAGTACGCAATTAGCAGTCTCAAGAAGAATTAGCCTGACAATTATACTCAGACCCAAACAATTCAACTTATTAGAGACTGAAACAAAATAATAATTCCCTATACCCAGTATAGCACTACATTTCCTAATTGTGAATTAGCCTAGAAATGACACTCGTAATTACTGCTACTAAAAAGCTGACAAAAAAATAATTCACAATTATTTTTCCGCCGCCCCCAGCGCCATTTATTACGTACATTATTTTAAAAACAAAAAACATCGAATTCCAAAAATTCGTCCTAAAAATATTTAGGCTGTATCAAATACAGAAACATTGCTAAAGGTTAGCGCATCTGTGTCTCCGTCCTTCAAAACGAGAGAGACAGAAAAAATATATTACTATCCCTGTCTCTCTCGCACTCATGCGTTTGAAAAAACGATCCTTAATAGAGACACAGATGGCATAAAATTCGATCGAATTTCTTCAGAAATTCAACGATCGTCACGAAAACAAAAGATTTGGTTCAACCAATTGGCTCTCACCAGCTGCTGGACGATTGAACATCGTATGAGTTTTTTGTGTGAACACACACACATACGCAAAAGGGATCGTAATCCTTTACTCAATTACGCACACAAACGTAATTTGTGCATTGCGCTGCAACAGCAGCGACAACAACGTGTTCAACACGACGTATATTAGATATACGAAAGGAAACACGATCATCTTCACTTATTGTCAAAAAGTGATCGAGATTACTGTGCGCTACAGTAATTGATTGTGTGATACCACATTTTTTTTGATAATTAATACGTTATTTCGTAATTATTTACGCACTTTTAATTGACATCCCCCCCCCCGGAGTGTAGTGGCAAAGTTTCCGCAAGGTGCAGCCATTTAAAAACAGGAAAACCGTAAGTACACTTACGCCTCATTATAATCTTTAGCAAATTTTCTAAAGTGTCGCCATATTCGAAATATGCATTTGTAACCGATTGTTACGAGCCTAAATCATAGGTATTCGGACTCCAAATAATTAATTTCTATTGTATTATTATATTAATTTTGTAATTTCAATAGCAAGTCCGCAAATTTATTAACCTAAGATCGCTTATCGATCTTATGGTCAAAAAATTTAATCACATGTGCGTAATCGAATTACGAATCGAAATCAGTTTGTCGGCCCAGGGTCACACCAAAATTTTTTTGTGTCATGGCTACGACCACGAGTCCTGTGCGCACTAGCGATGCGCAGAGGACTCGACATGACTGGAGATACTGGGCTGAGGCGACGCTAAACAGTTGTTCCACAACCAGGCGCGAGCTAAGGTGTGTGACAACGAACATATTTTATTCGTCCTTGTGACGTTAAACCAACAATAAGTAAACTCCTCCACTACAATATGAATGAACGTTTCAACGATTGGAAAAATGTAGGTACAGTCATAAACGCCAGGTTTTGGGCACATGTTTTTTTTTTCTTTTCTTTACTTCCTATTTGTTTGAGTGCACTTTCAGTCACTTTTGATTTCTTGTCGAAAGATATGAGAATTCGGCTTTTTTTCTAATTTTATGATTTCATTACCGGAAATAATAAAATAATTTACAGAAATCCGTAGATGTGTTCGAGGAAAAAAAACAGATATAGTTTACACTGTAAAGTTACAGCTGTATTTCACAAGAATCTGTGACAAGTCGAACACTCATTGAAATAAGACCTTCCTCCTTTACCTTTAACTTCATCTTTTCTGCATTTTAAATCTGATCAACATGAAAAATTGTTGAGTGAGGAAAATTAGAAGTTCAGTGTTCTGATTTCTGAAGCGAGAACCGAGAAGGCAATGTTTGAATGTCAAAGGTCAAATTACGGGACGTTTTTCAGATTTTGATTTTTGAGGCATCATGGTGATTGGTGAATAAGATAGTAGAGCTCTCTATTAGTTATTATTTGTACTCGCATTCTACTTTTAGAAAATACAATAGTTCCTCAGATATCTAATAGAGATCGTTATATTCACTTTCAGCAGAAGCGAGCAGCTTTCAGCAATAACAACAGAAAGAGATAACAGATTAACAGTAAGTCAGTATCACTACCCTTATACTAAATTGAATTTAATTTTCATGTAACAAACGTATAAAGCAAAGTGCGAAAGCGTAGAACTTTCTTAAGTTTAGTTTTCAAATGACTTTTGTTTCTAATTCAGAAATTTGAAAGATTTTATATATATTGATTTTCTCCCCGAGATTTCATGAAAAAATTCATTCAGTTTCTTTGAAATTTTACTTTTGGCGAGTAGTTATCTGTACTTCACCGGTTCATTCGAAGGACGAATCATCATCAATTAATGTAAGTAATATTACATTAATTTTATACATAAATTTATATTAAATATTAATAAAGAAAATGGGATTGTTGAGAAGCTTACTAATAAGTTTACATTTATGAGTTTTATGTTTTTCACTTATCTGAAGATAGGAGCACGTCTGTAACATAATGAAATTGTAATCAACTGTTCGTGAATTTATCTATTATTTGAGGAAATTGATTGTTGACTCGGTGAATAAAACCTTTTTTTCAGAAATGAACATAAAAAATTGTTGATTAATGTTATTTTCTGTATCAATCTTCATTTTAACGGCCGTTAACCTCTGAGATTTTTCTCAGTTCTCTGTTGAATCGTAATATCTCTGTTGAAGACGGTATCATTGGCCCGAAAAAGTACATTCTGTTGCATTTCAATTTCATAATGCTGTTTTCTGTTGTTCTTTGTAGCATTATGGCCCAACTTAACGCTGTTACGGTGATGCGCAAGTTACTACGAGAACTGAGAAAAGTCACTCCGAGTCAGAAGCTAAAAGATTCTTCGATGGCGTCTCACGTATTAAATTTAAGCGAGAAGTACAAAGTTACTGATGCTCAGCTTTGTAAGAAGAAAAACGAAATGATTTTTGTGGCTGATACGTACCGATGTTACCTGGAAAGCAGTCGTCATTACAAAGATATCGTAGAAAAATACCATACAAAAGGGGAACGATCAGTGAAACAAACAGCTGAGATGGTTGGCTTCAAACTTCCTCATGATCCATAATAATAAAAGTAACAATTTTATTGGGAAAATCATGTATTTGCTATTTAAAACTTCCCTTATTTTGAAATGATATATCCGCAGTCAATTGGCATCTTCATTTGCTGTAGAGTTCATGTAGGTTTATGTGATTTTGGAGTGAAAGGTAATTTTTTGTAGATCGAATTATATTATTCATATATCTGAACCTTTTGGCGTTTATTCAGTTTGATGCTCGAAATTAAAATAAATTTGTTTTGGTTGGAGCTAAAATTTTGTTCCTTCTTTTTGTCAATAACTGAATTTAATGAACGATTCAATGAGATTGTATTTACGAAAGAAAAATACATTTAGATCAGCAAAAAATAGAAATATATCTACAATGAGAAATTCAAACCGGAATTAAATAATTTAAAATCATTTAAAAAAATTAGCACTGATTCTGCAGAAATATTGTTTTATTTTATGCGTTAAAGAATTATGAATTTATTACGGCACGTTATTGTAGAGTGGCATATAGATGCGGTACATTTGGTGTGCATACATATACAAGATGTAAAATATCTCTTTTACTTAGGTATTTTACTACCAAAGCTAACTTTACTTATCAAGCCGTGAAGTGAAAACTGCACCGTCGCAAAAATTGATATGCGGTGGACCGATTTTTGAGAAACCAGAGTTTTAGAGTTTATTTTTGAATTCCTTATTCCCTGAAGTGTAATTCGTCTTAAATTATCAGTCGTTTTCGTCATTTTTTCTCTATTCAAGATTGAATAAGAGTGAATATCAGCTCCTCACCACAGTCGCTAACTCCACTATTTTAGCTTTATTTCATGGCTTGATAAATTCTTGATAAGTAAAGCTTACTTTGTTACTAGGTACTTATTCACTACACCCTTAAGTTTGACCGACGTTTCGTGAAGTAGGTACTGTATGTCTGTACATTGAATTTAATGAAACATAATCGTTGAGGGTTTTGAGTCCTGTGGATGAACGAATTGAAAAACGAAAGTTCACAAAATTAAACTCGTGAAAAATTCAAATTTGAGAAAATTCTATTATGCTTTCAAATGTACGTAAAATCTTTGCAACTGACAGTTTTATTTAAATTGCACTCGATGACTTTTTGCAGCTAAGGTAACCTCACTCTCGTTTCCGTAGTAAAAACTGCTACAGTTTAGTCGCTGAGTAGTTATATTGTTAATGTTATAGATTCTTGAGGTCGTATTATTCACAAATCTAAAATTTCATGATATTAAATACCTGATTAAAATTTTCAGATTATGAGTGCTTTCTATACGTATATACATTGACAAACTGGGAATTTGTATTTAATGTCAACATTAACCCACTTCTAGGCGACGCAGGATCCGATATTAACATGTTTTACATCTGTTTTTCATGTACCAAGCCATCTTCGTTTGGGCTGTCGTGTGAGGACATTTTCACGCATAACTTCGTCGCCATTATTGCGGCCCGGAATTTTTGCGAGCCGCGTTTCTTTCCATGTTTCTCTCTCCACTAAAACCAACAACACGTTGTAACTTATGACTTTCATAAATATACGATTCACCTGTGCTCTAAAAAAGGCCAACGATGAGAAATTGTTCAGATACCAAATTGGACAAAGACAAATTCGAGAATTCTTTATTTAACCCTGCAAAGGCATAGCCTAGGTACTTACCCAAAATTTGATAAAAAGGGCACACTGTACCGACGTACTTTTCAAATTACAAGAAAACTAAGGAAGATAGAAAAAAAAAAAGTGTAGCTATATACTTTTTGAAAGAACACATTCTTCTTCACATTTTCTATATACTTTTGAAAGGTATTATGTAGGAGTTGTTTCATGATAATGTGGAAAATCACATCAAAGTAGTATATATTTTTTGACTTTTTGTTTTAGTTTTTTTAAAATTCAATTATTGTTTATTGCTGTTCTTGGTCTCAATTTATGCGTCAGGGTTTTCACTTTTGTTTCCTGTAAAAGAAATTATCTTATTTAAGAGAGATTATGGGAGAAAAACAAGTGAATTTTGTAGTTATTGAGAGAGGACAAAATTGAACAATAAATTCTTCTTCATACCTAAGCTATGTCTTCTGATTAGTGTGCAACATTTATATTAAAAATATTTCATCCGAAACCATAATTAAAATTAAGACTAGGTACTATTGTTTTGATCTGGGCAGGGCCAGATTTTCAAGTAGTGGGACTCGAGGCCCAACTTTTTCTTTAAAACAAGTCCTTACTTAAATTTAATACAAGTCACAGGTTACCTTTACCTCACTGTATTTTTTCACAGGGCCTGGAGGTTGCCCTTTATGCCCCCTAAATTTGGGTCTTGGTTTCACATTTGCTCATTGCAACAGTTAAGAATTCCTCTATTATTTAATCTAGTGGTTTTCAAACCGTGGCTTGTAAGATTATCTTTTCTGACCAGTGTGAGGCTATATAGGTTCACATGGGCATGCTCATCCGCCATTTACTTTCCAATCAGAAATTAAACAATTAAAACATTATACACTGAAATATTGAAATATAATTATGGTTAAAGACTGAATTATACAGGGAAATACTAAATAGGAAAAACTGTTGAAGGTTTTTGTATTACACTGTTTAAATTTTATAATTTTGATATTTTTTATAAATTTGCATTTTTTCTGGAGAAATCTATTTGAAATTTGAAATTTTACCATTCATGATGATTATTCAAACTCGAATAAATATTATATATATGAATTGAGACAAAACTATTCAAAATTATTCAGAATCTTCTAATTAAATGGCAAATTGATATAAAACAAAATGGAATTTGGAAGAAAATGGTGGTGCATAGCTATTAGAGCCCTACGCAGAAGAATTCATAAAAATGGGGAAATATTAAACTTTAAATTTTGACGATAGTAATATATTGCTTTTACCATTATTGTTTTGAAATTTGAATTTTGAATTAAAGGCTGGTGATTAAATTTCAATTTTTATAATTCTAATTAGGGTTACCCATATTCACGGTGAAGAGGTTTTGGGTGTCAAACCGTCCCACCATAAGGCTATAAAAAAAGAAAAAAATACATATTCTTGATCACAAAAAAACAGTTGAAATTTTTTTTTCCCTCACTCCTCTAGCAAAATTCTTTTCTCTATAATATGTAACCTCTTCTCCCCAAAGGTGAATCCAGCATAAAGCATTGATGCAGATAATATTGATTTAAACCTTCGTTTTTTGGTGGTTCGCCGACCTCCATTGGAGAGAATATTCAAAAATGTGTTTTAGTCCCTTGAGTACATAAAAGTTGAAGACTGCTGATCTAGTAATCTGAAACAGTTACTGTTAACATCCTTCTATTACCCACCATAATTGCATTTAAGCCAACCGCCTAACTAATTAGGATGAGGAACATAATATAATGATCGCATTTAAATAGCAGCGAATAAATAGTTAACTTAGACGTACATGTTGGTCTCGGGAAGGTAATGATTCGAGAAATTGTTTCATATTCTGTTTAGCTGAATCAGCAATGGCCAACACAGATAAACATCCGTCTACTGTGCCCAGCACTATGGCGTTGCCATCACGAGTACTTTCGATTGCGCTCAATTCTGTCTGTACTCGATAGTTGGCGATGAGTTCTGCATCTGATCTCCTGAAATGAGTTGTTTAGCCCATCGCAAATAAAGGAATACCTAAGGGCTAAGTATATAATTTAATTGATTGCACGATTTCGTGTAGTGCTTACCTGAAAACGCGTACAGTTTTCTTTCCACTGTGGTAATACAAAACGTATTCGTCTGTTTTGTTAAACATACAGATGACCGAGAATACACCTTCTGCTACTTTGGGAATGAAAGTTTGAACACAGTTACCTTTTTTCAGTTCAATCAACTCAAGTCCTCCTCTGCGAATAAGATATTATAATTTGTGTTAAATGTAACGTAATATAAGTATTCTTAAAATAGGCAGGTAGCCTACTTAGTTGGCTAGTTGAAAAATAGTCTCCTTAGACACATATCGACAGAAAAATGAGAAATTGTGAAATTATACCAACAGAAGGCAGGATACATAGGGAAAATGAGGGGAAATTTCCCCCAAACACCATAAAAAAAAAAAAAAGTGAAAGAGAAAAATGAAAGTATGACATAGACTCCAGATACCAATGGCGCTCTGGATTCCTGACAGGCTACCTGTACTTCAGTTCATTCAAGAAAATTAAAAGATACCTACATTTCGTGCGGCTTTTGTATAGCGTTATTGAGATTTTGTAATGGAATAGTTTTCACATTTCTTCCAAAATGAGAAATAAATTTGAACAATACTTTGGTACTCTCATTCCAGTTTTTTATAAGAGGGAGCTAGAGTAGGCCTAATCTAACAGTGTTAAACTTGATAATATGTCTTATCGTGGGTATATTTTTGGAATTTTCACACTTTTTTTTTTTGGTGGGGGTACTGTAAGGTCAATCCTCAATGAAAACAATAGAGCTCTTTCTTCTGCGAATTTGAATATGCGGTTCGAATTTGGTGACTATCTGACTGAATTGAGACCAGGAATAGACTTAATAAAAATGTGTGTAGTATATATAATTTCAAGCCTTGAAGCACCGCTTCGCGGCGCTTTGGCTTGTGCCTGCGCAGGATTTTTGCTGCATAGTGGGAATAACACTTTAGAACTTGTTGTTTGGGCAAAAGCAATGAAAATTCTTTTTCTTTTTATAGTTTTTTCATGTATGTGTGTGGCCGTGTGGGTAGTGGTGCATGCGTTTTGAATTTTGCCTTAATAATTTTTATTTAATTTTGACTGAATAATTTTCGTCGTATTTTGTCTTAAAAAAGCGGGTTTTATGTTTATTATATTGGTGTATGTATAAAATTATCTGATATCTTATATTATATTAAAGATACTACAGACTTGAGTAGAGAAATACGCGATCTTGTTTCACAAACGAAAAGTAAACGAGGTTCATTCTACATAATTATCAGTGTGTTGATGAGGTAGTCGAAAGAATTTTTTTTTTTAATTATTTCTCAGATTAATTTTGAAATATTTTCAAGTTGAAATGATATTGTGGTTTTATGATAGACCAGTTATTGAAGTTATTCCAGCTTTATTTAACCTGTAAGTACCTTGTTATTCTCAGAAAGTATGCTGTTACAGTCTTCCTAAGAGATAAATATATTCGTATTTGATAATGTTACAGTTTTTTTAATGTAAAATTGCGGGAAGATATTCAACAATGCTCCATTAATTAAAATAAACTAAAAATTTATCCAAAAACCACAGTAAATCCTAATAGTTTTCAATGTAGTATAATAGTAACAGTGAGCTATCACTTTCCATTTGTGAAACAAGATGGCATATTTCCATACTTAAGCTAATATGGGTACTCTAATTATATAACAGCTACTTCTGCAATGCTCTCACGTGACCATAGTTAGAGATATATTTGGCTCTGCATATATTTCCATTTCAATCTAACACTAAATAATTTTTTGTTCTACATTTTGCACGTGATTAATTTATAATTCGGACATATTTATGGTTCATGTAGGTCTGTGAATTATTGCTGCGCAACAGCATTGTGTGTACTATTACCTACTTTAAATCAGGGTTGAGCATAATTTGATTCGAATAATTTTTTATGATTAGGCGAATCTATTTGAATCCACTTTGATAAATTAATTTCTTATCTGTTATTCGAATCCAAAAAAGATATGAATTTGTGAACTTTATTCGAATCCATTTGAAAGATTCGATGGATGCAAAATTTTTAAATGATTTTTCGAAGATAAAAGATTCATTTTGATTTTTGCTTCAAAGAATCGGAATTGAAAACCATTTTGACTCGTTTAAATTTAAAACTTTTTTAAAAAACAAAATGTGTATTTAATTTTGAATGTGAGAACAATGAAATTTGATTTTTTCTTATAGTTGTTACTATTTTAGATCATTGCAATAAAAAAATATACACAATAAGCTGAGCAA
Organism: Ericerus pela; assembly: GCA_011428145.1. Taxonomy (NCBI): domain Eukaryota; kingdom Metazoa; phylum Arthropoda; class Insecta; order Hemiptera; family Coccidae; genus Ericerus; species Ericerus pela. The sequence goes on along the minus strand of WOFM01000053.1, from coordinate 259,455 downwards.
TAGGATTTGTGGATTTGAATCCACAAATCTACCCGGTTAATTATTCGAATCTGATTCGAATTAAAAAAAATGTGATGATGAATTGAATCATATTCGAATTGCCAAAAAATGTGGATTTGTGGATTCGTATTCAAATCCATTTTTAGTAGGTTTGTGCCCAACCCTGCTTTAAATAATATTATCCGAGTTAAATTGTGAGTGGATTGAGCAAAAGAAAATTATTTGCTCCAAAAATTTGATCAAACAAAAATATTGCAAGCAGGTCAAAAAAATTTTTTCCTTTTTACCAACTACCCCTAAGAAATTTGATGAAAATCCGCCTGTATGACCTACCTTCACAATTATTTAATGATTAGTGTGCCTGTTTGTTTTCGTTTTTGTAAGCGATTGAATATCTATATTCTTTTATTTTGATTTTCTATGCCTATCTATGAAGTTATATATTCCATAACCCAATTTATTTGGTAAATTGTATGGTATTATATTAGACTACAATTTATGTTTTCTTTTCTTTCATTCAGGTATTGTTTGTAGGTAAATAAAATGACTGGTTGTATTTTATCAATATTCAGTTTGTTATTGTTCTTTACCTATTCAATGGCTTTTTAAATTTATTTTTTTCTTCATGATGCACCTGATTAATTGATAATTTGGATACATTTATGGTTTATGTAGGTCTGTGAACGGGTCTGTCATTTGTTGTTTTGTAGTAGCATTGGGCACTTGTTAGTGTAATTTATTATAAAAGCCCCTTCCGTAACACTATTACTTGATGATAGTTACAAATATATTTCGCTATGCGTATATTTCAATTTCAGTCCAACTTTAAATAATTTTTTTTCCTTCATTGTATACCTGATTAATTGATAATTTGGTCGCATTTATGGTTTACGTAGGTATGTGAATTATTGCTGTGTAGCAGCATTTTGTACTCTCTAGTATATAATAAATATACGCATGAATATTTGAAAATAGTGCCAAAATTTCCCTACATTATGAAACAAAAAATGTACTTACTCCCACCCGCAAAGTCGTTTCATTAGATCAATTTCAATAAGTAGATTTTCTGTGAAAACCTTAAAATTTGGTTGGCTGACAAACTGAATGCAAAAAAGAAGTTTTACTTAAAAGTGATTAAATCTTTTCATTTCTCCAAAAATACGACATCAACTTCTGAAATTTTGTTGTAAATTTAAGTTAAGTAATTTTTCTTTGTCCAAATTAAAATTTTTAGATACGTAAACATCTTAATTCTTGGTATGGGGAGCTATGCAAGACTTACAAGCATCAGGTGTCAGATCAGAAGACTCATGTATGCGTCTTCCAATGTTTATGTGTCTGTCAACTGAAGTTAAACGCTACATTTTAATTTTGAAACTAAAATCTCATATTCTATTCAATGATTACTCAGCCACTATTTAAATTAGAGAGCTGGGTTTGGTATTGCTAAGAAGAGGAGAAAATTTATAAAATTTTTATAACAATATATTTCTACTTATTAACACTCATGTTCATATATCGTCACACCAATAAACTGTCATCCACCCTATGGACTATATGACGATAAACATAGTAAACAGAGTGCAGACGCCACACTAGAATGTCATTGCATCAGCCAATGTAGCTCTCTCACTCACAAATTCATGTCTGTACTTGTCATATACACCTATAAACTTCAATTGTCTGCCAAATTTGTAGACACATTATGATTAAAAGAGAGGAAGTAATTATCACCCTAAAAATGTACCTAGTCTGTTCTAGAATCATCTTGAATCTTCTAGAGGAACTATTCAGACCAACCCACATAAATGAATCACGTCATTAGTTAGTCATGACATCATCCATCTCTCACCTTTACTTTGTATTCATCCACTTGCAAATTTGTTATTGATCTAATTATTGTAAATGAAATGTGAAATCAATTTATGAAGAACCTTTGAACAGTCGTCTTCTTTAATAATTATCTCTGGTAACAGTTTTAATTACTCAGTATCTTGTAACCAATACCTAACTGTTAAGGGGCTCTGTATTTTATTACATTAGAATTTGTTATTGAATCATTAAATGTTGATTGGAACTTAGTCTAATTGCTTGGAGTTTATCAATTAATCATATTCAAAGTTGCTGTTACAATTTCCTTCTAATTTTTTAATCATTTTCACCAATTTGGAAATGAATAAATGAAAAAAATAATGCAAATAATGGAAGATTTTCCATTTCTGGAATATAGAAACATCCCCTCTGTCACTCAGCAATTCATCAGCAGCTACTTAAATTAGCAAGCTCAGGTTGGTATCATTGAAAAGAGGGGAAAATTTGCATGAATCTACTATCCATATAATCGTTCTATCATCTCTAGCAATTTAAAAATAGATGAAATAAAAAACCAAAATTAATGGAAAATTTTGCATTTTAGTATTGTTTAAATGTTTTCTGGTTTACACATCAATCCTTCTTGAGTATAGCCACAATGCCACTCGCGTATTTTATTCCTCATTTTTTGGGGGGTGAACCATAGTGATTTCTTAGGATAGGCCAAGGCCCATGATGGCCCACCTTTGGCTCCGCTACTGAATTTTCACTTATAAGTGAAAACGAAAGTAGATATAGCTATTTTCATTTTCTTAATGATAATAAAAATGCTGTAAGTATTTTGTAGACTCCATTATAGCCTATCAAAGTAAATCATATTTCAGAAATTTGAGTTTTCATAACATTTTACGTTCATTGATTTTTGTTGGTCTAGCTCAGTGTTTTCCAAAGGGGGCAATTTTGAGGCGCCATGGAGAGTGAAAATTGAAAAGGAGGCGATGACGGAGATAGTGAAAATTCATGGATAATAATAAAATAACTTCATTTTCTTCAGAAATTCTGGGAAAAAGTAGTACAATGTTTGCTTGAAAAAGAAAGTGGTGTGACTGAAATCAGTCGTGTCTATATGGCAAAAAGAACATTTCTGCTCAAGAGTGTGATTAGCTCAGCACTAGCAGGGTAGTGGTATTCTGTCAGTTAGCATTTTCATGCCTGCTTTTTAAAAAATTTTCCAACTTGAAAAAATCATATCGGGGTCACCAGGCTGTGGGTTGAGCCTTTTAACCCACAAGCATTGAATGTTTATTTGTGTGTTTTTGTCAACCAGTTTGGTTAGGCAGCCAACCTTTTAAGACTCGATTCACTGGCGACTAACAAAAGGCATTGCCAAGGTCTATGATTGGCTGTACACGCATTTTACTTGTGAATATTGTAAATTACCGTAAATGCATTTAGCCAAATGTCGATCATCATACGTATGTGTATGTAGACGTATTGGCATTTGGCCATTTTTGTAGTATATTTTGGCTAAACAGAGAACAAATTTTGTAGTTTGTCTGTTTAGCTTATACACTACAAATTGTGCATTTTTTTAATCTGTAGAGGTGGATTTTGGTGATGAACAAAATCCACTGTTTGTCAACTGGGGCCAAGCCTTGAGAAGAAAGGAGGAACATAGTCTTCACACTTTACTTTGGTAAAATCGTGAGTACGCCACTGTATTAATTATATCCTTTTTCAAACCTACTTAATTACATATTTTTTATCGCTTAGCCTTTTTTTACTGTAGCCTACAGTTTCCATTATTCTGAGTACAACTAATACCCGATCTCAATTTTGCAGTTACGTAAGTGTAGGGGGCCATGGAAAACTTGCAACCCTGAAAAAGGGGCACTCTTGGAACATAGGTTGGGATACCCTGATCGAGTCAAACTATATTTATGAATTGGACCTACCTTGCAGGAGCGTACAATCCATAACGTCCATCTTTCGTGCACATGCCACCCCATTTTGGTATCATTTTGGAAATTTTCTTCAAACGAATATCTACCAAGATGGCTTTATCCGGATCGATCATGGCTATTTGATTGGCACGATTAGGCATCGCCACCAAAAACATTACATCCTGTGACTAGTAAACACGTCATAAAAATCTAATGAACCACTCAAATTCATTTAATTTACCGGGATTTTCAAATAGAAAATATGTGTCTTTAACTTGCTATTTTTATACGAATCATCCAAATCATTCTTAGTGGAATTTGTTAGATTATAAAATAGTTTTTACGAGATTTTTGTAATGGCACAGTTAAGATAATCAGATTCAAACTTTTTTCTCAACCCAAAAAGGAGTATAGCATGAACTTTCCCAATCTCATCACCTTTCCTATAAGCCTATTTTACCTATTATTAACTAGTCTACCTTCGTTTGTGATGTAGATACCTATTTAAAGTAACTTGGAAAGAAAAAACTGGAAAAATAATTAATGTACCTACATGAATTTCAAAATTCAGCTGTATAATCGCGGCAGGGGCGTTCCAAGACTTCCTTATTTGGAGGAGGTATCAGTTGAAAAAATTCCCGAATGGTAGTATTTTTACCCACATTGATTCCAAACAGGGTATTAAAATTGTCCTTGTTAAAGGGTTAGGAGTGGTGATGATGAAAATTATGTGTTTCATGAAAAAAGAAAACGATTCGTACCATTTTCCCATTTTCACCGAATTTTTACCCAGTTTGCTTGCAAATGAGGTATCAAAATTGATCTCGTAAAATAATTCGAGGTGGGGATGATCAAATTTATCTGTTTCGTGAAAACAGAAAACGATTTTGTTTACATACAATTGTAGGTATATTATAATTATGTATCGCCAAAAATTTGTGTTCACGGTTTCGAGAAAATTACCCCAGGAATAGGGCTTAAAATTTCTGGAAAAGTAATCATTATATAGCACCAGATCTGATACGAGTTTGATGTCTATTGGTTCTGTCGTTTTCGAGGAAACGTGAGAATAAAAATTCTTGGAAAAGTGATTTTTCCAGGATTTTGAGTAAACTACGGTACAGGGCTAAAATTTTCATGAAATGTAGTTCTTATGTAGGATCAAGTATGATAGGAGTTTGGTGCCTATTTGTCCGTAGTTCCCGAGAGAACTGAAGAAAAAAAATTCCTAGAAAAAAGATTTTTCCACTATAAAAAATTTCTGGCTGAAATTTTTACGAGATATAGTCCTTGTATAATCTTAAGATTGATAGACGATTGGTATCCATTTGTTCAGTAGTTTTCGAGAAAACTGGAAAGGAAAAAGTTGCTGAAGAAAATATTTTAATAACGTTTTTGAGAAAACCACAAAAAAAAGTAAATGGGCTGAGTTTTCAGAAAAAGTAGTCCTCATGTAAGACCAGGCTTTGTAGGAGTGTGGTGTCAAATGGTTCATTTGTTTCTGACAAAATTGCTGAAAAAATTGTTTTTCTATGACTTGAAAAATTAACAAATTCGTCATTTTGGGAAATTTGCGACTGTGTTTTAATTGCATAATGAATTTAAGGTTTTGAATCGCAATAACGAAGTTCAGCGGCGCCAAAGTTGTTTTCTCTCATTTTATAAGTGGGTATTGCTGATTATCGATTTTGCCGACTGGATCAAGTTTTTTTCCAAATTTGTCCACTGACAAGAATCTTTAGGAAGTTGGAAACCCCCCTACTTCCGTCCGGAGCACCCCTAAATCTGAGGAACCAAAAAGTACGTCTAGAATATTATTGAATTTAAATACAAATAAAAACAAGCATGGGCAGTTTTGCCGTATGCAGAAATTAATATGTAACCCATTTTCGATAATTTACTTCTTCTCACCGTCTCATTTTCCATTATTTAGAAAAAATGTTCTCTCTGATTTTAGTAAGTAACTTAAAGTTTAAAAAAGAAGAATAAAATATGTACATTAACATAAAACGACTTCCACAAATAGGTACATATTTTACAACAGCCTGAATGCTTCTTCGGGAAAATCTCTTTTACATTTTAAGCCATCTTTTTTCAAATTCAACTCGTGTAATTCCCCTATTTTTATTATTTTTACCTTAACCCCTGGATGTCTTAGGAGAACACGTGAAACCAGTTCACCGGTTTCAATATTGTAAGCGTAAACGGCTTCTCGATGCCCTTTATCCGCCGCCAGCATCACGATATTGGCCTCGTCACTGGTAACAACTGCTTTTTTAAAAGCACATCCGGGAGTATGACGAAACGAAAGTTCAAATGTGTGAATCTTATTTCCACCTACAATTTATCAACACATAAAAACGTACCACCGTGTCAAAAAATTAAAATGTCTTTTTTCTCTGATCTGAGGGCAAACGATCAACAATAATATTTACTCGGTATATTTCTTGTAATACAAATACCAGTAGCTCGTCCACTAGTTTCACTATTTGACATTTGTGGAGCCGAAATGACGAAAAATTTTCGACCTTCATCGAAGAATGTAAGTTGCACTATTCCTGGTTGCGATTCTTTATAAATTACCTGTTCAGTAAGTCGATTCCATATGATTACATTACCAGACTCAGCACATGCAATATATCTGAAAATTTAGGTTAATTTTATGTTCTACAGTACCTGCCTACATACTTATATTAACAGATAACAATATTTTCCTTTTAATAAAAATATGTCTTCCTCCAAATAGTTTTGTGATAGCAAATAAATTATTTGAATTAGTTCGTACAGTTCCAGACTTATGAAAAATTTACTATCTATTCCTAAAAGATTGAGAAATGTGTTAACATGGAGACATCTTCGGTATTTGAAAGCAACAAAAAGTTTCTTAATTAAGGGTGTGGAATACCTTGTTGTGAGGAAGTATTCTCACCAGAAGGTAAATTCTACAAAATTAATTGCATGTTCGGCCACTTCATACCATAAGTATGGGAGAACCAAATCTTTGGCAAACACTGGCAATTTTGTAGCCGGTTTTGAGAGTTTATATACAGGATTTGGCACACGCACACAGACACACATACATATATGTACATATGGTATTATGTCATCTGTTGCGTCGTTTCCTGCTTCCATTAAGGTGATAAGAAACAACGCAACGCATTTGGTATTGAGCTGCGACATCACCAAGATTGTTATCAGGTAATTGATCACAGCCCGTGCAATGTATCTTACCTGTATGTATGTACAGGTACAAACATACAAACGCACGAGTGTAATTTGTAATGTCATTGAGACGATTATTTGCTAGCCCTTTGGGGCGGCAACTGTCATCCGGGGTCCGAGCTCCTATTCCTCATATGGGAGAGTCCCCACAAAGGGTGTTCTCAATTTAATTATCTTTTTGATTTCAAGTACAGAAAATAAAAAATTGCGTATGTATTTCCTAATAAAACTAAGGAGCAAGTGTTGTTATTTAATACAAATAAGTTCTTTTAATCATAACATTCTTCCTTTTTGTCTAATATTTCAAGGTTAATACCTACAGTTCAATAAAGCTTGGAAAAACACACAAAATGACTCTAATTTCATTGATTGAAAATAATATTCAGTCAAAGACGTATATAGCTCCGTTGTAATGGGGGTCCGCCCGTTCTCAGTGGTCTCTTCTGACCCTTCCTCCCGCCAAACATTGTCACTGTATCAAAATTAAACCGTCCATAAAACTTTTCATGACCTTGAAAACATATAATTATATGGATGGAATTGATAACCTCCTCCTTTTTTGAACATTGATCTATTGTAAATACGAAGTGGAAAGATGAATTTGGTACTTATTAGTAGGCTACCTACATATTGCGTATAAATCTCATTTTAGAGGTGCTATTAATATAACACCTGCTACCTACCGTATGGTACATAAAAATTTTACCTTCTTCTGTTCAAAAAATAAATAATCTGATACCTTGATTAAAACTGTGACATGATCAGGATAATACCATTAATGAAACATAACCGAAAAAGGAAATTGCTATTTGGACATATATGACGACACTTCAGCCAACATTATGGGTCAAAAACTCGGAAATACGAATTGAACTATTTAAGAAAACGATGCTTTTTTGATTTTTGGTTACTGATAAACGAAAAGGAGAGAAGGTGAGAGATTTCTGAAGAAAAATTTTAAAGTAAAGTCAACGTAGGTACTTATTTACTTATTCACTAGAGAGCATTATCTTAAATATTTTTAGAAAAATTTAACCAATAATTGCTACCAGGCGCGTATTCAGAGGGAACATACAAAAACTTTATCTTTTTTCTTGTTTTACCAAAATGTTGAACCTTCCCACGCACCCCCCAAAAATTTAGTTCCTACTAGCGGGGTTACGTACTGCAAATTAGTGTACTTAACGCGAAGATCTTGCAAAATATGGGATCCATCTTATCAATGTACATCGGCTCATATGATCATTTTACGCTGGATGGAGATTAATTTTTAAATTAAATGCAATAAATTATCCTAATAAATAGTATCATATTATCTGAAGTATTTGCTGGAAATCAAATTGGAAACATAATTATATTGTCCATTTCATTGTAAAAGATGAAACTTCTGGATTGGATGGGTTGGGTTTAATATGCGTAGGCGGAAGTAAAGATTTTCCTTGTAGGTTGAAGCTCTCTTGAAAAAATTGATAGCTATTTTTGATGGAAATCCTACTTTTTGAAAGTGTTTAGAGACTAAATAATTAACTGGGAGGCTTAGCTCTCTCCAGCTCCCTTGGATATCCACCTATGTTTTCAGGCTATTTTTAAAATATGATGTATGTTCATAAGAAAGTTTTTTGTCGTCGATTTTTTTTTTTTATTTAGCTGAAAGATGAGCTATAGGGTTTCATACTTTCCGTCCGGGGTGACAAGAGCATGTGTCACAATAGCACCCAAGGGACTATCTGCTAATTGAGAAATTAGTTTTCCCAATAGGATATCCCAAACACCAACGCATCCTCTCGTCACGGTCACGGCGATTCCAGCTCTTTCACAAATGCTGAAAGAATATAAAAATTTAAATCAGTCTTCATATTGAAAATAAGGTAATAGTTAGTACCACCTATACGTAGAGGTAGGAATTGACCTATTTCACAAATTCTATTTTATTTTTCGTACTGGAAGAAATCATAAAGGAACTGTATATTGTGTTCGAGTTAATTTTTGTTTTCTGATATTATTCATTTTTTGTGAATTTTCCAATAAATAAGAGTCAAATTCAAAAAAATGTAATTTGTATTCAAAACGCATTTTCGAGTCAGGCTAAAGAATCGAAGAGCATCCTTTACAAAAAAGTAGCCTATAACATTTTTCCAAAGATATACCTGAGTTATAAAAAAATAATAGCTACTAAAAACTGTTTGACCGAAATTTTTCACTCTGAAAGAGTTTCAACTGTATGTTCTTGTTTGTTCTCAATATAAGGAATTGAAAAACAGAAGACTTTCGATATTTAAGCAAAATGCATTAAACTTAGTCAAATATGGTTGAGTCCCATTACGGTGCATTTAAAATTTTTTTTTCACCTTCAGTGCAGACGTGATTAGCTGCTTTGTATTTTTTTAAAATCCTATAGCAGTTATTTGTTCATTTATTGCTACACTATAGTAGGTACTTACCTTATCGAATCGATTTGCAATTCGTGCCTGTCGATCGAGTGAACTTGTTCGAAAATATTATTTATATTCCATATTTTCACCGAACGATCAATCGATGATGTTATTGCCTAAAATTACCCAGAAAATGTGAGGTTACAAGATTTTGAAAAATTATTTCAACTGTTGGTTATTTATTTATTGACTTTACCGAATTCCAATGGCCCACAGTGAGAGCTTCTAATGAGATAATTCTTCCGAAGTGAGCATCCAATATTTTCACAAGTTCTCCATTTTTGAAGTTCCATATGTATAGGTTTCTTCTGTAAAACATTTTTAAATAACAGCACTGAAAAGATGAGCTTTTGTGAAAAATTTATTGTGAGTATATTTTTCAGCTAATGAAATGGGATGAAACAGATAAATAGTGTTCGGGAAACAAACCCATTCGTCTAGAGATGAAAAAAGATAAACACTAAATAATCCGAGGGAAAATTAGGGCTATTTTCTGGTGTTCGTTGACGTTTCAAATAAAATTTATAAGAATTTGTAGCATAAAACAAAATTTAAAATTGTTAACATTCAGACTATTTTTTTTTTTTTTTTTAATCAAAAATTCTTTAGAAAAGTTAACGAAAAACATAAAGAAAAAAAGAGAATTTTTTGTAGTTATCTTTTTTTATGGTTACTGTTTCAACCAAGATAATGTCAATGGTAGGTAGGTATATTTTTACGACATATCGACATATGCATAGTATTCCACAATTATTAGGGAATTTGTTAAATGTTCAATAAAATTATTGTCCTATTAAATAGGCTAGTTACCTATATCTAGTAGTCCATTTCAAGAGAAAAATAAAAATATGTGAAAAAAATTTTTTGTATTAACTGAATACTAATATTAATAATTTTATTTTTTTAAACAAAAAATTACGACATCCCTTCCCATACCTCCTCCTCGCAATCCTAAAAATGTTTTCATTAATTTTTCTAAAATTCAACGATAATTTTACTTTGCTCCCAAAAAAGGCTAAGTACATACAGGAAATAAATAAATATTACTGGAATAAATTCCCTACTTTTCATTCGGTGAAGACGCACTAAAAATATAGGTTCCTACCTACTTTTCTGGTAGGTTTTGCAAAAATTTAATGACAGTAAAACTACTCCCTTTAAGACTTTTTAGTCACTGCTCTGGCCTATGAATGAGCAGTCGACACGTGGAGTATAATTGTAAAGAAAATGTGAAATACCTGACACCGGCTACAATGTATTCCTTGTTTTGAGACAACATGCAAGAATTAGAACGCGTCATTTTCGTAGAAATATTTCGTACACCATGTGGAAGTTTTACTGCGACCACATTATCGCATTCATTTTCATTAAATGTCCATACGATGAAACCATTGCCCAAACTGCCAAGTAGTGCACTTTCTTCATCGTTCAATTTCAGTTGCAGTAATGTATCTTTGCAACTTACATCTGAAATTTTATATTGTCTAACTAGTGCAGAAAGTAGTGCATTCCATAAGTGAGAAATATACCACTTTACACACGCGCTAAACATACATCAAACATTGATCATTTCACTCACATGTTACAAAAAGTGTTTTATTAAATGAATTTGGTGTTTTTTTATTCGCTTATTTATATATTTTTGGGGGGTTTGTGAAAAGAAAGACGTTAGGGAACATTTTCGCAAGCAATATATTTTTTTGCTTTATTATACTTAGGTACTTATTTCGTTACATGACAACAGGTAAAAAAAAATTCAATAACGTAATAGCCATTTGTGATACAAGTGCGTAAAGTAGATGATTTTAATACGAGTGCGATCTTGCAGCATGAGCCAAAGGCAAGTGATTCAAATCACACGAGTAGCATTCACTTAAATTGCAAGAATATCACGTACTATTTTTGGCAACACCTCACTGGAATAAAAATTTCAACAAAAAAAAAATTTGAAAGTATATTTTAAACAACACAAAAGTGGCAAACTTTTCTTTAATTCGTGGTTTTTTATTCGAATATTTTCAAGTAGCTAAGAAGTGAATAAAAATTTTGATGAAATATAAATTTAAGTAAATTTTCTTTTCTTTCCGCAATACTAACTTTAGCCTTCTAACTTAGCCTAAATGCTGCCTGAGAAATCACTGAGTGAATAAGAGGAGATTTCTAAATTCCAAAAATTGCTTAAAATTTATTAGCATTTGTTTATTTTCAAATAGTTAAAGATGATTTTAAAAAAATTGTTTGGAAATTTCATAAATTTTATCTTCTTTCCAGCAATATTAACCTCAGATCTCCAGTTTAAATAGAGATTGAAGAATTATAAAATAAAATAAGATAAATTTGTTTCAAAGCTGAAATATTGCGTTCAATTGAAGTGGTAACTGGACCAACAGTTTTTAAAAAGATCTCTAAGTGCACAAATTTCATAATGTTGGATAAGTCATAGAGCGTATACGCAGCCGAGACAGCGATTTAATAATCTTAGCAAGTCTCAAGCTGATGATGCGCAAAATTTTACTTTTCAATATTGGGGTAAAATCCCTTACTTCACGTATCACTAAGATAAATATACGTTGATTATTTCACAAAATTATTTCCCCAATATTATTTCACCAATTATTTCCTCATATTTGATGCGCATGTGCCATTACCCACACAGCCACACACATTCAGGAAAAAAAAATTTTTTGCTTTCCATCAATAAAACGGATTTACAGTGTTACCTATATAGGTATGTCAGAAAAAATCCAGGGGCAGGACAAGCCAAAGCACCGTGGACTGGTGTTTTAGCGCTTGAAGTGTTAATAAGCATGAAAACATCTGTTTTTGAAGTGGGTGTTGGAAAAATACTTTTCTTTCTCCAAACGTCTGTGATTATGTCACTCCCTGCTCTCAAAAAGCTGAATATCAGAAATATTGGACGAACCAAATGGTTATCCTAGCGATAATTAAGAAATTCATGTTTTCGATGGGTTGAAAGTGGACTGTTGTCGTGAAAATCTGTTGAAACCAAATATTGTTGAGAAATTTTTTTCAATTCTGCCCATGAGCGAATGGATAGCTTCTCGATGAAAATTTAAAATTGTATGTAGGAACCGGTACCTGGCATTTGAAGATGAGTGGTCTCAACCCACTTTTTGGAAAACTTTTCGCACACATATTCGGCAATGCGAATATTAGTCTCGTCAATGCAGCAGTATAATTTTGAGCCATTTGCACATACAACAAACGCACTGTAAACCAGAAACATTCTTTCGCTACAAAAAGGTAAAATTCATTCTGAAGTTAATAAACAAAGGTTAATTCTGTATTATTCAAACAATATTTGGAAAAAAAAAAAGGTTACAATTAAGGTTTTAGTTTTTTGAAATTTTAGTTTTGCACAAGTGTTTTTGGATTTTAATTTTCAGTTCTACCCAACCTGAATGTTTAAGTTCTGTTGTTGGAAAACTCGAAAAATTGATAACCCAAATTTAAAAATTTACAGAATTTTCTTGGTATCTACGGCAGAACTCGGAAAAATCTTTTGTTTTATTTTGGAAAATCGAAAAACTCTTAGGAGAAATATGAAATGAAATAGATTGGTAGCATGTTTCAAAAAAATGCTGTAAGTACCGCACTTTTTTCTGTATCAAGCAGACCTAATATGTACCTAGATAGTAATAATAGATAGGTATAGCCAAAGTTTATCTAATGTAGAATCAAATATGATGCTATCCGTTCCGGATTGAAGAATAAGTGAATCCGGCTCATTAATTATTAGCCACGATTTCAAATTCAAATTTTCAATAGAGTCAGCTAAGGCCAAGTGATATTTATTTGCACTTAGCCAATCATTTAATTAAGAAACAATTAAACAAATAATATGTTAAAGTATAACAAAGATTTAATACTTGAAAAAAGAAACTGGTTCGCAACCTTCGCCTTCGAATACAGAACGTAGCTTCAGTCTGCCATCGTCTAAATTTCCAGACCAAAATACCACTCGGAAGTCATCGGCTGAATTGAAATATATATCCATAATAGGCCAATTACTGTCTTCATTGCTTACGTATCTAAACATTAATTGTCATGATAATATATAACTTAATTTTGTGACTCTTTTTCATGTTTTAATGAACCTATAGCTTTAATTAATTTAAGAAATCAATAAATTACAAAGTAGGTAGGAACGTTGTTTAGGTTTTAAAAGGTTATTTTATTGGTTCAATGTGGAAATAAATTGGACGCCTATAGTTCCATAATGTCCAAGGTGGTCCATTCATTACTCACACGTCCCTTTAATTATGTGGGTTTCCTATGAAAATCTATATACAATTATTATTTTTGATCTCATGAAACGATTTTGCGGAAAGGGTATAGGTACGTTTTCTGTTTCATGGGAAAGTGGTAACTCGAGGGAAACTTTGACACTAAAAGCTCAAATTCATATTTATATGTAAACGTTTTTTGCTTACACGGCACAGATCGCAATTTTTGTCCAGTGGTAACGAAACTTAGCAATATAAAGCCACTTACCAGATGTATTGATTTTAGTGCGGATCGGCTGGGGGTATCTGTATTTGGTACCACCATTATTGTTTTTACTTTGGGGATTTTATTAGTCGAAAATGCGTAATTTTCGACTTATGTCTACAAAATTACTTACAAATATTCATAATTATTTATTTTAACATACTAGGTACTAATTTTGGTGCGAATTGGCCGTACCGTATTTTCGGAGTATCTGGTTTAATTTATTCTTATTTTGGGCTCTAAAATAGGTATCTACCTAATTTTCAAAGAATAAAAATAAATTTAACATGGTAATGTTACTAATTTTGAGTACAATTTGTTTCTTTTTTTAAAAACCTACATTTTCGAGCGGAGCAGTTTGCTGCGCCAGAGTTTTTTATTTCATTTTTTAAAGAGATAACTGAAAATTCTTCCAAGGTGACTCCTCTTAATTTTAATCTTAAATTTTGAATTTATCATCAGAAATTATTTGCAAGCCCCGCAAATACAGAAAACGGGACTGTACTTCGTTTTTTTTTTGTTTAATTAGAACTTCTAGTTTTCTCCTTTAAATTATAAAACTATAAGAAATTTTGTGACGTCCGAAAAAGTCACACAACAACAAGAACAAAACCAACAAGAAGGCAAAAACAAAAAGGTTGAGATACTTGTATGGCCAAGTATAGAAAAATACCTTTTTTTTGGGAAGAAAGGGGAAACACCACAACCAACAAAACACCAAAAAAACCAGCAAAACCAACCACCACCTTCCACTATATGCCTACTAGTTTAGGCTATCATTATGGATTTATTTTCCCACAGAAATACAAGAAATTGAATAAAAAGAATGTAAAAAGATTTTGTATCACGGAAAAATGATCCACATGTGTCAAAGAGACCTTCAAACGATGCGATCTTTGCAGGTTGTTGTCCAGTGCCAATTTCTTATCGATCTGACTATGGAAGCCCTGCTGAACTGCAATAGATCCGACCAAAACAGCAAATGTTGAAAAAATCAACACAAACAACAATTCACAGCAGTTGCTCCAACTTGCTCCGCCTGTTTCACAATGTTGGAACACAGGAAAATGTGGCTCAAAAGGCCATTGAAAAGTTAATTTCTATTATTTTGTTACAAAATACTGAACATTGATCAGTGAATTTGGATTATTATAGCAAAAAAAATTATTTTAATCAGCACTTAGTGTGTAGGTTAATGAATCAGATGCCTAAGTCATTTAAAAAGTGATAAGTGCAACGACGCCACGAATTCAAATACAAATTGGTCGAACAGCATGAAACTTAAAAGCAAAGGTATTTTTTACATACCTAATTCATAAAAATAACAATTTTATTAAACGTTGTGAATGAAAATGGACAAACGAGTAAGAAGTAAATTATAAGACTTTAAAAGAAGCGAATTCAGAGCAAAAACTCCTACATATAATCGATCAAAAACCAAACAACAACTAAAGACACTTAACAAAATCATTTGCAGTAATGATTTAAATTATTATCTATACTTCATCTCCACAAATCGCATCATTGCGTACATCATACCACTTCATACAACCAGTAGAATCTGAAACAATTTTAAATTTTAATTTGGTTGCTGTGAAAAACATCAGGCAAATTATTTAGCAAATAAGCATTAGGCTACGAAGCAAAAAAGCAGGTGAGCAGGAATTTAAAATAAAAAATGAATTTAAAATCAACTATAGACTATGAATGGTGGAGCGAATTCAAACAAACAAGTGGCGTAAAGCAAAAATAAGCATTGAGCAATATATATAAAAATGTAACTTGAATCAAAGTAAACATGAACTTTGTGTCATTGTCGTGAAATAATTAAAATAATATAAATTAAAATTAAAGTGAATGATGTGAGTGAAATGAGATGACATAATATGAAAGATGACGAAAAAGTGAGAAAGAGAATGTGTAAAACAGCGAAAAATCAGGTCTGTCTATCTCAATTTCAAGTACATTTGGCTGGTCAAACATTAAAATCAGTTGAGTATTGATAAAAATATGACGGTTGGATTACAGTACCTATCACTTAAATCAGGCAATTTACTGTAAAATTTGCAGACAGCAAAGGGGCAGCATCATCAACATTAGGTTGCTGTTTCTACTGCTGTTGTGGTAATCGGTCCTTTAGTTTTAACATTTAATGAGAAAAAAAAGCGGTTGTTATACAAAAAAATGAAGTAAGGTCTATATTTTCGATATTTTCAGTGATTGCAAATGATTTCTGACAATACATTCAAAATCCGCGCTAAAAAATAGAGGGGACTTACTTTAGAAGACTTTTTTCTATCTCCAAAAATAAAGGAAAAAATAGGAGCTTACGTGATGAATGAACCACCCTGTATAATGTACACACCGCACTGACAGTAAAGTAAACAGAAAAACTATTTTACTCCACAAGATACGTGTGTAATTTTTCTGCCTATTTTTCTTCTATTTGCATCCCGCCACTTCCAAGTTTTTCATAAATCGTATCAACACTTAGCTAGATTCACACTCCACTGTGGTTCTATACAAAACTGACTTTTGTTGTAAAGTTCCTCGGAAATCGTAACTACACCAACTCTGGTTGCCGTAAATGAAGAGATAAGCATTGAGCAGGAAAACACCAACCACATTTTCGTTTTGCTCCAAAACCTTAGCCAGTACAATAAATTCACTGGTTAAACAATTCAGTAACACCACCTGAAAATGGTTTAAAACCATTAACATTGCATATGAAGCCTTTACACAAAGTGAACTGCTTCTTCCTACATCCACTCGTGTGAATAGGCTTTGTAATTATGAATAATATTTGTATTACTTCATTGTAATTAGTGTACGCTGCTGCGTATCTGTTATCTGGACTGAGACATAATTGTTGCATTATACCCTCCAGCGCTGGATTCACATCACGTGTCATGTCACTCGTTGACACGTCCCACATTATGAATTTATTCGATATCGAAACGATGTACCGATAATCGGATGTTAATCGAAAATCGAACACAGCAAATTGGTGACCCTCTAACGAGTACTATACGAAAATGGAAAATATGCAAATATTGCAATCACGAAATAAATACCTAGATAGCTACAGTTATACGAATTCACTGTATAGGTTTACTTACTTTAAGAGGCCCACCTGGAGTGTGTAGGCAGTGGTAAAAGGGAATCAATGCACAATGAGTTGGTCCATAAGTGTCACATTCGGTGAGCAAACTTTTGACGTTGGGATTGGACGAAATCTCGGGAAGCAGGCGACCAATTAGCTGAGGTGCTAACATGTCGGGAAAGGTGCCTAAAATTGCTCCACCCAGCCTGAGTGCATCTGCCACGAGAGTTAGTTCTCTGAAGACAGTAAATGACAATTACACAATTGAATTTTGTGGTTCCAGAGCATGAATTTTTCCCCAATGTTAAGTTTGATAATAAAAATCGAATTGAGAATTAAGTTACAGGGTCCGAAATTTTTGAAAAAATAGAGGTTTAAGCATAGAAATCGAACTGTTGTAAAAAAAAACATGCAAATTTTTTTAAACAACAAAATTTCTTGGGATACTCTGAGAATATTGAGTCACGTCAGATAGATTGAAAATAAATTCAAAGTACCTACCCACTATTACTTAGTTTGAATTAAATTTGTTTTCTAAATTTGTAAAAATTGTTAAAGTTAGAACATTTGGTTTCTCGTTCCATTCTGGAAAAATTTCAGTTCGTAACCCTCAGCCAAAAGTGCTGGATTGCACGAATATTATAAATACAATGTTTTCTTACTGTAATGTACATACCTAATTATTTGTAAGTTACTATAGGATAATTTATCAATTTAATAAATTTCAGAAAAAAATTATTTATCTAACCGATTATATGTGTATAAGCTTTTATTCTACTTTGTACTGTGATTTTAAAATAGACCAATACTGTAGTCAACCTTCCTCAACAAAATAATGTCTATTTCGTATGAAGCTAAAGCCGTATATCCGGTTTTTTGCAACATTAACAACATTTTAATTTTGAAAAAAACTGCTCTTCTCTCCCTTTGCAATTTCTCAGCTTCTATTTAAGTTATAAAGCGGAGAAAATTTTCTTGAGTTTTCTAACAAAACTAATTTTTTTATCACCATGAGTTTTCACAAATCGGCCATAAAAAACTGCAAATTAATGAGAAATTTACCGTTTTTTAATTTGTCATTTATTTCAAAAACCAATGGTGCCAGAAAAAAATTTTCAGCAACGACCTCCTTCTTTTCTAAAAACAAAATCATTTCCACCCTCAGATTTCTCCTAAAACAAATTAATCACGAAATAAAGGAGAGAGAAAATACAAGAGCGCTCTGCGTATCATTATATATAAATATATGTATATACGTATATACATACTATATACAAAGGGTTTTCTGCATAATATTTCACCACCAATAGGACATTGAATGTACAGCACATGCATATGATTTTCGTCATTTAGGATTTATAACTAGAGTGGTTGGAGAGGGGGTGTAGATCCCTCCTCCAAAGCTAGTAAGTAAATAAAAGCCTATTTTTAAAAAATTATATTTTTATAAGCTTTTTTTTACTTAGTTGGTACTGTAACATATATTTTTGTCAATTTTTAAATATGACGAACATATTTGTTGACACTGTTTGAATACCAGTTATTCAGGTACTCGGCCATGTAATCAAAACACCTTAAAATTACTTCAAAACAATCTAAAATACCCTCACCAAATTCACTGGTCCCTCGATTATATCGCGAGTCAGCATATCCCTATAATAATAAGTCCCTACTTAACTTAGTCTATTCACCTTGTACATTTACATACCCTGAACGGGTATATAAACTATGTTTACAATGTACACAGTACATAGTCCTACCAATTAGCTTTAACATACAGTTTAAAATAGACAGTCTTTGTCTAAGGGTCTCATCCCAATGTTCAACCTAGTTATTAGTGTTGGAAATATTATTTTATGTATTTATGTCGTACAAATTATTATTTTATTAAAAGTGTTAAATTATTTTTCGTGTTTGAAATATTTTATAGTCTCTCAAAAGTTGAGGTCCACAATAGTTCGTGGATAATAAATTAATTATTTTAAAATATTACAGAGATACTGACACTTTTCAGTATTAGTATTTCATGTATAGTGTAACACTAAAGTGGTCTAAAACCAATCTACCAAGACTCTTTAACACCGTTACAGGTACTTACCATTTTTAACTGGAAGTGAGTATTAGTTAATTTGTAATGTAGAATTTAGATACGCAAACAGTAGGTATTAGTAATAAAAAAATTAAAAAAAAAACAAAATAAAAACATGGAGTTTCATACTACTTTCATTTTACAAGTGCATTAAAAAATCAAGCTGGAAAAAAGACATTCATATCATATCAGTTTACATGAATCATTGTACATATAGGTATGCTTTCAGTTATGCTTCATGTCTAGTGAAGTTAGAGATGTAGAGGCCATAGGTGCAAATGGAGTCTCACATTTGGTAGGGCCAAAAAACTTTGATTTTTTTTTTTGTAGATCACTTTTGAAATTTGGTAAATTTGGCATTTCTCAAACTGTCAAACGCGCCAAAAATTTCCAAAGTTTTTTATTTGGAGAGGGCAGCCCTTTGGCACCCCCGCTATTTGCGCATATGGTAGTGGCTGTAGTTTATTACCATTTACGATTACTGTTAATTAGGTTATGAATTAAAAAAATATAAAACATAATAATTATGAAAAAAAAAGAAAATATTTAAAAATAAGTTTTAGATGGTGCATAAAAAATTCTGTCAAAAAGAACTTTGAATTTATGGAGGTTTTCTCATGAAATATAAATGAGTTTTGTGACAAATTTCTAAAAAATTGCTGAAATCATTTATTCCCATAAATTTTTTTTGTATTTTTTATTTATTTCAATGTAAGTAGGTGTAGTTAACATCAGCAACCATCATTTATAGAATGAAAAATACAATTCTAGCTCTAAGTGCAAGTGGTTTTCTGTATCGAAAGAAGTGATTGTAGTTATACCTGTACTTGACAGGAATATGAGCACAATACGAACGATGAAAGGTAATGCAATCTTGCTAAAACGTTTTAACTATTTTTAAAATAAGGCTGCCACAATGGTACACATTATACTGACAATAGAATAGTCGGTATGACTTGTCATAACCGGAGTAATTATTCTCATATTGTCAATGCTTGGAACTTTATAGAGTCGTAATTCAGATTCAGATCGAATAAATGGTGATATACAGACTATCTAAATCAGAAGTTCCGAAAGTCCCTAACTTATTTGGATCACGATTCAGAAAAAATTTTGAACGTTAGGACACACTCAAATGTAAAATCAACATTTTACTCGAGGACAGATATGAAAGGTAGAAATAAAATTTCAATTTTATCGGACTCATCGAAAATCGGCTAATGACTAACACTTTAGTAAACGCTGATCTAATAATTGGATAATATCAGACTGGAAATCTTTATAGGAAGCACTATCGGATCATCTCCTGTTGCAGAAAAGTATTTAGTTTCAAATTCAATATATTATCATCAGTTTTTCGTATTTTTAGGAATAGGTTTGGAGCATAAAATTACTACGCTAGAATACTTTTGTAGGTAATGAAAAACATACTGTATAGACCTAAATATAGGACTCAGATTTTAAGTATTAAAAAGTTTGATGTATTAAGAGGCCCTATATTTATATGAACATGTTAAGAAATTAAAAAAATTTCTTATTTTTTGTAGGTGGGTATTTTAGAAAGAACGAATTTATGAAAAGCTGCTGTATTTGTGAATTGTACTGAGAATTTTTATGCATATAGGTACGTCTACACATTGACGAAACGCTGTGGACTTTAAAGGTTAATTAATAACGTTTTAAGCTGTATTTTTTAATATAGTCCCACGCCAATCGAAAAATATTTGCTTAGAAGTTTATGAAAATTTTTAATCACTAATTTAACAAATTTCTTCCTGGTTTATTGATTATTATTAATCGATAATTTACCGCTAACTAATCAGTAGATTAGAACCACTTATCTACTCAGTATACTGTAAATAGGCTGATTAAGCTCATAGTTAATATTTATATTAAATTTTTTGAAATCATATTATACAGGCTATAAATTTGATGAATTCTTGAAAGAGAGCTATCATCATTGCTATACAGAAATACTTTTTTCTAATTTTACAGAAAAAAAACAAATCTAATATCACTGAACCAGTTTATTCGGCCAGTAAAAAAAATTGTTTGAAGCATTGTTTAAATAATTTTGACTCACGTTGAAATATTAGAGTTAAGAATTAAGTGGTACAAATAGGCCAATTAAAATCGAAATATGTGAAAAAAAAAAAAAGAGAAAAAAGAGAGAAAAAGTAGAAGAAAAAAATAAGAAATGATAAGTTTAACGCTTAGCTTACCGCTGCGCCTGTCTAATTACACTCCTACAACAACAAAGCACAATGAGGATGATTAAAAAATGCCTTTAATATAGATCTAACAAAAAACGGTAAAACCGAAAGAAATTTTCAAAACGAATATAT
This sequence comes from Ericerus pela, assembly GCA_011428145.1. NCBI lineage: Eukaryota > Metazoa > Arthropoda > Insecta > Hemiptera > Coccidae > Ericerus > Ericerus pela. Next base: position 237,997 of record WOFM01000053.1, on the reverse strand, counting down.
TGCCAATTAAATGTTTCAACAAATGATTAAAGTGGAATTGAATACGCAGGCTATTATACAAATAGGCCTACGATAATTTGCACACTTGCTGGAAGGAAAATATAATTATGAAAAGGAAAAGTTTATTTTTTCGTTGCAGAAATTTTTACACGCTAAAAGATTTTTAAAAACAACATAATTATGTTGTAAGCTATAATTATTTTCATAAAAGTTTACCTGGCTGTATCTCTGTCGTCAATATTGTTACATGCATCCTCAAAATCTCCGAGAACAGCTTGCAGAGGACACGACGATAATTTCGCATGCAACCATCGATAATTAAATAACACATTCGTGTAAAGATCGTTAAATCGGCGCGATCGCACCAAATGAAAAGGTAATTCACCGAACTGCACGTTGATGCGAGAAAAACAAATGGAAAAAAAAATCAAAAATTGTTCAGTAATGAAACCAATAGAACTGCGTTCGATATAAAGAAAAAGTGCTATAGGTTCACTCAAAGTTCATGACCAAAGTTTCATTAAAGGTGACTTCTTAGTTTCCCGTATGGTTTTACAGATTGATATTGCAAATAGAAGACATCCACATACCTAAGAGAACTTTTTTGATAAGGAGAACTGTTTATCAGAACCTTTGACTTTACAGTACTGGTTCAGTGAATCTCCATAAGCCCAACGTAATTTGCGATCTAAAGACATGGCGGCATAAAAGTAGGCAACCAGCGTGTACTTGGTGCGTACTTTTGATGTTTACGTTACGATATTGAATTACATTATTGATAAGGGTGTCCGTTAAATTCACAAGGATAGTATACATAAAGGTACTTAGTTTAAAGCGCGTCATGTGGTACACGGTGATTGTCTACTTAGCGCCGGCATGTCTAACCGAAAATCATTGTTCTTTACTGGTTCAGTATCGGCTACAGTACAGTATAGTCAAACATCAAAACTTATTCCCTGAATCGAGTTAGAAAATTCGGAACTTTTTGAAAACTACAATTTTTTTTCTGGAGTTTTACTCAAAAAATTGAACAAGTCTTTTTGTTTTTGAGAACTAGTTCCACACTCTTCTAAATCGAACATAACTGTAATGGCGGTTTTACGGATCCACTCTTTCAGCCTACGTACCTTTCTTAAGTTATATCTGCTCACTTTACCATCTTTGGAGTAAAATACCAACGGTTGAACAGGCACTTTTCGATCAGCAGAACCTTCTTTTTCTGTTAAATTGAATCTTCAAAGAAAAACCGAAATTTCCGCTTAATTTAACAGCTGATGTAGGTATGTAGGCTAACACTCGCAAAAATAACGTATATTAATTTACCTGTGTCTTTGGATTTCAGTATATTTAAAAGGTTTTGGATTACCACCGCCCCAGATGCCCAAATAATAATCTGCAATTGACGAATGAAAATAAATGGCCATGTTTACATTTTTAAAGTATCTCTCTTTAGCAGCATCTCGAAATTGCCTGTGAAACGTGAAAGAGAATTGGAAAAATATTTCGGACTAAAATCAATAACTACCTACGTCCCTTGTACAGGTGAATGAAAGATAAAAGAAAAAGTCTTCTGCAAAATGCCTTCATGAAAATATTAAGTGTGTACCTGCTTGAAAAGAAAAAAAATTCAAAATCCAATATATCAGCTTTGGCGTCTTCCATATTTTGGGTAAGGCCAAAGTACAGGGGGGATTATGAGAGTCTTGACCCCTCTCACCAAAAAAAAAATAAAAAAAGAAAAGCTTCATATATAAAAATAGAGTGTCTCCGTTGGCCAGTTGCGTAGCCAGAAGTTTCTTAAGAGGGATATTTGGTCAGAAAAAATCTATCCCCTTTTTTCTCAACCCAGGGGCCAATTCAGATAATTTGTCTTTTTAGAGGGAAGGGGACGACAGACGAACTTTTGTCAACCATTTAAATGGACCAAAAAATATGAATTAAAAAATGTAGACCTTCACCTTCCGAGCCAGGGTCGTATGCAGGATTCGGCTCGGAAGAGAGGAGAATTTATAAATTGGAAAAAAAAATGTTCTGTGCATTAGGAATTCCACAACAATAAAGAGTCTCGCTCTGGTGGCAGAAATTAAAAGTGTTGAAACTGTGATTAGGTATGTTTGAAAACTGTTTTTAAGTACAACACAGGCATTTTTGAAAGAAAATATTTAATGCGAGAAGTCAAATTTTTGATAAATAAAACGTAATTTCGTTTTATTATGGTTACTAGTATGGTACAAAATTGACAGTTGTATAAAAAATAACTCCAGAAGGAAGGTATGGATGCTTTTTTCCTTATGGGAAACAGCATGTAAAAATGTGTAAATAATCTCCATGAACACCTTTTTAGAGGTGATAGCGCTTGACAAGAACTAGCGCTCCTCCACCATTGGACATCCCAATTTTGGTACACAAATTTTTGATTTTCATGCGATTTGTCATTATTTGTCATGAAATTAAAAATCATATGTAATGTTTTCGTTGCCACCCTCCTACCAGTGGTGTCAGGTGTATTTATACACTCACTGGTAGGTTGTGTGGCCAGTCCCCACACATAATAGGGCAAACACACTGTTGGTTCAACTGGGTTATGTACCTCACCACGTGTAGTCTAATTTTTGAAACTGAGGTAGGATCACACACACACTTATACTATGAGGTCATTGAAGATGTGCGCATGCATCTACCGCAGTGCCCTACAATTTCATTCTGTGAAATTCTGCTTTTAAAAAATCTGAAGTGGGGATTTATCCCCCCTAGTCACCCCCGGCTACGCTACTGCTGTTTGCTTTGGTGATGTTGTGGTGTTGGACGAGAGGGGTGTCAGAAAATATGGCCGAGAAGATGCGGACCCCCTTTACAACGAAGCTATACGCCCTTTGGTTTGTCGGTTATTCACCTGTGATACCAATTTAAAACGCTAACACCATCCGCTTCACGTTCCGACAGGTAATTTGGTAAATCGTTACGAATTCGTGTCCACAACAACGGCGGTATACGCCTTACTGGAGGCAAATGGTATTGGTACACATCATCCAGAACTCGATCGTCCAACGATATCAAATCCTCGAGTTCCGTTTCTGACAGACCGCTTTTGGCTGCGGTGATATATGCCAGCGCATGGAATACCAAAATACGTCCATGCTAATCACACAAAATCATGTTGAAAAAAAAAAAAAACCGATCAACTTTGTGTCTGTTGTTGGTCTTGAAGGAAGAGACCGCTAAGGGGCATCGAACCTGTTTTTCAATTCGCTCAAACAGCATCATAATCGAGTCCATCACGTTGGAGGCTAAATGCGTTTCTTGCGGTTTCGTGTAACTTCGCCACCGACAGATTTCAGCAAATACCAGTTTCACGAAAATGGGTAACGAGCACTGACCAATAGCGTTGGCCACCAGTCGCCATTGGTAGTTGGTCAAATCTCGAGACGCACAATTCATCCACATGCTGAAAGGGAGAAAATTTTCCCGTTAATTTTGCGGAGTACAGTGGATTATTCAGCTGATTCGTTTATCAAATGTTTGTATGCAGTCGTTGTCGAATTACCGGATAACCTGCATGGCTAAGTCCTCTCCTAAAGAGGTTACTTCGACGAAATTCTCTTCAGCATCGATCATCCGACAAAGCAAGTGGTATTCCCGTGACACGTCAACATTGTCTTCTTCAGCAGCACATGAGACAACTAGCTGTAACCAGGGATGATAAGCTATTGAATAACACTTAAACTTATGGCTTTTGCTTACGACCTTGAAAATATAGCTTACAGCTAATGAGGTGATAAGCTTAAGATTATGGCTTAAAAATATTTTATTTGAGAAATTTTTTTAAACATAAACCTTGGTTCGCCTCGAATTTTGTTTTCAACTGTTTATACTTCACACTTTATGACACTATGAGGTAAAACGGAAATTTCCTGAATGTAAATTTTAAAAAAATATAAAAATATAAATAAAGTTAATTTCACACTAGTTAGCCAAAAAAAATAGCTTATGTTTATGGTTTGTAGCTTGTGGTATGTTTGGTTAATCTTATAGCTGACTTAAATTGATCAAAACCTTTGGTTTATGGCTTATGGCTGACTTATCATTCCCGGCTGCAACAGACCACAAGGTCGAAGAGACCAATATGGTAGTGTTAGAATTCATTTTAGGAAGACGGCACTGGTTTTTTCGAAAATGGTGTAGCTAATATAGGGTGATATAAAAAAACAGGAACTTTTGAAATGCATTATAGTTGCAGCCATAAACAGTTGGAAGCTCTTTGGTACAGTAATCTTCAGGCAGAGACTACCTGGCCATTTATAGTAATCATGGATCTGTGAAAGGGACAATAATGTGCTTTTTCTATACAAGTGTTATCGAAAGATTCGGAAACATTCCGATAATTTGGAATAGGTACCGCAATTCTCAGAAGGCAAGTTATATTAATTTCACTTTGACACAAATTTTTATAATTAATTTAGATGGAAAATGTCTTTCAAAGAGGGGTGTAACGCATATTTTCGTCTATTTTTAAATATGACAAACATATTTGTCTACACGGTTTCAAATACCAAAAATGTAGGTATTCATCAATAATGAAAACATCCTATAGCTTTTTATAAACAACCACTAAATTACCCGTATTTGATTTTATGTATATAGATATAATGTCTGTATATTCATGACCTAATTATGACTGCCCCTCGAGTATATCGCGAGTCAGCACAACCCTATAATAACAATACCCTACTTTACTTAGCCTATCCAACACGTACACTTACATGCCCCAAACGAGTATATAAATCTCAATTCGAAGGAATAAGACACAGTTATTTTAGTTCCTAGAGCCTCTCTTACAGAGCTACTAGTGAATAGACAGTCTTGTCTAAAGGGTTGTAATCCCATATGTTAAATCTATGGTATAATAAGTAATGTATTAATTGACATACTGTTGTCGTACAATTATTTATTATTTTATTAAAAGTGTTAATTCAACCTTTTTTTTTAATATTATTGAGTCTTTCAAATACGTTAAGGTCCACGATAGTTGTGGATGATAAATCGAATATTTAAATTATTATAGAGGTATTAATGCTTGTCCAGTGTTAAATATCTCGTGTATGGTGTAACACTGAAAGTGGTTCTAATTAGGTACATTACCACATCTTTTGGCCGTTACAAGGGGTACCTCATAAAAAAAATGTAATAGCAAAAATTATGACATCATCAGTACCTTCTCCTAACAAAGTTTCTACGTTAAAAATTTTAACATCATCATCCCTTTCAGTTTCTCAAATTTATAACGCTAAAATTTCCTCACAATTAGTTCAAAATTGTGATGCTATCAGCCCCTCCTTCTGCCAAAGTTAAGTTCAAAATTATGAAGTCATCATCCCTACTAGTTGCTAGAACTTCATAATACAATATGATGAACAGTGTGTTGTATTTTTCCTGATGTGCTCCGTAATATCCTCAGACTGTCCTCTGAATAAATAGATTAATTAATTAATTAATTAATAAAATAAATAAATAGATAGGCACCTGCCTAAATAAAATAAATATAAATAAAATAATAAAATAAATAGATTTATTTTATATTGATTTGAATTTGTTAAAATATCAGGTGATTGATATTATCTCAGAGGCAGCTGAAGGGGCTGATGATGTCATAATTTCGGACTTAGAAATTTGGGGGCATTGTGCATCTTCAGTGGTTTAAGAGGCTTTCTGTTGAGGTTTTAGGTACCATATATTTATTGTATATTGATATAAATACATTAAAAATGTTTCCCCGGAAACGTCGGTAGTGTCCTTGACACTCCACATTTTATGTTTTTTTTTGTAGTTTTTTCAAAAGTTCCAATTTTTTGAGTCACCCTGTACGATCACGTATAAATTTCTAAAAATAAAAGAGTCTCAGTTCAAACTTCGTCCTTTATTAATACTGCTCAATAAAAAGACAAAAAAAAAAACAAAAAAAACATGCATGAATAACAAATTTCAAATACATGACGTGGAATTGGTGCTTCTTACTCACTCGGCTCATCATTGGTCCAGGCATTTAATACTTTTTATTCCACAAAATTTTAACAGAATTTTTCTTCTCAAACATTGAAGGCGATAAAAGACAGAAATAGCGAACTAAAACTCATATTCTTATCTCGTTTGCCATCGTAGCGAATGAGAAGTGGAAAAGACAAAAGTGCTAAGTGCCAAAAGAATCCAAAATACAGGTTTACATACTATAAATCGAAAGTATTTATTTAGTCCACTGCACAGGTGACTGAACTAAGTGCGTACATAACTTATTACTTTTGGGAAAAGCCTTTTTAAAAAGAACTTTGGTTTTCAATTGATTTTGAAATTTAAGGCATTTGTCAGAATTAAAACCATATTGTCGAAGGAAAATTGTATTTTAAACTAAAAGCTCGAGTATACCATTTTTTTTGCCACACCCAGCACTGCCATAGACCAAATAAGAAAGAAATTTTTAAAATTTATCCCAGAAACAAGTTTTTTGCACTTGGCTTCTTTGGCTTTTCGATTCTTCAGATGTGAAAATAAACTTACCTAGGTACTTAAATTATTTCTTTGGATAAACTCCACCATTATTTGTGGTTTGATAAAATCATGTTCAGCGTTTAATTTCCCAAATATACATATTTTGTCACATAAAGTTGACTTACTTTACAATTTGGCGGCAAACGTGTCGGTAGCCAAGACACTTTACTCGCATCCTGAGTACCTGTTAACTGATCTACCGAATCCAAAAAAACGATTAATGGTTGCTCCTTGCTTGCGCTGGTTAATAAATGCTTGAAATATGCTGTCAAAGGCACTAAATCGTCTGGAATATCTTCGAATGGTAACATATAGTTGTACGAAATCTGCGAACAAAGTCCACCGTGTAATATAATGTAAGTTGGTGGCTATAGGCCACCTACCAAATGAAAATTAATGAAAGCCATCAAACTGCTTATTGCCAATATTATAGGGCCAACTAAAATTGATCTGCAACTACTCTGTGAGTCTATGGAGTTGAAAAGACAAACATTCGCATTACTTCTGAAAATTTGCGACTAAAATCGATACTTAGATTTTTGGTATCGTATTTGCACAATGAAATGTAATTGTAAGGCGATAGAACCCTCATCTTTTAGAATAAAATTCCTCTTATCTCGTTGGTTTTAATTCGAAAATTACTCGCTGAAGAAAAGAATCGAAATTCGTGCTCCTAAAATATTTTTAGCAAGAAATATCCTCTACTCTACACTTTTGGGTGGAGCCAGATTTGAACTATACAGAAATCTAGCAGAAACGGCCAAATAATATGTACTAAATATGTATGATATGTGATTGCTTGGTGATAATTTCGGGTGTCTTATTTGTACCGAGGCATAATTGAGTAATTGCAAGGTAAAAAAACCATCCATTTTTTAGATAAGTAACAATTCCGCTTATCCATATGGATAGGCATAGTTCGAAAATTATTAGCTAGAGAAAATAATTGAAATTCGTGCACCTAAAATATTTTTAGCAAGAAAAATCATTTATTCGACGTTACCCTCATGGGTAGAGCCTGATTCGAACTGGACAGAAACCCAAGAGAAATGTTCAAATGCCTTTAAATACCCAAATTATGGTTGATAGTTGCTTACTTGGTGACAAATGGATACAAGAGCTGGAGTTAGAGCGCTGCTATCTGGCGTTGTGCCCAAAAATCTGACAACACAAAGTGGTTTCGTACTTCTTAACCACTCGACTTGTGTGAGAGCGGCCGACTTGGCAAGTAACGATGTTTTACCACAGCCTCCAGCACCGTGCAATACCAGTGGTTTGTCACAATCGTTCAACATATACTCTTGAATACGAGCTAAACTTTCTTCTCGACCATAAAATACCTACAATTTATGCGATTCGTTCGTTCATTTTCAAATTGAAATCGAATAATATAACTTATTTATCGCGTTTGCAGAAAACACTGAATCTGCAGTTCTCTACCCACCCGCACTGAATTATTGCAACCATGTAAATGTTGCAAAATTTCGGTTACTATTTGTCCTTGAGCACTGCTGTCTTCTTTGCGCATAGCTCGGTCCACCAGTTTGGTGATGTTTTTGTAAAAATGCGTTATGAAATTTTGTAAGTATTCGGCATGAGTGTCTGGGTCCAACCCTTCTCGACTGATCCACTCGACAACGTATCTAGAATAGATAATAAATAAGACATTTATGTTGATGTAGTTGTTTTTCTTCGTAAGTGAAAACCATTAGTCAACAGCGGTACAAAAATTTTCATTTGTAAAAAATTACAGGAATTCTAAATTTCGTCTATTTTAGGAAGGAATATGTAGGCTGTATTAGGTAACTTAACTTCAGTGCAGTTGTTTTTTCTATACCTCCAAAATACAAACACCGATTTTTACAAAAACGTTGCTAATTTTGTGAGTAATGTTACCTCTTTAGCGAGTCAATGCGTGAGGAAAAAAGTATCCCCATGAAATAAATTTATCCCTCAACATTTATGAAATAATTTTTCAAATTAATCCTTTTGTTAGATTTAAAATTAAATTTTCAGTAATGTTTAGCTCCATGAACACTGGTACAATCAGAAACATAAATCCAAAATTTTCAAGCTCAAACTTTTTTTTTTGATTCCGTGATGTAATAAATGAGGAAAATAATGTGAATATTATCTGTGTTTGAATCTCAATAGGATAATTTGATTAAAAAAAAACACGTAGATTCGAGCAAATTTGTAACGTTTGGTTGTTTTTTAAACGACTTCGAAAAAAAAAAAGGAATATTAAACTTTAATGAAAAGATTATTGAAACTTGAAACTTGAAACTTGAAACTTAAATAGCTCTTTCAGTGTGTAATATAGGCCATATTTGTTTCATTCGTCCCTTCGAATTCTACGTACAACCGCAGAAGTTGAGCAATCAATTCATAGTGTTTCAAAATTATTCCTGCGAAAGAAATGATATGCAACTTTGTGTACGGTGGAGCAGCCGTTTCAGGGTGCTAGGCAGAGAGGGGTACACCATTTTCAAGGGAAACAATAAATTGGCTGATAAATTGTTATGTTAAAATAAAATTAAAAAAACTAGCGCAGCAATAATTTGCTAAAAAACCACACCTCTCTCAAAAATAGAAAACATTAAAACAAACTTACGATAAGAAGGTAAACTGCCGTTTTTGGATTGGTACCAACTACCAATTATGGGTCAAAATTTTAAACCATATACGTAGTAGTTTTAAAAAGTTACATTAGGTTCCCATTAGTATGAACATTGAATTAGAGGATATTCCGAACATTTTGATCTGTGTTAGTCAATCACCGCATCAGTTCGATTCTAGAAGTTTATAGAACCATCTAAATATCATAAGGGACTCTCTGGTTTTACAACATGATGATTGGTTGTTTTTCCCAATTCTTCCATTTTCTTACTTGTATACTAAATTGAACTGTATACTTTTTAAATCTGGCGTGGTGCCCTCTTGTAATCTCCTATTTTAACTCATATGTTAATGATTCAAATCTTACTGGCGGAATATTTTATTTATTTTTTATTTATTTTTTTATTTTTTTAATGTGTTTCTTTTTAACAATGTTTTATAAGATTTTTATAAGTTGATTAAAGTATGTGGTTTATTTGTAGCATAGGTAGTGGGGTCTTTCAGGCAGATGTGAGGGTTGGTCCATGGTATGCCACTTTGAGAGTGACAACAGTGGGTGATTTGAAATGGGTGGGGTAAAGGCCCACTCCCTGGAGACCACCCTGCCATCGCCAACATACAAATTGGCATGCCTTGGCCAAGGCCCCACACATCGTCCAAAACATCCTTCCACTTGTAATGTGCTGGAGGATATAGGATCCTGATTTTACATGAGAAATAGAAGAAAAAAAATTTTAAAAAACAACCAATCGCAACCTGGTAAGCCAGAGTCCCAAGTGAGATTTAGACACTTGTCAGTTTACGAAGTAGATACCTCAAAAATGTTCAGCTTTTCTGATGAATAATTTGAAGTTATTTGAAAGAAGTGTTATAAAATCAAGGTAAGATAATTAATTATTTTATTTTTGTATGAGAATAGTTCAGTAATAGTTCATAGAATATATTTTTTATGTTTTTAAATTTCTACCTGTCTAGGGTCTCTTGAGTTTGTATGATTTCAAGTGCTTAAAACAACCTCTATTTTTACATTTATAATAGTAATTTCTTTCAATTTTTATTATAAACTTACTTTAAGAGTGTTCTTGAGTTTATTCCATCCTATTTCAGCTTCGTAGCTTGAAAAAAAATTGACCCATAATTGGTTTGACTCGCATTCAGCACTGAATTCTATTTATATTTCAGATTGTTAGTCAATAGGAATAATACTAATTGTGGGTCGACTCATAATTTGTAAAAAAATGAATTTTAAAAACGTGATTACTCATAACTGAATGATATTATAAATGTGCAAATAGACTAGATGGTACACATTTAAGTGTAGTATGATGATTTATACCTACAATAATCTGCAGTAGGTCCACTGACTTACATTTGGTATGGTATACTAAATGTGGGTCAAAGCACTCAAATTAGAATGCGGGTAGCTCAAATGTGAGTGTGGATAAATTTACTTTTAAAGCTTCATTAGGTAGACAAATATGCCTACTTTAAAGTAACACTTTAACATTTGGGTTCTACCAATTGTAGGAGAAGGTGTTCTCCAGAACAAACTGACCCATAAGTGGTAGTTTACCTTATTCTGAAAAAAGAAGAATTTGGAGATTGAGAACTTGGTCTATGTAGAGAATTACTGTTGTTGCACTCTCCTAACACTTTATAGGTTTTTTTTATTTGTCACGAAAAGCAACCCTGAGGTGACGCCATCGACACCAAGTTACAAACTGCATATTTTATTTGTCACAGAATCAGCTTGGTGTTTGTTGTATGGTTGTTAATTTTTCTGGAAAGTGTCAATAGTGTTACCTGGGGTTGATACTATCCTTCATCTACTCGAGAGGAGGTATGAGGAGTTGTTAGGTTGGTGTCTTTGTGTTGACATCGAGTTCAATTTTGAGACATAAAAACGAACCCAGTTGGTATTTGGTGTCAACCCAAAGTTAACCTTTTCTTGGTAAATAAAACAAACCTTATGTTAGTCTGTGTTCTCGCAGTTTGAAAAGAAAATTAAGAATATACTGTACCGTTGATAGTTTGTCGTTTCGATTTTTGATGTCAGTCGTTCATCCCTTAAATCAGCCAGCAATTTGGAAGCTTCGGCATCAATTTGCCGATTAATAATGTCCAAAAACAGAGAAGCTTTTTTCACATTTTGTAGGTTAATATTGTTGATGTGGCGAACGTAAGCCAAACAATGGTTTTTCGTGTTTCCTACGTTTAGAATACCGTTAATCACCTCTCGTTCAGTCACTGTGATACAGATCGGTCGATATAGTGTAAAAAAATTAAATCGATAAGCCTTATAGTTATGCCACCGAACAAAATTGTTTACCTGACATGAAATAATTGTGCTTTATTTCTTTGTCTATTTTACCAGCACCGTATAAGTTCAAGGCAGCTTTGCGCAATAGTTTCTGCATTCGAGCTAATGTATCCCACCAGACAGCTTGATCGTGTTGTTGAAGTTTAGGAACTCTCTGAATGAGAGAACAGAAAAAGAAGAAACAACTTTTCTGTCGATGTTTTGCAAACCTAATTACTTTCAAGAAGAATAGTCTAGTCAACGAACGCTTAAAAAAGGCGTTCTAGAAGGACATTTTTTGGACAGATTTTTTGTTCTATACCTATCGATAAACTCGATCGACTTTTTGGAAAGCAAATTTTCACAATTCTTTAATGGAGTTGAAGTCGTGAATGGATAATGAGTTCGGCTAGTAAAATTTTCGGTAGAATTTAACTGGTGATTCTCGATAGTATCCGACAATAATTAGACTATATGAAACCATTTCTGTTTTAATGAGGTGTTATTATTTTACTGTCATTTTCATCAGTTTTCGTAACGTTCCACTGAGAGCTATTTCGTTTACCTTATTATTGAAATTAATTAGAATGGAAGATATAGGTTGCAGAACAGAGACAGGTGGTACAGCATTCGTATCTTTTCGGTACCATGTATCTAATAAGGAAACATCAACACCGTTTTCCGCCAGATTATCACGAAATAATTGCAATTCTGATGACACAATATACGTTGGTATGGGACGATATCCGTATTTTTGACCCAAAAATACCTGAAATCAAAAATTATATTGACCCAAATGAAATTTGAGTAACATTTTACAAAATAGAATGTCAGAATTTTTTCATCATTTTTCATTCGCAGCCTATATTTTAATTACCTACATTTATGTATGAGTGATCGTTACTTTCATTTTAATAATCAAAATATGATACATCTCTTTGGATAGGTAGTTACAATGTTATATTATTATATCGAAACTTTTGATTTCAAAGATATTTTATTATTTCAGAAATATTTCACAATTAAGTATTGTTTTGGGATTGTTTGTGATTTCTTAAAATTTGTCGTGAATTTTGTAGGTAGATATTAATCAACACTGAAAGTAAGTTTGGAAAATTTATTTTCAATTTATCTTCGTGATGTTCAAAGAAATTCAATACTGTGTACGAATATGAAAAATATTGTATTTATTTTGTATATAGGGTGTCTTGGGAAATGGGAATCGACTGCCAAACTTCTGTGGTTCCAGTATCGGTAGTATAGAACAAGTGCCAAAAAACCTACATGAAAGAAATACTCCACATTTTGTGTATACGTTCATAGCAATTTTTAGTAGGAGTAATTTCAAAAAGGTACGAATCTATTGCCAAACTTCGGTGGTAAATAGGATAATAGGTACTCAGTGAGATGAGTTATGATTAAAAATTGTTATGTAAATTTGAAGTATACATTCTATATTGAAGGAGCTACCAAAGTTTTGAGTTTTTTACTTAGTTTATGAAGAAACACCAACTTCCAAACTTTTGTAGTCGATTCCCAGGATACCCTTATTCTACATATAATATAGGTACTCACTAAAAGTATATGCTGATAAGAAATATTTTGTAGCTTGAATTGAAATTACCTTCACGCAAAAAGTCAATTCACTTGGAAATATTGAAAGTTTGGTTTTTTGTAATTGGATGAAAAATTCATGATATGCTAGGGACGTAGCGAAAGCCTTTTTTTTTTGAGGTGGGGGAAACCAAAATTTTCAACAGAAAAAAAGGTCATCAACTGGTACGATTTTTCAACTAGTGTATACAACTTCAAATTTTTTCAACTATAAAATTGTCAACTACTGCTAAATTTTTAAATTTCTTGAAAAGAAAAAAAAAGTTCATTCACAATTTTTCAGTTATACATGCAACTAGTCGGTTTTTCTAAATTAAAAAATATTTTTGAGGGAGCCTTCTCCATATTCTCCTTAGCTACGTCCTTATGACATGGGCCAAAACTTAAATCTTTGTCCTACCTACTACGCCTAAAATACTTTCATGTTTTTAAAAATTGACTAGAGATGCATTAGAAAGTAGTATTCATTGTTCATGGCACCCAAACAAATCAAACATTAATAATACGTTTACAGGAGCTAACTAGTGGCGCATCAAGGATTGTATCAACGGGAGATGATCAGGATTAAAACAAAATTTTATGATAATTTTTCTATACTGATATATTTCTGTAATTCTCAGTATACTTACCATGAAAATAGAAACATAAAAAAATCTCAAGAGAGATTATTTATCATCTAAATCAACCTCTTGGATGCGACACTATATAGGTAATAAGGTGAAATAATTACCATCCCAAACTACAAGTTATATGTGAAAGGCTTAAAACTCTAATTTTCTCTCATTTTAACATAAATAACACAAATAACTGCGACAATAATATAAATTATCAAGCTAAATTTAATATTTATTCAAATCAGTGTGTTCGGCTGTTCTCTATTTTACTTCCTGCCTGTTTTATTATTATTTTTTTAAATAGGAGTAAATCTAATCAAATATTTTACCTTTTGGATATAAACTTGAAATCAGGCTATAGTGTTGTTAGAATTAGTTGTACATTTTTTAAATAAGTCCATAATATGTTTCAGTTACACTTACGACAAAATTAGGTCCCATTGACAAACGTTGGCAGTTTTCAATCTCTTTCATACAAAGCTCTGTCGTCATATGATCATCCGTAGCTTCGTCACGAACTCCCCATCGCATATCTACTACCTGGGGAAGAATTATAATTGTGTTACAAACAGGGCATTCTTTGATAGGTACCTAATTAACGAAAGCAATGAGTGTAAAAAGAAAAAATCTATCTAACAAACAAAAAAAAAAAAACTAGCTGTAGAGAGAAGGCCACTTGAAATATTATTCAGTAAATTCAAAAAAGATGTAATCCATGGAAAATTAAATTACTCAATTTTTTAGTGATTTCTAAAATTTATTTTTATAAATGCTGAAGTGACTATGAAAACTTTAAACCGATTTATAAAAAAGGAAATATAATGATGTTTTATTCAGTTTGCCCATGGGGGGTAAGCAGAATGATTTTTTTTTAAGAGGGAATTTCAATTTTTTTTCTGTATACCTACTTCCGTTAAAAAAAAAAAATTATAAAATATTTACCCATTCCGCAATAAAACATATATTTTTCTTCTTTTCAAATAAAACTATAGAAATTTTTTAAGAAAAAATGAGAAAGTTTGTTTTTTTAAATAAGAGTATGGCCATTGAATCCCATTTGAGAGCTCATTAATATTTTGAAAAAATAACATTTCGTGTTTAGCCTATTATTTTATTAAAAAAGAAGCAAAATTATGTTGGATCAACACAGAACAGAAAGTTCTTTGGAGTGAATAAAAGATTTGATGAAGAGAAATCAAAGGATGTGTCAGTCATTTGATAGTTATCTACCTATTCTAAAAGTACCAGTCAGTGGGTACTTAAATCGAATGTTATTAAACTGAATTAAAAATAATTATTTAAAGATGTTTTTAGCTATTTAATGATCACAAAAACCGCAATAAAAGATGTAATCCAAAAATTAAAACAGCTGAGTAAAATGAATTCGAGTGACAGAAAAACAGAAATGGACGAATGGCTTAGTTTGAATTGCGATAGAACACATCAGGTAGGTATTTTAACATACCTAATAAGCACGTTTTGCTGATAGCCTGGTATGTCTTATAATTCCATATGAAATACCTGCAGCTACCGTACTTGGAAAATAGCGAAAGCATTCACGCAGTAAATTGTATTTGAGAATCATTTTTTTGGGTGTCACATCTCCAGCAGGTACCTTCCTATACTTCGGTATATTTTTTTCAAATTGTGTACACCAGAGGGATTCTCAATGTCGAATAAATTAAAATGAAATATTGTACCATTTTTCAAAATGATTTTGTTGTATGATAAAGATAACAAAAAAAGGAAATACTAAACACGAGTTGTATGGAAAATAAAAATCGAGCACATCCCTGACTGGTACTGAACTTACCTTATAAAATCCAAGGCCATTTTATTTGTCCTAGTCGCATGTCGAGACGAATAAATGGATTTTTTTTTCCCCCACATAAATTGGGAAAACTTTACAATTTTTTTTTGTTTTTTGCAAAAAAAGAATACGACTTTGAAAATTATATTAAAATGATCAACATTCTTCATAGGTACCATACACAGTTACTATATTATAGTTTAAGTGAAAAACAATGACCTGAAATTCCAAACCGTGTTTTTCACGGCAAAAGTCTTTTAGTTTCGGGTAGCACTGCGCCATTAACGTATTACGCTCCATGGTAGTATCTGAAATTCGAACCAAAAACCAACAGCAATAAATTATTAGAGCTTGCGGAGATATAAATGTTGGAAGCGAGTGGCTGGAGCAGTTATCTATTTACTCCGAGTAAAGGCCAAGAAATCATAAAAAAAAAGTTAATTTTTTTCGTACTTTATGAAACTAAATTAATGCATTCACAACGAAATACTGTAAAGCAACTGCGGTTAAATTAGAGAAAAAAATAGGCCAACAGCACTTGGAGGGGAAAACGTTAATGCATCGCAAATCCTTCGATCTGATGCAAAAATGGCTCAACATTTTGGTTGAAGCTCAAAAAAATAGTTCACATAAACCATGCGAAAATTTCAGAAAAATAATTCCATAAAATTAATAGCAACAACGTCAATTTGAATAAACTTACCCGTAAATGTTGAACTAGTGAAAATTCGAACGATTTTCGAGCTAACTGGAGGCAAATTTTCCAATGAACCGGCGAAAATCGAGTCAATTACTCTGTCATCCATGATGTTAATATTGAGCACCTACCTATCACTATACCTTCTTCAAATGTATTAGTAATCAAAATATATGCCGATACATAATAATAATGTAATACTTAAATAATAATGTAGGTATGTATTGATTCTGGCCAAAACCTAAATCTGTTTTTAAGGCAAACAATAAAAAATAAATCGTGCAGCGTATCCATAAAAATACGTTAACCACGTCAGCCGAATGACGAGCAATTACTGTGTGCGTAGTAAGCAGCAAGCAGCAACATTGTGCAGCATTCAAAATTGAACTCCCCGCCCTAAAAATTTTATGAATGAAATTTTTACGTTACCTACGGTACCTGATTTCGTATCTGTAGCTACAAATAAAGAGTTTCCTGTACGCTCTGGAAAGTAGGTCCAGTTATAAAAAATGTATTAATCTCATTTTCTTGAAGTTGATTTTTCAATGACTAAGTTTCTTTTACCTGTCAGTATAATACCTACTGCTAAACCTGAAAATTTTGTATAGATTTCGACTAAGTATAAAGAAAGTGCCAAAATAAATCAGTGAACAAATTTGATACGTATATATGCGCAATATTGGTATCTACTTTAGTTTAAATGGCTGACTTCACCATATTTAAGCTTAAAGATAATAGAACCATATCGTTAAGGTACCTATAAAATAACGTCATAAATGTCTTGTGTTAAACTTAAGTTACTAATATTATTATTTTATGTTATTATATTGACTGTGAGGCCTGATTTTAATATGAATTATTTATCATCGAGTTTTGTTCGCTTCTAGTTTCTTCATGATATGCTTCAGATAGACGTCAATCTTCACTAACAATGAGGATGCCCATCTACGTATGGCTTATGTAAATTAGATGAAAAAATCCAAATTTTACAAAATTTTACTTATCAAATTAACATTTCTTCTTGTTTGGGGTAGTAACGAATAAGTTTTTTCAATTTTTGGAGGGTAGGTAGAGGTGAGGGGAAGAAAATTAGGAACTAATCTAAGAAATTAGGAAATGATCTAACAAACTGAATCGCAATCTAGATATTCTCGGTAGATTGATCTGTAAAGCACGATCTAGATTGATATTTACAGGGTCTGTAGATCCCTATCTAGTTCGCCTAAGTTGATCTATTGCTCCACACTGATTGACTGAGATCATAAAATCTTATATGATCTTGATTAGATTAAAGAACATGCAAAAATTGATCCATGATCTGATCTAATCTTACAAAAATATCATGTCATATTGTCCTCTTGTGCTTAAACTTACAACTTTGAGAAATAAAATTTTAGCTTTGCTTTCAAACTTCTTGATGTTTAGCTTCTGGCTTCAGCTTAATAAAACCAAAATTTTGGCTTAAGCCTTTCATCAGTTATTTGGATTTTCTCAGTTTTCTTTCCCCCAAAAACATTAAGTAAGTTTGGTAAACTCAGTTTTCTTCAAAATTTTTTCAAAGATAAAAATATAAAAAGTTTTCCAAGTATCAAAATCCAAATTTTATCAATAATTAGTAATTAGGCTACCTTCTCATTACTCATTACTCATTAGTCGTCATTTTTTGTCAGTTGAAAAATAAAGCTTAGCTTAGCAGTTTTGCTGTCTGACGTTGTCGTAATGATTATGTTATAACTTAAGCTTTCCATTTTAGACAGATTTGACAAATTGTAAATTGAGTAAAATTCATCAACTTTTGTCTTTATTACTTTAACTTTTGACTGACTTTCAAAGTTTCAAACCCTGAGAAAAAGAGTAAAACACTGAAAACTTATATAATCAAAGCTGTCAGAGTTGGAATCAAGTGGGTATAGGCTCCAACCTCAGAATAAAATTTTGGCTAGGTATAGAAAATTCAAAATGCAGATAAAAATTTTGAGTCACTCTTCGTCGTTAAAATTAAATCTCAATATGAGGGTGTTGTGGGTATCACAGTTTTGGTACCTAAATCTCGTTCTCTGAAAATATTTAGCCTAAAGAATTTCGATCATTAATAAATTGATATCCAGTAGCCCGTAAATCAATATTAAGCATTGTTAACTGAATGTCCTATTATTATAAAACCCTAAAATGGACAAAGGTTTTCTGAGCACGCTAAATAGGTCTTTTTTTGTCCATTTTCAGTCTCTTGGTCCTGTGAATTTTTGGATCATCAAGTATAAGTCAACTCAAGATCTTTGGTAATGACAAGATACCTCAATATACTTATCAAATACTAAAAATGTTCTTGTGTGGCTGCATTCTGAAACTGACTGAAGTAGGATATAGCAAAACAGATATCTGGGCCTGAGCCTAACATCAAGTACATCAAACAACCCAAAAACTACTGGTATTCATTATTAAGAGTACAATCCAACTATTTAAGTTACTAACCAACTGCAGTTTTGGTTCAATTGGAGAGTAAATAGCTGAACAATTTTTGCTTTAAAATAACAAGAAACAGACTCAATTAAAGATTTTTGATTAATTTTAATTATGTCTTTCTCACGATTATATTTTACATTAATGCCAAGATATTTTTTAATACTTCCCAGGTCTTTACGCATAAATTTTTCACTAATTTTCTGTTTAAAATATTCAATTAAATTTACATTACTACCTCCGATGATGTATTATCAGTAGGTATAAGTTAAAAGATGATCGATCAATTTGTCATAATGATAGACATACAAATAACCATCAGCTTTCCCTAGTTTAAATTTCAAACTCATTAGAAACGCATAGAACATAGCATACCACACTTTGAGCGACTGTTTAAGCCCATATATGGATTGATTTAACAGTAAAACATTATTATTACAATCAAACTTGGTTTCAATAACTTCTGGAATTTCCAAGTAAATCTTTTCAGTCATTTTATCATTTAGAAAGATTCTAAATACATCAATTTCATGAATATGAAAATTAAAATGATTACATAAGGCAAGTAGAGTTTGAACAGTTAAAAATTTGATGACAGGAGCATATACCTCATTAAAATTAAATCCTTCCTATTGTTGAAAACCACGAGCCACTAATCTGGCTTTATAAGACACATTTTCAACAGAATCCATTTTCTTAGTAAATAACCACCTACAAGTGATTGTTGGGTCATTAATTGGATGTTCGACAATGATCCATGTACAATTTGTCACAAGAGCACAAATTTCATCTTCAATTACCCTTTTCTAGTTAATAGACTCGCAAGATCTATACGCTTCTTCAAACATCAATGGACAATTACTCTCAATTGCAGTTGCTGTGAAGTAACACAAGTTAATTACATTATTAAATTCTATATTACATGAATTGATGTCATTGTTAACTTTGATTTTATCAATGTTCAAACTACCTATTTCCTTTAAAATAGGATCTGATTCATCATATTTAGATTTTACATTTGAATCTTCATTAAATTCTATATCCCTATATAAAGATATTTTGTGTTTGACCACATCTAGTAATTTATATCCACCACTTGCATACACAAAAAACTTAGTCTTACTGCTTTTCTTTTCAAATTTATCAGTTGTGAGCAAAATTGAGGATGAAAGCATCACATCCAGTTTTTCATAATTAAACTTTTCACATTGCCATCATTCAAAAGGAATGAAGTCTCTGTTTGTTGAGCATCTGTTTATTATATATATAGCACACATTAACACTTCACTCCAAAAAACCTTATCTAATCTGCTTTCATAAATAAGTGTTTTGGCTCTCTCACATAACATTTGATTCATACATTCAGCATTCCCATTTTGCTAAGAGCAATTTTTTATAGTTGGCTCTATTACTATGCCTTTCTCAGGACAGTAAGATTTAAACTGAGAGTTCAGGTATTTGGTGCAACGATCACACCTTAGCCAATTTATATTATTGGTATTAAATTTATTCGACACCAATTCGTTATATTCCTTAAATTTGGAAAGGACTTCTGTCTTATTATTTAGCAGGTGAATGTAATAAATGTTTGAAAAATCATCCAAGAAAGTCACAAAATATTTCTTGTTGTTATAAAAGATGGGTCTTCTAGTTTTTTGATCATGTTGATCAATTGGTTTTGGTGATCATTGTCAACTTCAGGTATCAATAAACAATGAGACAAAAGCTTCACATCATTATTATTCAAATGTCTTAAATATTTGTGCCATAGTTCCATAGGATCTTTGCCTTCAGGTATTGTTAAATTACAGGTATCAGTTATATTACTCGGAAAAACTATAGTATACATGTCTGATGAAAACACTTTTACCCACCATAATAACTTTATTTCATTTACTTTCATCAATTATATCAACTGACTTTTCCTTAAAGACTAAAAAACAACCAGCTTTCTTTATACATTTAATTGACAATAAATTTTCTGGTAAATCCATAGCATATCGTATGTTGTGAATTGTGACATTGATACCTGATTCTGTTTTTAATTTACCATTCCTACCTCTAAAGTAATAAGTGATACCTTTCTTTGCAACCATAATTGATAAATGTTTAGTGACTTTGATGTACTTAGAAAACAAGCTGCTTCACAACAAAGCTGCAAGAGATTTGGCCTTTGTATTTGGGATGTGATAAATTCACATAATTTGAACACCAACTGAGAACGATTCATTTGTCAACCATTTACTAAACTGAGAATGGCTCTATGGATATTACTTTATAACACCATTACATCGATTGACTCGTTTGTAACTTACTTCAATTGTCTGTGGTTTGGGACTTGTCTTTTTTTTCTCCATACCTATGAAATATGTATGGATATATATATTATGAATGATTAAATTTTTTTTATTTTTACCCTTATAACTACATTTTTAAATTTTTTTTCTGGAAAGAAATTGAAGAGGATGGAAATAAATATACTATGGAACTTTTATCTGTTTTTAATTTTCATAAATTTGAGAAAAATATATAATTTTAGATATGAATCTTAACTAAATTTTATTCAGTCTGAGTTATCAAACGTAATTACAAGACAATTGTTATTTGCAGAGAGCTGAAATTTTCAAGACATATTTTAGTATGTTTGTTGAAGATTCCGTGAAAATTTCAGCTCAATTGTACATTTCAAAGTCAAGATATTGCTGAAATCACGCAAATCCCCAACTAAATTGAATCATTATCCTATGAATCACTCAATCTGAACAGAATATCAGTGATACTTTAAAAAGCAAAAGGAAAATCAAGTTGAAATTTTGCCAAGATATATTGATGTACATTAGTTGTCAAGATTCTGAGAAAATTAGGATTCTCTTTAATTCGTAGCTGAATTTTAATTAATTTAAAGGCGACGAATAATAATAATAATAATAATAATAATAATAATAATAATAATAAAAATAATAATAAGAAGCAATTAATTTACCTGTAGATTGTTCTAGCTTGGCCAGAATCACAGACAAAAAAAAATCACAAAAAACTGATAAGAAAATTAATGAAATGAGGAGTACAGTAAGCACCCTCGAGCCTCTTGTACGTGAAGCTGCTAATGATTAAAATCTGAGAAAATTGATGATTGTAATACATTTTTGGCAACAGTGTTGCCAAACCCAATAATGAGAGACCATTAACAATATGAGAAGTACATCCTAAATCTAATATAAACATAATGCGAGGTGGCTTCAAAAAATCAGAATTCAAACATGGATCTGACATTAGGAAATTATAATCAATTTCTGAACATTCAGTAACTACATTATAAGACTGAGAACTTTTTAAATTACCTAAAGACCTAGAACAATCATTATTTTTATTGTTGTTCTTGCAATAGCAATTTTTTGCTATGTGACTGGGTTTACCTTAAAAGTGATATCGAACATTGCTGTAATTACAATTTTGATTTTGATTTTTACTATTTGATGAACCTGCATCGTAATTACGACTATCCTGACTATTATTACTGTTTGACTTACTAGAATTATTCTTATTATCATTATAACTGCTACTGTGGCCACCATATTTCCTAAAGTTATGATTGTGGGAGTTACCTTGACCTCTACCATGCAAATTACTATGAAAATTATTTAGATTATCATAATTACCATTTCCTTGGAGACTAAACATAGCATTTTCTTCAATAGAGTTCACCTCAGAGGATGGTTTTGAGATGGAGGAGTAACATGTTTTCCCAATGCCTTTTTATCCTGAAGGAGTTCTTCATGATGGAAGTTTACAATCTTTGTGAAAACAAGTACTTCGACGTCCTTCAACACAACTTTAATCTGTTAAATCAACTTCAGCAAAATCTGGATGAACTGTTTAACAGTAGATGTATTGGCCAACTCAAGTACTCGACAAGTAGCGTATTGAAATTCCAACCTATACTTCTGCAAATTTGTACTAATTTTGTAGTGCTCTGCATACAGCTTCACCTGTAGATTAATGAAGTTTTGGTCACTCTCGTGGCCCAAAAAGTTTGTTAATGCCCTAAACATAGCATGTGTCTTGATTTTTAGCATATTTTATTTGTTGAAGCCTCCCCTAAAATTTCCTTATGTCAAATAAGTAGTTATTATTTGTTTTAAGATAATTATTAGCAAAAATTCAAATATTTGCTATGCTTTTCATATGTTTTAGCCACCCAGTGAGATGAAAATTTCAGTTGTGATGTTAACTTATAGTTAAAAATTAATACATACATACATATTGAAATATAACTATGATCGAAGATTGAATTATACAGGGAAATACCAAGAGACATATAGTTAAAGAGATGTCCAACTCTCTAGATACACTATAGTACAAAAATGTGATAAGAATCTTCAATCATCATCTTCATCATGAATGAAAAGTTAACTTTGTTTAACATTCTGCACATATTTTGTAGTGAAAATGAACATCTCTATACCAGTATATGCACACTATTAAGCTATGCACAAGCGCGATAAAGTAAACAAAGTTGAGAAATCATTTATGATGATGATGATGTTGGTTGAGATGTTCATCACATTTTTGATCACCTGTTGGAGATCTCTTTAGCTATATGTCTCTAGAAATTGTTGAAGTTTTGTATTAGATTTGTTTAAATTTTATATTTTGGTATTGTTTATAAATTTGCATTTCTTTAGGAGAAATCTCTTGCAAACTTGAAATTTTAACTTTCATGATGACTATTCAAACTCATATAAGTATTATATAATTTATATAAATAAACTGAGACAAAATTATTCAAAATTATTCAGAATCTCCTAATCATATGGCAAACTATAATAATTTATATAAAACTGACAAAATATGATTGGGAAGAAAATGATGGATGAGCGTGCCTACGTGTGGTTATGAAATTTAAAAATGCCCACAGGTATGAGTAAAAGACTCTTTACCTTTGAGTATGTATTATTTCATATGGAGAGCTGATTCTTATACATTTTCTATACGTAGTTACTTTCAGACATAGATAGCGCTTTCAGGGAATGAAATGACTTCTGCGTATAAAAGAAGTCATTTCATTCCCCAAAAATTCTTACAAATGTTGAAAAATGGAACTTGTTGAATCTGCTCTCCATATGAAATATAATATACTCAAAGCTCTTTGCTCTGTTTGATAGGATTACACTAACTTACACCAACCTACACCGGTAGGGATATTCCACAGATATTCAAGTAAAACAAGGCATAAAGTCATATAACATTCCTACATTTGTGGAATCGCCCTCCTGGTGTAGGTTGGTATAAGTTGGTGTAGTCCTATCAAACAGAGCTCTTTATTACTTGGAGGATATATATATGATGAAGAGGACATGGAACAGTTTTAACATGGGGTTGAGTGTCCTGACAATAGATTCCGCGTGCTGGCATACGAAGTACCCCAGACTGACACTCCAACCAATCAGAATCGAAAATTGGTGTAAGAGTGAGGTACTTTGTACGCTAGTGTTTATAAACAAATGCACGTTGTGAGATTTTCCTCCAATCAGATATTTAGATAGAAGTACTAGTGTTTGTAAACGCGCTTTCTATAGGTTGGACACGGAAACTTCCCATGTGTCGTCTCCATCATATATATATCCTCGAAGGTGATAAAAGATGAATCGCCGTTTTGTGTTATTTCATATAATGTATTGTAGTAATAAATCATGTAAAATTTACGAAAAATCGAATCACACAATGTGGCGGTTCATCTCTTATCATCCTCATGCGTATACCTGCATTACTGCTAATAAAGAGCCTAGTATGAGGTAAAAAGCCTTCGAGGATATACAAATGATGGAGACGACATGCTACGGATTGACTGTCGTTAACATCTACATCGAGCATGTGTACACCTTCGACCATATATATAATGGACTGCGCATACTGATAAAATTAACATTGGCTTATATGGAGACACCATGAAGGGGTACATTTCATTCAAAAATATTGTTTTTTCAGGATTTATCCAATATTATAGGTCAATTGATTAAATAATTTTGCACTTCATTTTACAAAATGAAAGTGTTTTTAAAATTAAATAGCGTCATTATTATTCCTTTTTAATATTTTCATTTTAGTTTTTGGTCGAATAAAATAATGAATAGCTTTGTAAGTTAATTTCATGATTTTTGTAAATTATTTTTCAACTTAAATAGCTTATTTAATACTACAAAATGCACTTCTTATTCTTTTCTCAGAAATGTGCAAATTGTTCCAAAACACTGAAAACTCGACAAGGGATGATCAAACATGTTACAATCTCAAAGAACTGTAGGGAAGATGATTCTTCACGAAAAGTTAGTCTTGGAAGTATTATTAACTACCAATAGTTGACATTAATTTTGTAATTCCTGATTGAATCCACTACCTGCTGACAGAATATTTTTGATATTAGTAAGTTGTGCATTTTAATTTTTTTGGTTCAATACTTATAGATATATCAGTGCAGTTACTGTGATAATAAGTTTTCTGGTTCATCAGGGCTGTTTTATCACGTGAATAAAATTCATGCTGATGTTCTTCAAACATCTGGTTCTCTAATAGTAAGTTTCTAGCATATCAATTTTTTTGCCATTACAATTCAAGGATTAAAGGTATTTGAATTCGTGACTTGACTTGTTTACTAAACAGAAATGCCAGGATTGTGGTAGAGAATTTTCGTCATATTCAATATTCCAGCGTCATACTAAACAACTTCATAATATCTCAGAGGTAAGTTCAATATTGAATTGAGAACTCCTACTTTGCTCATTAATTTAATTTCCATGAAATATATTCAATTATTTTCAGGGGCATAAAGCGGTGCAATGTCGCTTTTGTCCAGCTGTATTCTCCACCAGATCAGGCCGTGCAAATCATTTTAAAAAAGTGCATTCAAATCAACAAGAGAATTCAAGTGATCATCAACGTCAATTATACGTAAGTCATAGTTGGCAACTTGTATTTTTTAAAACATCAGCTGCCAACAAAAATACATGCAGCTTAATATAATATACTAGTTGACCCATCGCGCGTTGCTGCGATCTCTAAAGATTCTTTCTCTTCAGTAATTAATGTAATTATTGTATTACAAATTCTTTTCGATTCGTCACTGAATCCTGATTAAATTAACGGTGACGAATCGAAGAGAATTCGTAGATGAATTCTCTTTGATTCGTCGTTGAATCCTCATTAATTTATCGGCGACGAATCGAAAAAAATTCATAGGTGAATTCTCTTTGATTTGTCGTTGAATCCTCATTAATTTATCGACGAGGAATCGAAGAAAATTCCGAGGTGAATTCTCTTCGATTTGTGGCTGAATCCTCCTTAATTTATCAGCGACAAATCGAAGAAAATTAGTAGGCGAATTCTCTTTGATTCTTCGCAGAATCCGCATTACTTTATCGGCGACGAATCCTCATTAATTTATCGACGACGAATCAAAGAAAATTTGTAGGCGAACTCTCTTTGATTCGTCGCAGAATCCTCATTAATTTATCGGCGACGAATCGAAAAAAAATTCATAGGTGAATTCTCTTTGATTCGTCGTTGAATCCTCATTAATTTATCGACGACGAATCGAAGAAAATTCCGAGGTGAATTCTCTTCGATTTGTGGCTGAATCCTCCTTAATTTATCGGCGACAAATCGAAGAAAATTCATAGGTGAATTCTCTTTGATTTGTCGCTGAATCCTCCTTAATTTATCGGCGACGAATCGAAGAAAATTAGTAGGCGAATTCTCTTTGATTCGTCGCTGAATCCGCATTACTTTATCGGCGACGAATCAAAGAAAATTCAAAGGTGAATTCTCTTTGATTCGTTGCTGAATCCTCATTAATTTATCGACGACGAATCAAAGAAAATTTGTAGGCGAATTCTCTTTGATTCGTCGCTGAATCCTCATTAATTTATCGGCGACGAATCGAAGAAAATTCGTAGGTGAATTCTCTTCGATTCGTCGCTGAATCCTCCTTAATTTATCGGCGACGAATCGAAGAAAATTAGTAAGCGAATTCTCTTTGATTCGTCGCTGAATCCTCATTAATTTATCGGCGACAAATCGAAGAAAATTTGTAGGTGAATTCTCTTCGATTTGTGGCTGAATTCTCATTAATTTATCAGCGACCAATGGAAGAAAATTTGTAAATTAATTCTCTTCGATTTGTCGCTGAATCCTGACTAATTTAACAGTGACGAATCGAAGAGAATTCGTAGATGAATTCTCTTTGATTCGTCGCTGAATCCTGATAAATTTAACGGCGACGAATCTAAGAGAATTTGCAGATAAATGGAACTTATTAATGAAGTAACCATATTTCATAAGTGACACCTTCCAAAATAATAAAATTATAATAATAAATTTGAATATTCGTGAGCATTTCAATGAGTTTAAATATAAATAGATTATACTTTTCATCTTTCTGTTTTTGCTTACTCTTTAGAACTGTGTATACTGTCAAAAGGCTTTTAAAACAAAATCATATCGTACAAAGCATGAAGCAAGATGCTTATTGAATAAGAAAAGCCTACATAAAGGAAGTAATACACATCGAAAAGATGAAATTTGTGAAAAAAATTGTATTTCTTTAAGGGATAATATTGAAATTCAGAAAGAAACATGTAATCTTTGATAATTTTTATAAATTAACAAAACTTTTTAGTTCAGTACAATATTTCTTCTTAAACTGATACCATTTTTGTTGCAGCACATGAAAATAGAAATCCTGAAGATTGTCCAATAAATTTTCTATTAAATGGGCAAATTGTAACTGAAATCAACAATTCATCAGTTGTTTTGCAAGAGACCATATCAGATCAGGAAAATCAAAATAGTGGTAATTTTCATTGCTTCTTTTACTTACTTTTTTTTTTTAATTTACATGTTTTTTGAGAATTTCATAAGTTAACACAAGTTTCCAGTTTAGTGGAATATTTTTTTAAAGTAACATTTTTGTTACAGCACATGAAAATGAAAATCCAGAAGATTTCCCAATGACTGTTTTATTAGAGGCCCAGACTGACACTGAATTGAACAATTCATCAGTTGTTTTGCAAGAAACTATATCAGGACAAGAAAATCAAAATAGTGGTGAGTTTTCATTGCTTTATTTTTATTGTTGGTATTTTTGAATAGATATATCTAATTGCAAGGATTTTGGGAATTTTGAGAATGAAGAATTATTATACTCATGGGTTGGTTGTGTGACCATTTGCAGCTCTACACAAGGAAAAAATTGAAAATTTTACAAATTTTTATTGTAGATTAGAATTTAACTTTTTTTTTCTTGAATAATACAAATGGATGTAAAAATTTTGGATGATTTGCAATTTTTTCTACTTGTACCTGATTACTTCTGGGCAAGCAACCTATTAGCACCTGAAGATTGATTGTCCATTCACAAGGCACCATTTTCATTCTTTGAACGAATTAATTCATATGTACTATTATTGTACTATTATTATACCATGTTTTTGTGTGTATCTTAGGTAATGATATGGAGATGACCCCCTCACTACAACGTTATATCAGAGATCGAAAATATTTTATGCAGCTAAGAACACCGGATGTTTCTACACCGCGTAGATCTAGACTTAACCTGCAGTATGGCAAATCAACAATTCAAGGGTATAAAAAGAAAATTATAGCATTGCAACAACAAGTTCGTCGACTGAAAGAAAAAGTTGTAACATTGCAAGATCTTATCCATCATTTAGAGAAGAAAAAAAAAATTTCGTCAACTCTGTCAGATAAATTTTTGGTTAGTATAAAAAAAATAAATTTATTAATGCAGATAATTCCTTTATGTGATGGATAATTGTTTTAGCCAATAATAATTTACAATTACATTTATTATATTTATTTACTTTGTTTTATTATTTTTTTTTAGACTGAACTACCATAGCCTACCATAATTTACAATTACATTTATTATAATTATGTACTTTGTTTTATAATTTTTTTTAGACTGAACCACCACAGCCTATCATAATTAAAAATTATATATATTATATTTTTCGACTTTGTTTTATTATTTTTTTTTAGACTGAACAACCATAGCCTACCATAATTTACAATTACATTTATTATAATTATGTACTTTGTTTTATAATTTTTTTTAGACTGAACCACCACAGCCTATCATAATTAAAAATTATATATATTATATTTTTCGACTTTGTTTTATTATTTTTTTTTAGACTGAACAACCATAGCTAACCATAATTTACAATTACATTTATTATAATTATGTACTTTGTTTTATAATTTTTTTTAGACTGAACCACCACAGCCTATCATAATTAAAAATTATATATCATATGTTTCGACTTTGTTTTATTCTTTTTTTCAGACTGAACTACCCCCAAGCATGTTGAGCATAGCTCTTAGAGAAAAATCATCAAGGAAAGCTCTTTTCAACAAAGATGTGCGAAAATTTGCATTAACATTAAACTTTTACTCACCAAAGCATATAAGTATGTTCGGAAAACTTTCAATAATTTACTGCCAGCACCTGCGACTTTGCGAAAATGGTATAGCCACCTTAATGGAGATCCTGGATTTTGTGAGGAAGCAATGTGTGCTCTTCGTGAAAGAGTGAAAGCTTCTACTGAGAATGTAATTTGTAACTTGGTCATAGATGAGATGGACATTCGAAAAGAACTAACCTTTCAAAATGGCAAATACCATGGGTTTGTAGAAATGGGCCTTGGTGAACCAACAGATAGTGATAGTCAACCTCTAGCTAAAAAAGTTTTAGTTTTCATGCTAGTCTGTTTGAATTATAAATGGAAGTTACCTGTTGCTTACTTCTTAATTGATAGTGTCAATGGAACTGAACTGAGCCATCTGATTAGCACTGCTCTACAACTTGTAGATGAATGTGGTGTAACAGTCCGGTCAATGACATTTGATGGGGCTGCTACAAACAAAATTTTCTGTAAAGTTTTAGGGGCAAACTTAACTATGGGTCCTGATTTTAGACCATACTTCCCCCATCCTTGTCACAAAAACCAACGAGTTTTCTTGTTCTTAGATCCATCTCATGCACTGAAGCTGGTCCGAAATACCATGGGAGACTATATAATAGAAGATGGAGAACATCAAAAGATATCGTTCAAAGATATTGAAAATTTATATTTCCTACAAGAAGAAAAAAATTTGAAGTCCGCACCTAAATTAAATCTTCGGCACATAAAATGGAGAGAAAATAAAATGCGTGTGAGACTTGCAGCACAAATTCTCAGTTCCTCAATTAATGCTGCTCTGCTACATGCAAAAAAGAAAGGTATACCAGAATTTAAAGACTGTGATGGTACTGCAAAATTTTGTCTAGAATTTGATAAAATGTTTGACATACTAAATTGCCGCAGTCGAAATTATAGAATTATAAAAGAATTCAATCAGGCACTAACTGACAGCAGCATAGAAAAAATTAAAACTTGGTGCCAAAATGCAGAAAATTATATTTGCAGTTTGCAAATAAACCACCGATCTATATTAAATCATGATAGGAGAACCGGGTTTATTGGTTTCATCATGTGTTTACGTAATTTAGTTCCACTATTTGAAACTTTGCAAACTCATGGACTCCGGTACCTTTTAAGTTACAAACTTTCGCAAGACCATCTTGAGAACTGGTTTTCTGCAGTTAGATCTTATGGAGGCTGTAACAATAACCCCAACAGCCAGCAATTCAAAGCCATTTTCAAGAGGCTGTTGGTTCATCATGAATTACGAGTTCCAGAAGGAGCAAACTGTTGTGAATCTGGCATCAAAATTTTAGATATACCATCAACATCTACAAAATCTGTTGATTCATTATTTTCCAGAGCAACACAACAGCAGCTAACTGACGACATTCTGAACAGTTGTACAGCTGACGATATTATTGATGAAGACTCGATCCAGGAAGAAGAATTGGATAGCTATTCCCAGGATATTGTAGCCTTCATTGCTGGATTCATCATTTGTAAGTTAGAGAATAAAAAACTGGCATCAAATGAGGCAGTTCAATGTTTAAAAGATCCATCAAACAGCTCGGACTTGATCAAACTAAAAAATTGTGGTGGATTGAAAATCCCTTCAAGAATTATCACAGTTATATGTGAAGAAGCGGAGAAAAAAATGCAGACAAGAGAATCAAATTTTCTTTGTCTGTCAAAAATTCCGTTGCTTGTTAACGAATTAATTTGCGAATTGGAGGAGGTTGGTAATGTCGAGTTACCAGATTCTCACTTAACAGAATTAATAATACAATTGTATTTCAAAGTCAGAATTAGGGCTTTGTGCAAAAAAGTGTCAACAGTTGACAAGAATATCCGTCACCATGCCACAAAAAGCATTATTTTTAATCATCTTTAAACTAATTACCTAAAAACTATTGGTCCTAGTTGAAGAAATAAATTTATTTTAAATAATAGGAAAATCTGATAGGTAAAAAATACATAGATTTCTCTTTATTTTCCATTAATTTCTTTTCATGTTATCAGGACCTTTACACCAATATGCTTCACGTATTTTGTTATAGTCTTGAATACTTTACTTACTATTATCCTAGTAATATTATACGTATGCCTACTTTTAATAGGTTGGATAGGAAATATATGAAAATTAAAGAAAATCCATTTTACTATTAGCCTATCCTTTTTTGGGATTTTCTTTCAGTAGGAGAATTTTTAAAATATCAACCAGTAATAGCGCACTTAGAAAATAAGTAAAACAAATTGTGAGCAAAGGAATTATTATATTTTGTTTCATTTGAGGTAGAAGAAACATGACAACTGCACACTCTCTTTTCAAATTGCCATCACATACTTCAAGGTTCAAGCTGTACAAAATGTGTATGCTAAAATAAGCCTTGGTGACAATGATGAATTCTTTCAAGTAAGAAACAAATATTTGTTTCATAACAAATTGTGAGCAAAGGAATTATTATATTTTGTTTCATTTGAGGTAGAAGAAACATGACAACTGCACACTCTCTTTTCAAATTGCCATCACATACTTCAAGGTTCAAGCTGTACAAAATGTGTATGCTAAAATAAGCCTTGGTGACAATGATGAATTCTTTCAAGTAAGAAACAAATATTTGTTTCATTTCCTGCTCAAAATACTGAGGCAACATTTTAACGAGATCACAAGCTGCTCTACTTCGCATGTCAACATCTGATCCTTCAATGTCTCAGCGAATATGTTCGTCAGGGTTGTCTTCAAATAGTTCTTTATTCAATGCTATACAAAACTTTCGATTAATCATTCTGAACTTAAAGTCAACCAACGAACTATTGAAAAAATATATTTACTTTGAAACTGTATATTTGGGAATATTACTTTTTCACAAATACTATTCAGTACTGCTGGATCAGATAACAAAGGTTAATATGGTTTTCTATCAGCAACGGTCGACAAAAAAATTAAAGCACTCCTGTCCAGCTGAAAACAATAAACGTTGAAGAAAAAAACATAAAAAAATCGATCCAGGCTAAAATCGGTACAACTTACGATATCAAATTTTGGTTGAGGCGAGTGTCTCACGGAAGGAACATTTTGTTTGCTTCTGACTTCAGGATGTGTTCTTTTTCGTATTAATGGCATTAATTCGTCGACAAATCAAAGAGAATTCGTCGACGAATTAAGACAAATTCCTGTCGATTTGTCGACAAATTAACATTTATAAATACACATAAATTAAAGCGGATTTGGGTGAATTTAATGGCCTTGATTCGTCGACGAATTTCCTTTGATTTGTCAACGAATTAAAGCCGATAAATGCAAACAAATTGAATAGAATTCAACGACGAATTCTATTCGATTTGTTAGCATTTATCGGCGTTAATTCGTCAAAAAATCAAAGGGAATTTGTCGACGAATTAAGACAAATTCCCGTCGATTTGTTGACAAATTAACATTTATAAATACACATAAATTAAAGTGGATTTGGGTGAATTTAATGGCCTTGATTCGTCGACTAATTAAGACAAATTCCCGTCGATTTGTCAACGATTTAACATTTATAAATAGACATGAATTAAAGGGGATTTGGATGCATTTAACGGCCTTGCTTTGTCGACGAATTCCCTTTGATTTGTCAACGGATTAAAGCCGATAAATGCAAACAAATTGAATAGAATTCAACGACGAATTCTATTCGATTTGTTAGCATTTATCGGCGTTAATTCGTCAAAAAATCAAAGGGAATTCGTCGACGAATTAAGACAAATTCCCGTCAATTTGTCGACAAATTAACATTTATAAATACACATGAATTAAAGGTGATTTGGGTGAATTTAATGGCCTTGATTCGTCCACGAATTTCCTTTGATTTGTCAACTAATTAACGCCGATAATTCGTCGAAAAATCAAAGGAAATTTGTCGACGAATTAAGACAAATTCCCGTCGATTTGTCGACAAATTAACATTTATAAATACACATAAATTAAAGCGGATTTGGGTGAATTTAATGGCCTTGATTCGTCCACGAATTTCCTTTGATTTGTCAACGAATTAACGCCGGTAAATCAAAGGGAATTCGTCGACGAATTAAGACAAATTCCCGTCGATTTGTCGACAAATTAACATTTATAAATACACATAAATTAAAGCGGATTTGGGTGAATTTAATGGCCTTGATTCGTCCACGAATTTCCTTTGATTTGTCAACGAATTAACGCCGGTAAATCAAAGGGAATTCGTCGACGAATTAAGACAAATTCCCGTCGATTTGTCGACAAATTAACATTTATAAATACACATAAATTAAAGCGGATTTGGGTGAATTTAATGGCCTTGATTCGTCGACGAATTTCCTTTGATTTGTCAACGAATTAAAGCCGATAAATGCAAACAAACTGAATAGAATTCAACGACGAATTCTATTCGATTTGTTAGCATTTATCGGCGTTAATTCGTCAAAAAATCAAAGGGAATTCGTCGACGAATTAAGACAAATTCCCGTCGATTTGTCGACAAATTAACATTTATAAATACACATGAATTAAAGGTGATTTGGGTGAATTTAATGGCCTTGATTCGTCCACGAATTTCCTTTGATTTGTCAACGAATTAACGCCGATAATTCGTCGAAAAATCAAAGGAAATTTGTCGACGAATTAAGACAAATTCCCGTCGATTTGTCGACAAATTAACATTTATAAATACACATAAATTAAAGCGGATTTGGGTGAATTTAATGGCCTTGATTCGTCCACGAATTTCCTTTGATTTGTCAACGAATTAACGCCGATAATTCGTCGAAAAATCAAAGGAAATTTGTCGACGAATTAAGACAAATTCCCGTCGATTTGTCGACAAATTAACATTTATAAATACACATAAATTAAAGCGGATTTGGGTGAATTTAACGGCCTTGCTTCGTCGACGAATTCCCTTTGATTTGTCAACGAATTAACGCCGATAAATCAAAGGGAATTCGTCGACGAATTAAGACAAATTCCCGTCGATTTGTCGACAAATTAACATTTATAAATACACATAAATTAAAGCGGATTTGGGTGAATTTAACGGCCTTGCTTCGTCGACGAATTCCCTTTGATTTGTCAACGAATTAAAGCCGATAAATGTAAACAAATCGAATAGAATTCGTCGTTGAATTCTATTCGATTTGTCAGCAAATTAATATTTATAGACACACATGAATTAAAGGGGATTTGTGTGCATTTAACGGCCTTAATTCGTCGACGAATAAGTGCCATTAAATGCAAACAAATCGAGGAAAATTCATTGACAAATTCATGAAGTTAAATTACTCCAAAGGATTTATCTGTATAACAGTATCACGGCAATCTTCGAGGCAAATAGTTGAATAGAAATTCCAAATGTCATCAACAAATCGAGGTGAGTGAGGGACGAATTCTTCATCATACCTCTGAGTGAACATAACTAGATTTTTGTAAATTTGGGAACACAGTTGTTCAATAACACCAACTTCTTCATCATCCTGTTTGGTTAAACAGAAAAACTAACATAAAATCTTCTAATGATAGGGGAAGAATAACAAAACCCAATACTCACACTTGCAGTGACAAGAGCAACATAATTTCCAGTCAGTAAAACATGAAAGTTATTAACCCAGATAGTCATGTTATCTTCAAAAAACTCCGGTAAATCCTAAGAAATTTATGTTTGTGATACTTTTTAATGAAATACACGACAGATGAAAGATCATATTAAAATTTTTGCTTAATGTGTGAGAAAAGAGGATAATCATACATTTCCTCCGAGGAATAAAATGACAGTTTAACAATTTATATTCACAAACTGTTAATATATAAACCCGGATTTATGACTGTTGATCTTCCAAAGTATTTTAGCCATAACTAAATTTATTTTAAAGAAGAAAACCTGGTTAAAAATACGTTCAATTTGAGAATTCTGATTTTTTAATATTATGAAAAGTGCAGTTTGATAAGGGATTAAATTTTTGAATGAAATGTACATTTCATTTGGTTGCCTTCAATATTTTATCAGTATGCGCAGTCCATTATATATATGGTCGAAGGTGTACACTGCCGTACAAATTACCACACCATTATGTATATATATGCTCGAAGTAAAAAGCCAACTAGCATAACAAAAAATGTTTTGCTATCAAGTTCGGAACTACCGAAGACCGAATCGAAATGAGTGAAAAAACGCAAAACGCTAAGCAACTGCCTTAATTTCTACAGATGTGGTGTATTAGTTTTCTGTGTTTTGTCAAAAGAAAAGTTATTCTCAACTTATTGTACATGTTAATTGTTTAAATTCGTCGAATGAGTGAAATCCGTGCATAATTATATATTTTTTGTGAATGTTTTGTTTCTAAACCAGCTAAAATATGGCGGATGCTGCGGCTCGTCAACTGCAGTATGAGTACAAAGCGGTAAAGATTTATTTTACTTGAAAGAATTATTCTGGGTTCTAAAATTATTGTCTTGTCACTGACATTCGTTTAATTCAAATTTTCGTTCTGTTGAAATTCCATTGATGTATTTCAATAGTTTTTTATTCGCTGATTTCCTTCGACTGTTCATTCAAATAGCAATGATGTTTGTTCCTAAACTTCTTTAGATTTTTTCGTTTTTTATAATTTATCCAAAATTCTGTTTTTTTTTACTTATATGTCTTATGCTATATTTTGACAGAATTCTAACCTTGTACTTCAAGCCGATGTCAGGCTTATTGATCGACGTAATCGCGATGAAGCTACCGGTGAAGTTCTTTCGTTGTCGGGTAAATTGGATGGAACAAAAATGGGTGACAGATACCAGCGAACGAAACCTGTGAAAACTGAAGAGCGCAAAGTGAAGTAAGCTCCAAACATGATGCTTGGGAAGATTTTTTTGTTGATTGTTTAATTATTAATTATTTTTCATTCATTAATTCAGGCGTGAAAAACGTGACGAATCGCAAT
Source organism: Ericerus pela (assembly GCA_011428145.1). Taxonomy (NCBI): domain Eukaryota; kingdom Metazoa; phylum Arthropoda; class Insecta; order Hemiptera; family Coccidae; genus Ericerus; species Ericerus pela. Next base: position 201,918 of record WOFM01000053.1, on the reverse strand, counting down.
ATGATTTTGCGAGAATGAGGGGCACTACTTTACTATCTGATGGAGTCGAGGATATGGTTGGAATTGCCTACAAACCGAAGACGCAAGCGACGCGTACTACTTACGAATATATTTTATCATTGATTCAGGAGGCTTTTGGAGACGTGGTATTTATTGTTTCGGTATTTTGTCAAACTACTCTACAACAGAACAATTATTGATAGCATAAACTGAATTGTTCTAGCCCCATGAAATTCTCTGCGGAGCTGCGGAAGAAGTCTTGACAGTTCTTAAAAATGATAAAATGAAAGATCGAGAAAAGAAAATTGAAACCGAATCGTTATTAGGGCCGCTAGCTGAAGAACGTTTTGCTCTATTCGTTAATCTTGCTAAGAAAATTACTGATTTTGGAAATGAGGAGAAGACTAGAACTGGCGGTAAGCCTTTCGTTTTTTCAATCGCAATTTACGGGAATGAAATAATTAGGTAGCTTTTTTATTCTGTTTTATGTTTTCAGATGAAAATGCGGTTGATGATATGTATGGCATAAATGTTCAGTTTGAAGAAAGTGAGGAAGAGGATGATGAAGACGTTTATGGAGAAATTAATGACGAAGAAATGGAAGAGGAAGGAGAGGAAGCGAAACTGAGTACTGCTATTCACGCTGACAATGTAAGAAAATTGTTTTTTAAATGTGAAGTTTAGTCTTTAAATTATTGTTTTATTAGTTTTTGTTGCTGATTTGCTTATTTTTCATCTTTAGCTAGTTGGAAAAGAAGAAACTAAAAAAGAGAAAAGCCTGCATCCATTAGATATTGATGCCCATTGGTTACAAAGGCGTTTGTCGCAATATTTTGACGATGCAATGGTATCGCAGTCAAAAGCAAAAGAAGTCAAGAACATTTTGAAAAATGCTGAAAATACGCATGAATGTGAAACACAGCTTGTCAATTTGTTGGGACATGAGTGTTTCAGTTTTATCAAGATTCTCAAGAAACACAGACACATGAGTACGAGTTGATTTTTTATCCTGTTATGATGTTGTTCTCAAATTATATGTTTGTGTTTTTTTCTCCCTAGTTTTGTATTGCACGTTACTTGCATCCTCCCAAAGTGAAGAGGAACGTGAAAAAATACGTAATAAAATGAACCAAGATGAACATTTGTCTCGTATTCTAAGGCAACTGGAAACGGGTAAGAGTGATGAAGAAGAGCAAAATTCTAGTGCAAAGACGATACGACGAAGCGAAGAGCAGCATGAAAGATCGGAAGTTGTTGACGGTCAGGTTAGTGGCCATCGTCAAGTGCTCGATTTAGAAGATATGGTATTTGCGGAAGGATCTCATTTCATGTCCAATAAACGGTGTCAACTTCCAGATGGATCATTTAGAAAGCAAAGAAAAGGTAAACAGTTATAAATTTTTCATATTTTCCGGAAGAGGAAAGTTTTTCCCCTCGAATGGAAGGAAATTAGAAGATTGCTTCGGAAAAGTAAAACATCTTATTTTATATTTCAGGTTATGAGGAGGTTCACGTGCCGGCATTGAAACCCAAACCTTTTGATGAAGGCGAAACTCTAATGCAAATTGAAAAATTACCGAAGTACGTTCAGCCAGCGTTTGGTGATTTTAAAACATTGAATCGCATACAAAGCAGATTGTATAAAACGGCTTTGGAATCTGACGAAAATTTGTTGCTGTGTGCTCCAACCGTAAGACAATATTTTGATAGATTCTTACTTTGTTTCCAACAAACATTAATTTGCTTTTCTTCGTTATCGCAGGGTGCTGGAAAAACAAATGTTGCATTGTTATGTATGATGCGTGAAATTGGTAAACATATAAATAGTGACGGCACAATTAACGCGGATGATTTTAAGATTATTTATGTTGCACCAATGAGATCTTTGGTACAGGAAATGGTGGGAAATTTTTCAAAGGTGTGTAGTTTCAGTTTAAATTCTTAAATATTCCCGTCTTTATTCCTTTATTAATGCGCTATTTATTCCAACAGAGACTGAGTTCGTACAATTTAACTGTGTCTGAATTGACTGGTGATCACCAGTTAACTAGAGAACAGATTCAGGCCTCGCAGGTTATAGTCTGTACGCCTGAAAAATGGGATATTATTACTAGAAAGGGGGGTGAAAAAACTTTCACTCAATTTGTTCGCCTTATGATTATTGTAAGTACTTCAAAACTTCTTTCTCAGCGGAACAGAAACGAATTCTTGTATTTATAAATTAACTGGATGATTCTAGGACGAAATTCATCTGTTACATGATGATCGAGGTCCAGTTCTGGAAGCTTTAATAGCTCGAACTGTTCGTAACATTGAAGCGACGCATGAGGAAGTTCGAACGATTGGTCTTAGTGCTACTTTACCCAATTATCGTGATGTAGCTAAATTCTTGAGAGTGAATTACGAATCGGTATGATTGATGTTTCTTGAAATTGATACACATTTCGTGAATAAACCTGTGAATAAATGAAGAATAATAGAAAACGTACGATTCCGTGAAAAAAAGTTCTTTGTATATTCGCGTTCGTGCACGAAATGTGTATTGACATTTAAATACATCTAGAAATTTAAGCATTTTGTGCAGTCGTGTCATATGATGATTTTTTTTTCCAGGGCTTATACTATTTTGATAATAGTTTTCGGCCTGTTGCTTTGGAACAACAATACATTGGTATTACGGAGAAGAAAGCGTTGAAACGGTTCCAAGTAATGAATGAGATCGTATATGAGAAAGTCATGGAACATGCAGGTCGTAATCAAGTGCTGGTTTTCGTACACTCCAGAAAAGAAACCGGTAATTAAAAAATATATTAAATTTTTGTTGATGAATTGATTCATCATTTTTTACATTTTTAGTTACTTATATGGGGTTGAATATTTTACTAAAATTTAATTAATTCCAGGAAAAACTGCTCGAACCGTCCGTGATATGTGCCTAGAAAAAGATACTTTGGGTAATTTTTTGCGTGAAGGGTCAGCATCAATGGAGGTTCTTCGAACTGAAACTGCCGAAGTGAAGGTAAAAAAGATATTGACGATTTTTTAATTCAAAAAAATTTATTTTTTGACATTATTTTAATTCACATTTTTATGTAGAATCCAGAGCTAAAAGATTTACTACCATATGGTTTCGCTATACATCACGCTGGTATGACGAGAGTTGACAGAACTTTGGTTGAAGATTTATTTGCTGATCGACATATTCAAGTGTTAGTATCTACGTCAACTTTGGCATGGGGTGTTAACTTGCCTGCTCATACTGTCATCATAAAAGGAACCCAAATTTATAATCCGGAAAAAGGAAGATGGATGGAATTGGGAGCATTGGATGTTTTACAGGTATTTGATTTTGTTTTTTGTCTGAATAAAATTAGTCAAGTTGCCCCATTTTGTTAGTTAGTTATGTATTCAAGTGGTTTGGAAAAAAATTATTCTGTTCCTTTCTCTCATCATGAGTAACTGTTGATGATAACGGTTTGGCAGGCTGCATACTAGAACGCAAGCCATGCGCAGCCCACGTGTAGCAAACGAAAATTTTTTTGTATATCATGGAAAATAAATTATCCCATACAGACCCAGCATTTATCCATTCGTCGTCATTATCTGCTTTTGGGATCGAAAAAGATTTTGTGTTGTTCAATTTTTCTAACATTCAATGAATTTTTGGGACAATCCATAAATTGAAAATTTTTGAAGAGTCAAGGTGTAGTAATAGTGATATTTTGTTTGAAAAAAGTTTTTTTTATTTACTGCGAAAATTCTCTGGAAAATTAAGTATTCTTCAAATTTTTATCGACTCGTAGGTTTGTTTGATTTGGCAAAAAGTGCGGCTCTTTGAATTCTTTTTAAATTAGCCACATCATTTTGAAATGTTTGTTTTTAAAAGTTTGAAGGGACTGTTCGCTTTACCAGGGCAGAATTGAAAAAAAAAAAAAATTAGAAAGACATAGGAAGCTATTTCATAAAATTGCGACGTTCAGCTGCTTACGCCGTTTAAGCAAACTTTTTAACTTGGCGGATGATTTCGTGAGGTTTTTATGGTACTTTACGCCATATGAAAGGAGACGTAAACGTCGTAAGTGGCTGAAACGACGTAAAGTGTTAGTGGAATAGTTTCCCTGACCTAATGCGAATCAAGTAGGTTCCATTTGAGTTATTTAGAACTGGAAAATGGAACTGAGCCAACTAATTAGTTTTAATTAAACTGTGCCCTCATTAAAACTTTTGGTTCATTATTTTTTTGTCATATCGAATTAAGCTTACGTATGGATATTTTTGAATGTTTATCTTATTGGTCTCATTTTTATATCAACGAAGAAAAAGTGGAAAACCTAATTGAGTTAGTTCGGGATGGGAAAGTGTTGTATGAGAATGTACGATATTCATGATCCTAATTTCATGAGGTCGAAAAATAATGCAGAAGTGATCGAATTGCTCAAAAAGAATACTGAAAAAGAAAAAAATCGAACCAAAGAAAAAAATGCTTAACAAAAAGTTGAGGTCTCAAATTTTGGCCTGTTTTATTGAAGTTTACTTGCATCTCTGAGCTATTAATATTTTTTTTCTATAGATTCAAGTATCTTAAATTTAACATTGTGTTTGCCATTTCATTAAGATGAATATGATTTTGTAGATGCTCGGTCGAGCTGGTCGACCACAGTACGATACCAAAGGAGAAGGTATTCTCATTACCAATCACAGTGAACTGCAATATTATTTGTCCTTATTGAACCAGCAGTTACCTGTGGAATCGCAATTGATTTCGAAGTTACCAGATTTGTTAAACGCAGAAATCGTTTTGGGTACGATTCAAAGTGTCCGTGATGCTGTAATATGGTTAGGATATACGTACCTTTACATAAGGTTGGTAATTATCAGTACTAATGAACGTTTTCTTAATATCGTTTTCTCTCTTGATGCAACAAAAAAACGAATTATTTTTGTATTCTTCAGAATGAGAAAATCGCCTAGTTTGTACGGTATATCGGCTGATAAGCAAAAAGATGATCCCGACTTGGAACAGTTCCGTGCCAATATCGTGCATACAGCAGCTTTTATTCTCGAAAAAAGTGGGCTCATCAAATACGATAGAAAATCAGGCCATTTACAGGTAAGGGTCGTTATTTATACCCCTAGATTCTTTTCTTTACGAATAGTGGTTTTTTATAATGCGTTTCCAATCTATGTTTACAGAGTACAGAACTTGGCCGAATCGCTAGTCATTATTATTGCACCCACGATACAATGGCCACTTTCCAGCAATTACTCAAACCCACCTTGAGCAGTATTGAATTATTCAGGTAAAAATCAGCGTTTTATTCCCCCTCTTCCTTTGCTTCCCCCTGTGTTTACTTTTCAAGTCAAGTCAAGATTTGTAACTTTTTTTCGTTCTTCTCACTCAAGAGTATTTTCACTGTCATCGGAATTCAGAAACATTACCGTTCGTGAAGAAGAAAAACTAGAATTACAAAAATTAATGGAACGCGTACCGACTCCAATTAAAGTAAGTAATAACTTAGTAGTGAATATGATTTTTTAATATATATATTTTTTTATTCCTTTTATTCCACCTTTGATATTGGCAGGAAAGCATGGAAGAGCCTAGCGCCAAGGTGAATGTTTTATTGCAAGCTTATATTTCACAGCTGAAATTAGAAGGTTTTGCTTTGATGTCAGACATGTTGCACGTTACTCAGTCGGCTGAACGATTGATGAGAGCTATTTATGAAATTGGTAATGTTACTCTTCCTTGTTTGCGTGAAGGTTTTTATTTTCTGTTCTTAATTTTAATTTAAAATTCTTTCAGTTTTGTATCGTGGATGGGCTCAACTAGCTGATAAAACATTATCTCTGTGCAAAATGATCGATCGAAGAATGTGGCCATCCATGTCTCCATTAAGACAATTTCGAAAAGTTCCTGAAGAAATTATCAAGAAGATCGAGAAAAAAAGTTTTCCTTGGGAAAGGTATTTGTCAGTTTTTTTTTATTTTGATTGCTCATGCAAATTTAAAAAAAAAAAATAAATCAATTTCTGCGTTATGATATGAAGATTATATTCATTTGAAAAATTTCAGAATCATCTCATGCATAAGTCTACTCATACACAAAAATTGTTCAAAAATTCATTTTTTTTATTTACTTTGTGTTTATGATTTACGAGGTGTTTATTTTATTTTTATTCTAGAGGAGTTGGTGGTAAAAAAATTCTAAATTGATGTAATTGTCAACGTATTAAGTTAATGTTCATTATTTTTGTTGTGTTGTGTTTGAATTGTACATTGGCGTTGACTTTTGGTCCCTTTTTTTTTGTCCATGTTAATCGAAATGAGGGATTTGAAAAAATTATGTTATCGTCAGTATATTTTGTCTTGATAACTTTTTAAGTTCTGGCTTCGAATTTGGTTATAATTTTTTAATTAACCGAATTACCCTCCATATTTGCTCAGAAAGGTTGAATTTTCTAAACTGTTTTTATAATGTTTTTTTATTTTGACGCCTTTAGTTTTAGATTTAAAATTTATTTTTGATTGTTTATGGAAACGTCTTTTGATTTCTCTTATTCTTGTTCAAAATGAGATATTTCCTAAAATTTTTATTGTTTTTGTTCTTTACTGTGTAAGTTTGAATTTCACTTCAGTGATATCATCGTACCTCTTTGGAAGTGTACTTTCTTTTCTTTTTCTGGAGTTCACAAGAGAGAATTTTTTAACATATATCATATTCAAATAGAAACGTTTCTTATGTTTGTGGTGTTTTAAATGCATTGTATTAGTGCATATGTTATTTACGACTCTGAAACTAAATTTCACACTCACTGTATTTTTGAGTGAGATGTTTATTCCAACGATGTTTTCGATAAAACAATTTGTCAGTTTTTAATGAAGCCTTTCGTAAAGCATATATTTGTCTGCTTATTATTTCATATTACGCTAATCAGTATATTATTCATGTATAGGCTGTATGACTTGAAACCGAATGAAATTGGAGAACTCATTCGTGCTCCAAAATTAGGCAAAACTATTCATAGATACGTGCACCAGTTTCCAAAACTTGAGCTTTCAACTCATATTCAACCGATTACCAGGTACATCGTTTGAAAAATCTACTTTAAAATGATTATTTCTTTTACCGGAACTAATAAAGTATATTTTTTAATTAGATCGACGTTGAGAGTTGAACTAACCATTACTCCTGACTTCCAGTGGGATGAAAAGTTACACGGTGCATCCGAAGCGTTTTGGATTCTGGTTGAAGATGTCGGCTCCGAAGTGATTTTACATCACGAATTCTTCTTACTTAAAGCGAAATATTCGGGCGACGAGCATATATTAAAGTTTTTCGTTCCTGTTTACGAGCCTCTTTCACCGCATTATTTTCTGAGGTATTGCATCAAGTGTGTTGGTATGAAATTACTATTCGATTTTTGACCTAAAATGTTTTTCAGAGTTGTATCAGATCGATGGATTGGTTCTGAAACTGAGTTACCTGTTAGTTTCAAGCACCTAATTCTACCTGAAAAAAATTTACCACCTACAGAATTATTGGATTTGCAACCTCTACCGGTAAAATATTTCGGGATCTTGTTTTGTTTGCCAGGATTTCCAGTCTGTATTATTCATTTTCAATTACAGATAACCGCATTACGAAATAGTAGCTGCGAGAGCATATATGCTGATCGATTCGTTCAGTTCAACCCGATTCAAACACAAGTATTTAATTCGGTTTATAATACTGACGAAAACGTTTTTATTGGTGCACCTACTGGATCTGGTATAGCAGTCATTTTAGCCTGAAAAATATATTTCAGTGAAATGTCGAACGTCATGTTCATGAATGTTTATTTTATATTTCAGGAAAAACCACAATTGCTGAGTTCGCAATCATGCGTTTGTTAACCCAGAACAGTGAAGGTCGTTGCGTATATTTGGTGCCAAAAGAAGATTTAGCCGAAATTGTTTTCGCAGATTGGTCTAAAAAATTTAGTTCAATTTTTGATGTGAAGGTCGTGCTTCTCACCGGTGAAACCGGCACTGACTTGAAAGTTAGTTTGATGTTTTTGTTGAATAGAGCAGCCTTCCTTAATTTCATTATTAAGTTCTTATCATTGACTTTTAGTTACTAGCCAAAGGTCAAATTATCATCACGACACCTGAAAAGTGGGATGTTCTATCTCGTCGTTGGAAACAGAGGAAGAATGTTCAAAATATTCAATTATTTATAGTCGATGAATTACAAGTATGATTCGGACGATAATGTTGGCTTATGAAAAATTTGAGAAAATTTTTTTATTAATGTTTCATATATATATTTTTTTTATTCGCCTTTATTAGTTGGTTGGAGGTGAAAATGGTCCAGTGTTGGAAGTTGTGTGCTCACGTATGAGATATGTTTCGTCGCAAATTGATAAGCCAATTCGTATTATTGGATTGTCTGCATCCTTAGCCGATTCTAAAGATCTTTCGCAGTGGCTGGGATGCAGCACAAATGCCACATTTAATTTCCATCCGAGTGTGCGACCCATCCCTCTTGAGCTTCACGTGATGGTAATTAACGATTTTATTATTTATGTTTTATTACAGGTTTATCAGTTCTCCAAATTTTAATATTCGTCTTTTGGTTTTTTATTTAGGGATTCAACATTACACATAATGCAACTCGGCTAATTGCTATGACAAAGCCCGTGTATAATGCTATTATTCGACACAGTCCACAAAATCCTGTTATAATTTTCGTTCCAACAAGGAAGCAGGCCAAATTGACCGCATTTGATATACTCACTCTTGCATCTGCTGATAGAAAACCAGATCGATTTAAAAGGGTTGATCGAGAAGATTTAATTATCATCGAGTCATTTTTGAAGCAAATATCGGATAAGGTGAGTTTCAATGTATACTAATTGTGGTATCATTAATGCCGTGTATGTCATTTCATAAATGTTATTTTTCGTCGATTTTCAGACTTTGAGAGAAATTGTGCCCCAAGGTGTTGCGTATTTGCACGAAGGTCTTACCCGTTCTGATCGTAGGATATTAGAGCAGTTATTCGATTCAGAGGCTATTCAAGTTATGGTCATAACGAAAAACTTATGCTGGTCTTTGAGCGTATTTTCGCATCTAGTCATTATAATGGACACCCAGTATTACGATGGAAAAACTCATTCGTAAGATCTCGAGAAGATTTCATAGAATTTTTATGTGAAATTATTTTACAAATTTTCAACTTTATACTTCAGGTACGAAGATTATCCGATAACTGATATACTTCAAATGATTGGTCGAGCGAATAGGCCGCAAGAGGATACTGATTCTAAATGTGTTCTCATGTGTCAGACTTCGAAAAAAGACTTTTTCAAGAAATTCTTGAATGAATCTTTACCAGTTGAGGTATATTAAAATAATTGTTTCTCATGGAATGCCACGCACTGAAACCAAAAATTAATCCGTATTTTCAATTGTAGAGTCACTTGGATCATCGCTTGCATGATCATTTCAATGCAGAAATTGTTACCCGAACAATCGAAAACAAGCAAGATGCCGTTGATTATTTAACGTGGACCTTGCTGTACCGAAGATTAACCCAAAATCCAAACTATTATAATTTGAAAGGCATAACGCATAGACATTTGTCTGATCATCTTTCCGATTTGGTTGAAAACACATTGAGTGACTTACAACAATCTAAGGTGAATGTTTCAAATTTGAATTTCATGCCTTATCTTTCTTCGAAACCTATAGAATTTTATTTTAACTCGTTTATTCCATTTCACAGTGTATCAGTATAGAAGAGGATATTGATTGCCAACCTTTGAATTTGGGTATGATTGCTGCTTACTACTATATCAACTACACAACTATTGGTAAGCATTTTTAATTGTTGTTTTTGCTTCGTGGAATTGTTTCTTTTGAGGTAATTTGTCACATTTGTTTCGCAGAGTTGTTTTCGTTGTCTTTGGATAACAGAACCAAAACAAAAGGATTGCTGGAAATCATTAGTTCAGCTGCTGAATATGAAGTTGTGCCTGTTCGGCATAGAGAGGACGATTTACTTCGCACATTAGCACAGCGATTGCCGAATAAGTTGATCGCTAGTGGCCAGCAAAATATTAAATTTAATGATCCGCACAATAAAACTAATTTATTATTACAAGCTCACTTGTCAAGAATCCAATTAGGTGCTGAGCTACAGCAAGATACTGAAATGATTCTCAGCAAAGTAAGTGAGAAGATAAGAAAATACTATTGCAGTTTAGGTGCTCCTCACCGATTTTTCTGAAATTTAGTACGCACGTTATAGGTACTTGATGTCAACAATTAATATACTAAATTTTGAGTGTCAGAAACAATTAGAACGAGAGTTATTAAGGTTCAGAGTTTGCATAATTTACTGGTAAATTGGCTATTTTATCAAGCCATTGGAGTTAGATTAGGTTGGGTAATTTTTTTTCCAGTAGGTGGTGGGTAATATCTTTTTTTTTATATTGTTTCCGACAATTGAAATTTGGTAAATCAGTTAAACATTGAGTACAGTGTGTATACCAGATTTCAGCGGAATTGGAGAGGAGCATCCAAACTGTACTTTTACCAGTTAGCCTATTTACTAATTCAGAAACCCTTATTCGAGCTTTGTGTTATATTTTATTTAAAATCGTGTCATGTGATAGGTATTTTGATAATTCTTTTTTAGGCTATTCGTTTAATTCAAGCTTGTGTCGACGTGTTGAGTTCGAATGGTTGGTTGAGTCCTGCTGTCGCTGCCATGGAACTTGCACAGATGATTACTCAGGCTATGTGGAGTAAAGATTCTCTTTTGAAACAATTACCCCACTTTACTCCAGAAATCATTAAACGCTGTAAAGATAAGGTAATACTCATGTTTTTATTACGAAGTTGAAAAAAAAACAAGGTTATTTCGCCTGAAACCTCTTTCAAACACCTTTTTTTTCAATGTATAAAATTTTATTTTTGATCATTTAGCATGTCGATACCGTTTTCGATATCATGGAATTAGAAGACGAAGATCGAAATAAGCTGTTACAATTAACGCCAGCTCAGATGAATGACGTCGCTCGATTTTGTAATCGTTATCCGAATATCGAAATGAACTACGAAATTGTGAATAGAGACAGCATCACGCCTGGTACCTCTGTTAATGTTGAAGTGACTTTAGCGAGAGAAGACGAAATGACAGGGCCCGTTATCGCGCCGTTCTTCCCATTGGTATGAAAAAATATTTTGTATTCAATAATATTTCTTTTTTTTTGTTTTCTGACTGTACCATTTTATTTATTCATTTATTTATTCTTTTTTTTTTCGCAGAAAAGAGAAGAAGGATGGTGGATAGTTATTGGAGAACCAAAAACAAATTCTTTATTATCTATTAAAAGACTTACACTTCAACAAAAGGCGAAAGTAAAATTAGATTTTGTCGCCCCTAATGCAGGTGAGTTGTATTTTGTTATAAAGATAATTATGGCTTTTAAATTTTTTTTCGAGCGACTTATTAATATGTAATTTCTAATGGTTTTTATTTTCTTCTTCCTCGTAGGACACTACTCCTATATGCTCTTCTTTATGTCCGATTCTTATCTTGGTTCGGATCAAGAATATCAATTCGAAATTAATGTTTGCGAAGAAGATTCAGATTAATGAGGAAAATAAGATTATATTTTATCTATTTTAATTTTTTTTGTACATATTATAATTATTCATGTTGTGTATTGTAATTTTTTGTATTTACTGCAAATTTTTATAAAAACATGCAAAATCCTGTTGTAATGATAAATAAAATGACATTGTAAAAACATTATAATATAATTTTCGTCGTAGACGGTGAACTATTGCTGTTAAGTGCTTTCAGAATTGTATTGTTCTATTTCTCCCAATAGTGTATTCCCCTACTTTTAATAATAAAAAAAAACATATACGTACGCAGTGCATTTCGTTTTTGGATAAAATTTATCAAAACAGGAAAGAACGTGAAATTAGTAAAATTCGTTTAATTTATTCAAAGTAGGTGTTCTCATCTCGTGACGTGAGCTCCTAGTACCTCTGTAGTTCCCAGTAAGTTATTTTAAGGGATGTCTTTGTAATGTGTCGCAGTTTTTTCAATTCTGTAAATTCAGTATTCGTTTCATTTTTAACTTGAGAAGAATGAATTTAATATGGAGGAGAAAAATTTGTCGTTGGCTGGAATGCAGATTTGATGTTACAATTTGTTTCTGGGACTTGTGCCAAAAACTGACTAAGTACCAGTTAAAGTTATTTGGCAACCCTATTTTAACGTTGTAGGCTTCAGACCAGCTGCCATTTCCGATGTTCCCTGCATTAGATGGTAAAATTTATTTTGAGACCCCTAATGCCTCATCTGGATCAAGTCGGTTCACCTTCCAACTCAAAGACATGAAGTAACATCCAGACTTGACCAGAGTTGCTTCGTTGAAAATAAAACGATATTCATTCACGAACATAAAATACTGCTGACCTAATAGATGATAATTTCTTGAAAAATGTTTAAAACTTTAATTTAGGACATAAATGTAGCAAAAACTTATTCTTTTCATTGAAAGCCAAAATTTAATTTCGTGCGAATAACTGATGTCTGTTCCGAGTACCTAATCAATGTTCTCTTCGAAAAATAAGCCTTGAAGATGTGTTTTTTCTCTATTCGAACAGCAATATCTTGATTCAGAAATGTGAAATTTCAAGTAGAATTCTTATACCTATATTGACTCGAAAAGTGCAAAAATGGTAATTAAAAAATATTTAGGTACGTAATTAGCCTACCTAATAACTTAGATAATACCACAACAGGATTGGTAATGAAAATATAAAAATTAAATTTGTCGCTCAGAGTTTTAGAATTGTGATCATAGATATTTTTGATTGTTTCCAGAAAACACTGAAAAAAGTTTTAACGATTGAGGATTAAATAATTTTTTCAGTATGTGTAGAGTTAATATTCTCGATAAGTACCATTGGAAATTAATCTAATAAATTATTAGAAGAAAAAATTGGAAAATTAAAAATCTAAAATTTAAGGTAAATTTTTATGCATTAAAGCCATTTTTTTAATATCATTTTTTAAAAGATTATATTACCTAATAAAATTCAGCAAGTGACGTCCAATTCAATATCAGCTGAGTTTGAAATAGGATCTACTACCTATTTATCTTTTCTTACAGCTAAGTAAGGATCAGTTTTTTGCCGATTTAGAAATTTTCCAGCATTTTGGACTGCTATTGTTCAAAATGATTTATGAACATTCGTTACCATATATTCACGCAAAGAAGTTGAGGAAGGAAAAAATTTTCATTACATTTTAAATTACAATGCTTGTTTTTACGAAGGCAGTCTACTACAGTAGTTATGTATGACTTATATGCATAGTACATATGCTTCAACTTCTTCAACAAACTTAACTCATACAGCAGCCTTTCTTTTGTTTATAAAATTTTCTCGTTACTGAATTTATTTTAATATGAAATTGAAATTAATTCTGCTCAAAACTGTTTTGACGCATTTTCAACATGGTGTTGAGCTTATGTTTTAGAATACATTTTGGAAGGTCGATGAAATGAACTGACGTGCGGTTGGTAGAAATCTTTTAAAAACGAATAGGTATAAATCGCGGCGTCAACGCTCCAATTTTAAAATTAAGACACGTTAGGTACGGCGAAGAAAATTCAAATAATTAATAAATTCATTATTTTTTTTTACTCTCTGATTTTAAGCAATTTATTTTTGATCGGTACGAACGTTATTTTATTTTAAAAAATATTACTCCATAACAGCCTGAAGGGCCAAGTACAGCTAGGGTTTAACAATAAGTGAGTTTATACCTAAGTACGAAAAGAAAAAATTAAGAAATTGAGTACGGTAGGTAGGTTGGTACCTACTTATCTGCTTATAAAATGAATTACAATCCTGAAAAAAAAAACGGTAATGTATATTTGCTTATCCTCATTATTTATGGGTTTTAAGAGAAGAGGGGGAGGGTAATGATGAGTGGTAGGAATATGGAGGGTGAAAACTACATAAAAGTGAAACGGTGTATACAGTAAATGGTTTGGAGGAGGCATTGAAGAGTTGCTACCTACGTCAAGATACCTGCAAAAATACGAAAGAAAAAATATCATAAAATCTTGAGGGAAGAATTTTGACTAAAACTCAAGCTAAGAGGTGAGGGAAAAGGAAAGAGTGAGAGATAAAACGAGGAAGAGGTAATAAAAGGTATTATCACAACTGTTGCTAGATAGAATTATAACATTTAAATGTTGTACCTATTCTATCTGCCAATACTGATTTTCTCTTGAATTACTTTTTAAGTGGAATTTTTTTAGTTCCACAACTTTCGTCTTAGTCATTTTTATTTTTTCTAATTAATCATAGTTGAACTGGCCTCGCGATATCTACATTGGAGATATTTTTTCCTCCACCCTTCATAATATTAATTAACCTTGGATTTTTTTGACACGTATTATTTTATGCATTTTTTTTGTCATTTCTTTTCCAATTTCTGAAAAAAAAGCAAAAAAAAAAAAAAAACTAATAACGTGGCAGCTTTGTTAGAAAAAATGGAGTTTCAAAACGTAGAAAATTAGTTTCTAAATAGTTAGTAATAGACGAATAGATCATGATAAATTGATTATCTATGTATATGTATAAGGTACTTTACAAGGCAAAATTTGACCATATTGTTTTCTTAGTGCTCAATCCACTGATATTATGCAGTTTAGCGGTCCACTCAGAGAGCACCCCTGTATATCTTAATTTATAAAAGTTTTTTTTCACTCTGGCACTAAGTTAAGGAGAACAGCTGGACTGATTTTCATGACTGATGTGTTGAAAAAAAGGATTTACCATGTACATGTGCCATCAGAAGAGAAAAAGTCCATGGATCCGCGGGGGATAAAGTTGTGGATTTTGATCCTATTTTTCTCCCTTAAACATATTTCCCTTAATGTATTAAAAAATTTTCAAAATTTCATATTTCTGTGTTCCCTTTATGAGATATGGAGCTCCAAAAAGTAACAAAATATAAGTGTAGGATTAGTACTTTACTGTATACAGTCATGGCTTAATCTGATAAATTGTTTGAAAATGAAATGAAGGAGAAGAAAGAAAACAGAAGGGAAGAGTGGGGGAGGGAAGAAAGCTATTTCGTGTAGAGGAGTTGATTACTCTTAGCAAGTAGACTGTCCTAGGACAGGTTTTAAGACTTATTGGAAGTATGGTTTCTTCAGTAGATTTTTCCCTTTTTTTTTGTTGAAAATGTTGAGCTCTGAGAATCTCCCCATCTACATCTCGTCAGAGTTGATTGGAAGTACCGTCAGGCTGATTCGCATCAAAATCAATCAGTCTGGTCTTTGGCTTAGTACTAATGTTCGTAACAAATTTCGTGACTAGACTAAAATGGATAAAGCAGATCGTATGCAGATCGTACGGTATGCTTTGTTTTTTTTTTTTTAATTTTTTCAACAATGTGTGTAGGTAGGTATAGGTATAGGTTATCTAGAGAAACGAATTATGAGTCATTAAATGTTGGTTAGACCTCAAAAATTCTTGACTACCCGCTGAGAAAATGCCGATTTGTTAAAATTTTAGTCGCTGAACGTAGCAAATTTTCAAATAGCTCGTCGTAAAATAAGAAAATTTAATGAGGGTGAACAATAAATTTGACTTCCTTTTGCAATCGCTTTTGTCTCTCGATTGTTTCAAGCGTTTTTGTAGTTTTGTGTCTTGCCTTTGCATGCCCCGAATGTCATCATCATGCACCTACCTCGAGAATTTCTCGTAAATACTTTCACCGTGAAGTGTAAATGATACCTACTCGATATTTAGCAGAATGGATTTTGTAATAACTAAAAGTTAGGTATGGTATGTGAAAAGGTATACGCTTTACGCTTCACATTTTGCCAAAAGAGTACCCGCGGATTCTATTTAACGGTGTAAAGCGCAAATGCCAAAAAAAAAGAAGAAAAAAAAAGAAAAAATAGGAACAACATCGCATCCCTTCAGTCATCTACCGCGGTGTAAACGAAAATTTTTCTTCACTTTCAGTTTGGTCGTGTCGATGTGACGAATGAGTTGCGTGTAACGATTTTCGTGTGATTCTTGTAATATTTAACGAGCACGAATATACGTGAGTAATATTTATTAGGTAATAAATAGTTTCGTTAAAAAAACAAAAAAACTAACACGGCAGCAGCTCCGTTAGAAAAAGAAGGTTTTCGAAAAATATAAAATTAGATAGTCGCTAAAAAGTTATTAATAGATCGTAATAAATATTTTTTCCAAATTACGTTCCTATCGGTCTAAAATTAGGCATTTTATAGGCGAAATAAAAACAAAAATGGTGTTACCGGAAGTACCGTGCGACCGATTCGCAACTAAAATTTATAGCAAGTTATAATATATCATAGTGATTATTTGTTTCAAATTTCGTAGCTATTGGTAGAAAATTAAATATTTTATAGCCAAAACAAAAACGAAAATAATCATACCGGAAGTACAGTGCGGCCTATCCACAACAAAATCAATAGGTCAGGTCTTTGGCTTAATACTAATGATCGTTTCAAATTTCGTGACTATCGGATAAAAATTGCGACCTGTACCGTAGTAACAAAAAACTGGCTTATATATAATTATAGGTATATACTAATATATAAATATGAATTTAAGTTATTAGCGCCAAAATTTTCCTAGAGTTATGAAACAAAAAACGTACCTACCCCCACCCTCAGATCGTTCCATGATACCAACATTAATAAGTAGATTTTCAATACTTAAAAGTGGCATTTTATGATAAGAGGTATTGGGTAGGTACGTATACACAAGTCTGGTTTATATTCAAGTACCTAGAAACTTACTTTTGAGAAAAATGCACGCATGCAGAATATGAGAATATGTTTTTAGAGACAGAAAAATGTGAGAGTAAAGAGATATCTATAGCTGTACGTGTAAGGCAGAAAATTTGAACAGAAGTGATATGATTGCACGCATGGAAGAGGGATGAAATATGTACGTCAACATTGTTGAACTAACCTAATAGTCAGATTTCTTGCATCGACATGGCAAAGAGTTTACATTGAAACTTGATTGAAAATTTTTATTCTTTCTTTTCTTTGAAGAACAATAATTGAATTTTGATTCATCCCAGTATCGATTTGATAATTTTAGAAAATTTAGTTTATTTTTTTTTTAAATTTTATACCGCTCTTTAACACCCAATGTTCCAAAAAAGTTACAATGACACAATTTAGCTACATTTGTCAACTTATTATTAATCAATTTTTTACACATCGGTAGAAGTAAAAAAAAAAAAAAATTGAATACCTACTGTGGCGACTTCCTATCAGTGGTGACGGGTGTACTTGTGCACTCGCTGGTAGGTTGTGTAGCCTGTCCCTACATTACGTAGGGCGAACACATTTTGGGATCACGAGGTAGTAGTTCTGATTAAATACTGAGCCAGACTCACTCAAACACAAGGATGAACAATAGTTTCACGCATGCGCTAATTACATCGTCCTGCACCTGCTAACAAGAATAATTTATTAATGAAAATTACGTGCATATATTATGCTCCTTGTTACATTTATGTAATATCAAATTTCGAGGAATTTTTATGTCAGCATATTTTTTTGGTTCCCTCAAAGCTGATGACTGACATAAGTATAGTCGTTGTTGGATGTTCTTGCATATTTTGTTTTAAGGAATAAACTAAAGAATTGTTTGGTTTTTTTGATAATTTAATTATACGATTAAATGACAAAGGTACATAGAAAAAAAGTAAGTTATGTAGTACCTAGTAAGATGAATGGGTAGAAATTATTAATGATTCATCAAAAATTTATTTGGCTTCTTTTTTCAAAATTTATTTTCGGCTTTCAATATTTTTGCTACCACTTGATAATCGCTAATTACAAGTAGATACTTCGTATAATTCTAAGCAGTAGCGGATCAGGGATTTTGTTGAGAGGGAAAATTTTCTTTCAAGAATGCATAAGAGCATAATTGTATATCATCCTAAGCTTAAATGAATTTTTTCCTCTTTTTTGGCTGAAGGAGGCCGGGGATCGGTTGAATTTCTCTTATTATATGCACACATTGTTTTTGTTTTTTGGCGTCATAGTTTTAATTAAAATTACTTACCTGCACAGTTATGAAGCTTACTATGTGTTTAATCCTGATAATATATTATTCAAAATATTTAAAAAAGAAAACAAATATTGTTTTTCCAATATTAACTGTGTTTGATCCGAAAAAAGTGAGGCACTTGAACTTTTCCAAATACCAGTTGAAAAGTGCAACACTAGAATTGTGATGAGGCTATTTGTTTACAATGGTAGAACTGAAAAATAAAAATATATTTCTCAGAAAGTAGAGTTAAGTTGACTCCAATCAGCGAGAAGGTTATGAAGAGTTTTTCGTGAAGATATGAGCAAGTTCATGTTCCATTTGAATTATTAATTGTTTAAAGTTTTTCCTCTTCGAAACTCAACTTTATTTATCGAGCAATGTAGTAGAGCCAAAATGTTGAAGCTGGTAATGATGTTGGGGCACTAATAGAGAAAAAATGACGGAAATGATTAAAAAATTTCATTTTTAAGAATAAGGAATTTAAAAACCAACTCTACAAACTTTGGTTTTCCTAAAACCTGTTGCCCCAGATATCAATTTTACGATGTTACGATTTTCACTTCTTGGCTTGATAGGTGAAATTGGCTTTGCCTCTTCACAGAATTAAAACATCACCAAAACTCTATCTAAATTAAAACAAAGAAATAATTTTTACAGATCTGGGCCCTCTATAAATGTTTATTGTTGCATTGTTTTGCCGTGTGTCAGTGGCATAGTGAGAATTTTCTTCTAGAAATGGTTTTGAATTTTATTTTACAGTTTTTATTTCAAATTTTTTTTTTGTGTATCATTTTTCCCCTCATTTTTTAATTTTCCTTTAGCTCTGGGATACTCCCTAACCTTCCTTCACTCCATCTTGCCTTATGCCGATGCATGTCAAACACAGCTGATGGAACTCAAATAGATTTCTAAATGTTTCATGACAGAAAAAGTTCTCTCTGGCATTGCAGTAGTTACATGTATAGAGTTAAAAGAATTTGGAGTGGTTTCTTTATTTTATTAGAGAATATTAAATATTATGTTCTTTTCTAACTTGTTAAAGCATTGTTTGGCACATCTTTTTTCTTCTGATTTTAAATTTAGCCATTTTATCTTCCATAAATCTATTTTTACAATAAATTCATGTCGGTTACCTACTTAGGTTTATGTAATTTTCAAAAATATAGATTGAGTTTATTACTTACCTCCAATTTAAAACACTTTTTTATTTCTGTAATTTTGGAGAAAATCGATTTATCCATCTGGTATGATATTGGAATATTGGAGTATGGACTAGAGAATGGAGAATGAAGAAAAATGATGGAGGTTTCAGCAGTTAAGAAGTCAGCCTATTAATTACGTGCTTCTAAAAAAAATATTGTCGAGAATATTAGGTACGTATTTCTTTCAAATTAACAGCGAGTTCACGTTTACACTTTGCCCCATTCAAAAATGATCCAAATTACTGAATAGGTACTTTAATCAAACTTTTGAAATAAGTATAACAGCTTGCATTTTTTCTATCATGGGTCAGGACTAAATTCTAATCAATTTTTCAGGATGCTAAGGGAGCGGCTGGTCGACCGCTCCTTTAGATCCGCCACTGATTGTGAGAGTTTTTGAAGATTTTTAAATGTATAGGTATTTCAATTTAATAGGTATAGGTAATATAGTCAGATCAAATCAGTTTTTTAATTTTCAGTACCTGGTAGGGGTAGGAACCTTACTTATAAGGCTATAAGAAGACTTTTTAGGAACAATTTGATCTTTTTATAAATTTATTCAAATTATCTGTTAAATTTTGAATGAATTTCAAAAAATTTCTATTTGTTTGACAACATTCAGATTTATTTTTCAAGTAAATTATTTTCCAAGAATTTCACTTATTAAGTATCTATTTATAAGGTTAGGGCTTGAAATTTTTTCAATTTCTAAATTGTTTTGTGATCAAGTGCCTATACAGGGTCGGCAGTATTTTGGTGGTAGAAAGTATTTGATGAGACAAGTAAAAAATGTTAAGTCAACATTTTCTCCACACTTCATGTAGAAGGAGCTATAAAGGTTTCAATTTTTAAATAATTTTTCTAAATACCTATTAAAACTATTCCACATGTTATATTATCTGATCATAGGTTTAATTTAAGAAACTATTTTTTCGAATATCCTCTTCAAACAAAAGGTTACGCAATATTTTGTACCCTAGTGTATAAGTGTTTGTATACCTCGTACTCTATCAAATTCTCTTTGTCGTTTTTGGCGTTGCCGTTCACGCCACCATACTCATTTAAAAAGAGTTGCATAACCTGCTCATTGAAATGTTTTTTTTTACTTCTCTCATCCTTTAGAACCTATCTGCCAGCAAAATATTGCCGACATTTCACCAGACACCCTGTATATATATAATTGGAAAAATTTTAATGTTCAAGAAAGTATTCGCAAACCACTTTGGTAGATTATTGTTGTTAGAAGTGTTAGTAAATTCAGTTAGTTTTCAATTTTCATCTATTTTTGGGATAAGTTTTGAAACTTTTGAGATTTTTTGTGATTGATGTTGGTTCTTGGGGAAAATTTTCCCCATTTCTTACAGTTTTTTGCGGGAAAAAATATAATTTTGATTTTTTAGTTATTCTTTAAGTATAGGAACCTAGTAATTTTTCTAAAATTTTTAACTTAGCCTATTTATTGCTACCGAAACTGCTCTTTGATTCGGACTTAAATTGGAATTTTTCTTTTAAATTGTTTTTTATTTCTTACATGGTATCGAATTTGAATTTTCTTTGATCTTTTTTTTTTTTTTTTTATTCATTGATAAAAGTTTCCACATTTTTTGTGAATGTTGCTGGGTTGGTTCTCTATGAAAATTTTATCCACTTTCTTATAGTTTTTCATGCGAATGAAGACGATCTCAATTTTTTGTTAAATATTTATAAATAAGCTAATTTATTGCTACCGAAACTCCTCTTTGATCCGGGCTTAGTAACGGAATTTTTATTTTAAGCCTTTTTTTATTTTATTGAATTATAATTTCATTTTTGAATTTTCAGATTGTTTTTCATTTCTAAAATTTTCCAGGTATTTTTGGTATTAAATTCCGACATTTTTTACCCAAAAAAGCATTACAAAGTTTTCAAAAAATTTCCAGCATATTTCAATGGAATTTTGTAATTTTCATCGATACTTTTCTGTTGAATTTAAAAAATAAAAAATGTTTTTGAAATCCATCAAATGAACCAACGAGGAGGAATTTTCAAATTTTGGTTCTTTAAATGGTATTTTGGTCAGTTTTAGTTGTCTGAGTGATGGCTAAAGGTAGTTCAAAAGTTGGATTAGGTAATGAGGTGTCTAAACCGAGAATATAGAATTAAGATTGTCAGTTGATTAATATACTTATACCTTTTTACTTCACTCGATATACTTTTATCCCTTCTTTTTCTTTTTCCCCATTCAACTTCAGTTGATAATTCGCCGTTCATATTTCACTCATTTATTATATTCTGTTCAACGTATTATATTTATTCAAGACTTTTTCTGATAATTAAAATTACACTACAATCCAACTCAGATAAGATTGTTCCCATTCGGTCCTTCTAAATTTGATTTATTTTTTTCTTTGACTTTTGAAAGACGAACCAGTCGGTTAAAGATCGTGATATAGTTTAAAAACTCTTCCATGAAATATATGGAGAATGAAATGTTTTTACTTTTTAGTTAAATTTCATAATAGAATTCATTCGTGGGAATCTTATCCTGTTTATGGTCCGTTCGTAACTTCAAAATATGACTGTTGTTCTGTCAGTTTTGCCATTCTTCCAAATCTGAATTGGATAGCAGTTGCTCGGATAACATCATGCCATGTTGTCATCAATTAGGTCAACTTGTAATAAACGGTATCATCAAATCTTTGATATTCTCATTTCATTTGGTGGCCGTAAGTGTTTGTATTACTTTTGCATTATGTAATGGGGAGTATGTGTTATTTACAGTGCCACATCATGGAATTATTATGGGGACTATGATGGCAAGTTAATTATGTTCGTTAAGGAGTCTGAGGAACTGGGTCTACGTCTGTGTATACTCATCTTCGCTACTTTGTGATCCGTTCTTCACTTATGTTAGGGAGCTTTTTACTTGCTTTTTGTTTGTTTTATCTCAGTTGTTCTACCTCCTTTTTTCCCTTTGGTCCTGGTATAACCAGCCCCGTCTTGTATTATGTGTTTCTCCGGATGTCACAGTATAGAAGGTCAAAGTTGACGGAGGCTTGACACGTTCAGAGGAAAAACACAAATTATAGAGAATAAACAGCGGTAATCTGTTGGAAGTAGGTATGCCATGGTTGTATTACTTCCAAGGCTCTGAAAACCACCTTAAGCTACTGAGTTGGCAACAGATATGGTCTAGCTTGATTTCATAAACATTTCTTAGCCTATTTATTCCTAAATTATCTTCAGAATTGCAAAGCGGGTAAAACATGCGCAGAAAAATATCACTGAAGTAAAAAAGTATATTTTGTTTTCTGTGCTCTGAAAAGGAAAACTTGGCAGAAACCTGGATAATTCTGACTCGTAGCATTCAGCCCTGGCCATAAGTTGTTTACAAATTATTTTTTAAGTAGGTTATATTCTTCTTTCAGCTAAACTCAACCTACAGACCTACTATTTAGAAGCAAGAAAAAGATTAAAAAAATTATTTCATTTATCGAAAGTGGGACAAAATTTGCAAAAATGCTGACCTACGTGAAAAACGGAAACTAATTACATGACAGTTTTATCTCGAGGCGAGGTAGGTATATAAACTTATTTCTTCTCTTCGTGAATTCAGCCGCTTATGTAGGGAAAAAAAAACAATTTTACGGAGAACTTTTTTTTTTCTCTTTCTTCGTCTTGTTAAACCACCTCAATTATAAGGACCTTATATTTTTCGAAATTTTGTTTACCTTTTTATTATCACGACGATCCTCTGGGCGACAATTTTGAAACAATTACTAAGTTGAAGAAATGAAAAAAGAAAAAGTTTAATGAGTTTTATTATGCTGCAAATTTGTGTTTGCGTTTTTGCGGTTAGTATTTATCTCACATTTTTTCATTTCGTTTTTTAATACACTTTTTTTTTTTTTTTTTTTTATTCTTTTCCAACAAGCAACTAATTTTCATTCTGGCTATTCGTATTCATATTTCAAATTAGTAGAAGGTTTTTAACAAGATTGTAGATGAAAAGTAGGTATAATTTATTGCTGGAGAAATAAAAAATTGTTTTACATTCGGAGCCTATCACAATGGAGAAAAAAACTTTTTCTTAATGAATATTTGTACAAGAAAGCCCGTAGAGACAATAAGGGAAAATTCGCTTTTGTTGTTTTGGATTTATGTTCAGAAAATTCGAATATTTTCATGCAGGTTTTCTATGAAAATCTACGCATTAATTTCGATACGAAATTTAGTAAAAACATTAGTTTTGAACCAAGGACTAGACTTTTTAATTTTGGTGCGGATCGGCTGGACGGAATTTTCAGCATAACAAATTTTCTTTTATT
Organism: Ericerus pela; assembly: GCA_011428145.1. Taxonomy (NCBI): domain Eukaryota; kingdom Metazoa; phylum Arthropoda; class Insecta; order Hemiptera; family Coccidae; genus Ericerus; species Ericerus pela. The sequence goes on along the minus strand of WOFM01000053.1, from coordinate 178,268 downwards.
TCTGCTGTAAAATGCTAAATTTTCGACTAATAGCTACAAAATTTAGAAAATTTTATATTGACTATAATTTTTAGACTAACATTTTGCAAATTTTTGAGCGTATCGACCGTGCGGTACTTACGGAACCTCCAATTTATTTTTCATTTTGGTTATAAAATGCTTAATTTTTGACCATGAGTTACGAAATTTGAAAAAAATATTTAATGTGATTTATTCCAACATTAGACCAAGTTTGGTGCGGATTGACCGGACGGTACTTTCGATATGTCAGATTTATTTCTGATTTTGGACTTCGTAAAATACGCAATTTTCAGTCAGTAGGTATGAAATTTTTATGATCTATACTACCTACCTAATTTGTTGCTAATTTTAGTCATAATCGGCTGGTTTTAGAAAACCTACGTTTTCTGGAGGAGCGACTGCTGCGCTAAATTTTTTTTTAATATAAAATCTGCCACGTACGAGTCTATTTTATTATGAGTAAGCTTATGGGTAGGTAGTACTTATCTAATGTATAATAAGTACAATTTTTAATTACCTACGAACGTTATATTCATTCTCATGAAAAACATAAGATAGGTAATCATAAATTTTTTTTATAAAAACCATTATTTTTAAAATTCAGTATTTTTGAAACTTTCGTCATTCTGCTTCTTCTATTAATGCGCCAAAAATTCTTGAAAAATCAGATCAGGATGTGGTGTTTACAAGCTAGATTTTAGATAAAGTTATGCTGTTATGGTTTATGGCACTGAGATCGCGTTATTTTGCCCTCCTTACCTATTCAGTTGATGTGCATTTTGAAGGGAACAGGCGCATTCACAATGTGACTTCAAAGCCAATTATTTCGAAATTTATAAATGAAAATTGAGTCAGCTGGGCCCTCAGAAACTGAGGTCCTGGGAAATTTTTCATTTTGCCTTCAGTGTTAATTCGACGCTGTTAACTACCTGTGGGCTTTGACTATATTCTCTTATTACCTTAGAGAAAGTTTCACCTTTCATTTTAGACCTCGAAACTCACTTTTATTACCTTAAAAATTCTTATTAATCTTAAAGTATTTAAAAACTTAAATTCCTCTAAGCACTTCCATCTGGAATTATATCCTACATCTTGTATGAAATTGAGAGTAACGAGTATACTCACATTCACATTTACACTGATGGATCTAAATTTAATTCCCCCGAAGGGTATTGGTGGTGCCTCTTATGTACCCAACTCTACATTTTTAATGAAAAATCTACTGAGACACTTTTGCTTTTATTTTCACGGCTGAAGATTTGGCAATAATTGTAGTACTTAAATTCGTTCTGTCTTTAAAATAACAAATTTCAGACTTCAGGTAGATACTTACTCGCTCTAGTTGACTATCAAAGTATTTTTTTCTGTCCATTGTCCCAAAGTTATAATTACACATACTATCATTTTAAAAATAAAACACCTTATTTATGTTTCAGTTTTTTGTGAAATTAAAATACTTATTAATTTGATGGATTCCAAGTCACATCGATTTTTCTTATGGAGACCAAACAGAAATCTTAGCCAAAGATGTGGCTTTTTTTGGAGATATTTTCAATCTTTATCTACCCGATTCACAACAGATTTCTTTCCCTCCTCTAAAAAGTTATTCCAAACATCTTGGGCACATTATTGGAGACTTCTAAAGGTTCTAAAACAAAAAGTTAAATTTATAAATATGTACCTACTTTCAATAACTCCCAGAATTTCCCCGGTTTTTGAAAAATTTCAAAAAAAAATTGGGTTCTTCTTATTTCGCTCCCCTCCCAATTATAACAGATCTATCCCTTTTTTGCGTCTTAGTCATATACTCTAATTCACCAAAATTTTCTGTTCACCACCTCATCAAAATGTCCCAAATCCTTTCCATTTTCTAAATATTCCATCTTCACGTCACCCAGTGATTGGTATAAATGTTTTCCTCCATCTATGATTTGTACGTTCTTCTGAAATCCATGTATAGTCTATCCTGTACTATTTATTGTCCATAATTAGTAATTACCATTGACCATACATATAGTTCTTGACCAGTAAAGAATGATGATTTCTGGTTAGATATGCCGGCGCTAAATAGGCAACCACTGGGTACTACTTGACATACTTTTGGAAAATGGGTTACCTAATTGTTTAATTTTTGATGTTTTTAAATATGAATTCCAAATCGCAGTTCATCTGCGACCTATTTCAAACTTCTTTTGGTAAAAAACATCATGTACTCAGGCACATTGAAAACATTCATTCCATTAGTAGGCCTACCAGTGTAAAAAAAATTCAAAAACATCGAAGTAAAATCCAATGTTTTCTATGCTGTTTTTCCTGCAATACTTCCTGTGCATCGATCGTCATTTAGAAAATAAGTAATGTTCTTTTCTGTTTCGTTTTCTTTGCATTCATGTTAAATTGAATAAATAAAGTTGACTCCGATTTTTTTTTTAATGTTTTAAATGGATAAATGAAGTTTTTCTGGTGGTTTATTCGAACATGTTCTCATGAATACTACACTTCGTTCTTCTTTACAGTGTCATTCAGTGTTTTTTATTCACAACTTAAAAATTTTTCAGATTCTTGCTTTAAAAAAATATATTAAAAAAAAATACAGCCTCTATAAATAGTTTTTTTCTACAAAAATTCTAAATAATTTCAAATTTCAATAAAAACACAAAATAACTTTGAAAACTAAGTCAAACAAAATGTTCCGAACAATTCCGAAACCACCCAAAAAAATTTGCCCTACGGTGTCCCTAGACGCTTGTATTTTCTAACTACCATTATTATCAATAAACTAACAAACAAAACAAACGAAAATCCCAAGTCGAACAAAGTGTTCCGACCAATTCCAAAACTACCCGAAAAAAATTTACCCTACGGTGTCCCTAGACGCTTGTACTTTAAACAACGTTTATGTACGTTATCCTCATGAATTTAATGGATGACTCTTATCAAATGTACTCTAAATTGGTGAACTCAGGCAAAACATCGAAAGTACGTACAAAGTACAGTCGGGTTGCTTATTTTTACGCCGGCATGTCTTGACATTAAAAAGTACATTGAGTTTATGAAGCTTAACTAGTCCAGTACTATATATAATCAAAGGTAATTACGTACACTCTTGTGATAATTTTAATTACCATGTAGGGGAAAGGCCGGTAAGAGTACGCAGTCTGTAAGAGTACGCATTGCTTTTTTTTCTGCAACTGAAAGATTGGCAACACTGCTCCATCTTTTATGTTGTTCTACTTCAAATACTCCTCCTTCATGCCAAAAAACATGAATTTATAATCATTATTTCCGCGTTTATTACAAATTTTTGTATTTTTTGGTTTCTGATATAATATTTTCAAAGCACGGAATAAGGATTCAGTGACTATTATTGAAAATGACTGAGTAAATAATCATATTTATTCAAACTACATACTTTTTGCTACCTTTTCATATATCTTTAGTTACCAATGTATTTTGTTATCAGTTAGTAAAACTGATATTATTGGTAAAACTCACAAGTGCGTAAGAGTACGCATTTTGTTCCTACTACTAATTTATTTGTTTCTTATGAAAAAAGGTCCACAAAACAAAAACTATTCTTCAAAAAAAAAAAAAATGGATTGAAATAAAAGCAAAACTAAAGATGACAAGTGCTAAAAAACTTACCTCCAAAAAAAAGAAAATTTCATGCCCAGCCTGTGAAGAACTTTTTTCTGATCCGCCTGCAGAAGATTGGATTATGTGTGACAAATGTAAACATTGGTGGCATGAATCCTGCACTAGTTATTCGGGAATCAATAAATTTGTTTGTGATTTGTGTTGACATTCGTATGAAATAAATATATATTTCAGACTATTCAATATCTCATAATCAATGAAAAAAATTAGTTGCGTACTCTTACAAACTCAAATGCGTACTCTTGGATGCCATGTCATGTAAGAGTACGCATTTGGGTTTTTTTATACTTTTACCCCCTAAACAATTTGAGAGGCTCTTGAAAATTTTGAAGGTAGGGAATAAGTAAATAAAGGTTCACAGCATAGCTACACCAAATTTGAACAAAATCCCTCAAGTTTTGACTCAGTTACATGAGGTCAAACCTTAAGTGCGTACTCTTACTGGCCTTTCCCCTAAGTTTATTGTTCATTAATTAATAATTATCTTGGAATTTATTACTACTTAATTTATTTATATGGGTAAAATCTGCCTACTCACTCATATTATTAGAAAGCTCAGTAAGTTTGAAAAGAAAATTCTTATTTTGATCTTTTAAATTCTTAAAATTTAATAACTTTAGCTTTTAGATCTTTGTTTTTCTGTCATATTTATGTACATACTAAAGATAGTTTAATCTTGGGACGATAATTACTTGTTTTGAAACTGATCCCGAGGAAAGTAAAGTACCTAATAGGTACTAATCAAGTAAACTCAGTTTGTTTGACGGAAATCGAATCTTCGTTTGAATGATGAAATATTCTTTGGGTTACCTTACCTTAGCTGAGAATTTGCTTTTAAAATCGCCATATTTGATCTATCTTAGACACTTGGCTCTGATTATCTTTTGAATATTAGTCCAGAAGCTTTTCACTCTTGATTTTCTACTCCTGGAAAATGGCAACGTCATACTCGATCTATGAATCGAAATTCAGCGCGTCAACGATGCTGCCAGACTCATGACGTGTTGTGTATTGCATACGTGAAGAGTTTTAATGCGATATATAATTCATATTTTGCAATTTTTCCAAATTGAAGAAACTAAATTCTCGAAAATCTTAAGAAAAAAGTGTTCAGAGTTGAAAATGGTTCACGATTCATTTGGCAATTTTTTCTCCCAGGAGACCACAGCTAGGGAAAAGTTTTAAAAATTACCGCCATTTGAAAACTATTATCCATTATCCTTACTTACCCAGTTAGATAGGTATGTACCTATTTACATCTATTTACTCGATCATTTAGACGTTATGTACCTTCCTATTATTCGAATAATTTAAAAAATTGTTTTACTCAATGCATTTTGTTTATTACCAAAGATTTCATCATTAATTTCTCGTAATCAGTCAAATTTATTTCATCGAACATGACTTTTTTTTTTTTTAGATAACAAAATTACTGGAAGAAAAGACAAAAAAAATTATAACTTTCGAAAAGGTTTAAAATTTTACACGAAGAAAATATGAGAACTGACGTCATTACAAGTGTTAGACTGTCACTTCTTTCTGGAAAGTTTTTCTTTTCTTCTGTTCTTTTTCCTTAAATATGACGAATAAAGTAATGGGAAACGATTGCTGGATAGGATTAAAAATCTTAAACTGTTGGTACTTACGGAGGATTTTAGATGCAAACATTTATGTTCGACTATACCTGTATAGGTAGGTCACCTAAAGGTTCCGTATGGACTACTAAAAATATTTACTATAAGTATTTCCATGAATTTTATTTATTTATTGCAATAAATTGATAGCTTAAGGATTTTATGAAACTACTTTAAATTAAAAACAGATATGTTCAATATGGTAGGGAACTTTTTTTTTTTTTTTTTTTAAACTCGAATTCCAAAAAAAATTTGTTTCTAAATATATATAAAAAAAATTTAATTTCAGATTTACTTACTTATTTCAAAAGAAAATAAATTCCAAATTTATTTGTTTCAGAACAAAATAAATTCCAATATTTTCTTCCAAAAGTATTTAATTCCAAATTTATTTCTACAAAAAACAATTCCGATTTTTTTTCCAAAGGAATTATTTATTTTAACGGTTAGGTTAAAAACCGGTAAAAATTCTAAATTTATAAGATTCTATAACAATAAAATAATAATATGACAACATTTTGGGTTACTGATTTGTAGGTAACCTTTTTCAAGTACAAACAAGCTAATAAAAAAATGTATATTAACACGTGCCGAGTCGTGGCCTTGAACAAATGTACACAGATCTCAATGATTCTACAATTAGAGATGCAACACAAATTTTGTACATACAGAGGATATCACAAATTATTTTCAAACGTTTTGTGCTGAAATTTCTTGAGATTTACGTCTTATATGATGTAAATAATTTTAGAAAAAAAATTATGATACAGAAAACTCAGGTGCAAAAGCCAGAGGACAGCGAAATTTTTGGTGAAATATCCGTTTAGTATTGGTTTTTATAAATGTGTTTATCTTCAATCCTGTATTAACCATATTAATTGTCAGTAAAAGCTTGAAGGATGTTATATGGTAGGTAAAGAAAATTAATATAAATGATTTTTTGTTTTATAAATGAGTATATTATTATGGAAGGTATTATCAATATATTTCTTCGATAAAAAATTTAAAATGTCCAACTCTGAGAATTTTCATCGAATCGTAGTAAATTTTGAGAATTATTCCTTCAAAATAATTACTGTAGAAGTAAGCTTGTAATTGGCCTCATATATTTAATTTTTCTTACCTTTCTTATTATTCTTTGACCTCTGCTGACTATAAATTGTTTGCAAAGTCAAGACAGAACTTCTAGGGGAGGGTAGTTCAAGGTTGTGTCATTTTTTCCTTTAATAAAAATAAGCAGAATAATTTTTTGCTTTTACCAACATTAGCTTTATATATTGACGATTTTTTACTATGGGTGCTTCACCAGATTTTAAAGGGACTCAACCCTCCTAATATTGTTGGCCATTTATGTATTAAATTAAATATATAAAAATAAATTAAAATTATATATGTAAGTGTGTTTACCGAACTATCAACTATGAATGCCAATTTGCATCAAAAAGAATAATTATGACACACAAAACTAATTCAATCAGAATATATTAGTAGATGATGATCATAAAACTGATGAAATTGGAAATTTCATGACATTAATTCTGAATAAAATAAACACAACTCAAATTTGATAAATTATCCTGTCTATCTCCAAAGGAGAATAAAATACAACTAAACAGTGAACGAAAGTAAATGAATCGATGAGAGGTAAAATTATCTGGCTACAAGAACCAACTGTGACTAAATAATCCGATAAGACAAGTACACATAATGCAGCTAAGTGAAAGATACGAGTAGAATGAAACAAGAATTTACAAAACATTTTGGTGTACGAAACAATAAACCAGGCTATATTAAAATAAGCACGCTTATTTTACATATAGTTAAAAAACTAAAAAAAATTAAAATATAAAACAAAATAAAAATAAAATTAGTAAACCCTGTGCACTACTTTGTTTATTTACGCTGACCCAGGGACAAATGGGATCAGTTGGACTGGGCTGGGAAAATTAATGACCGGAGATCCCATATCGACTTGTCTCATAGCGAGGGTGTGCGGTAATTGGTAAAAATTTAAAAATAAAACAACTTGAGTGAAACTTTATAAGTGTTCGCTCAGGTGGTCAACCGGCTCCTACAACAGGAAATTTACGAAATTCCTTCGGCCACATTCACCCCAGCTTACATCCAATGAGTAGGAAAGTAATATATTATAAATATCTAAATGATGTGCCCAATCAAAAATGAATAAAAATGTAGTCATTGTTTACAAAAATTTGTAATATTTCATAACTTTACTTGAAAAACATTACATTTAGATGCTTTTATCCACCACTGGGTTATTTGCTCACTTCCTGGGGCAGATGGAGTCATTGGGACCGGCCTGAGAAAATTAGCGACTGGTGGTTCCATATCAGCTTTTCTCATAGGGTAGAGGCGTGTGGTGGATTGGTAAAAGTTTAAAAATAAAACAGTTTAAGCAAAAATTTAAACAAATGTTAGTTCGGGTGGCTAACTGCCCCCCTCCCAAATAGACAAATTCATCTGCTAATTTTCCGAATACCCTGCCCCAATCCACTCCTAATTTCATCCACTTCTTGTACCCTTGAAACATAAGTTATACATTATTGATGCATTCATGTAGGTATCTATATCTATCTCAAGTGTGACTTATCTTTCGTGGTACAGTCAGCGTTTTTGCTTATGTAAGGTACCTACTTAATGTTTTTACTTAACGAAAATTCCAGTATAATTACCATCGAAATACGAAGATTCAATTATAATGGAGACGCATCTGGTTTCCTCATGAAAAATGAGCGAATTACGAATAAAATGAAATGGAAAGAATCCACAAACTGACGTATATTTAGGCCTATATCTATACGGCGCACGGATACAACAGCTACAGTTTCAACGTTCAATTAACCACAACCAACAACACCGACAAATCATTCAAAAAAAAAAAAATATATATATATAGATATGTCTTCGACAAATCGGTAAAAATAACGATTTAGCTTTGATGAAAAACTGAAATCCACCCAAATCATCAGCATCCGCAAAATTTATCGCTAATGGTTTGTTTTTCTTTTCTCCTGCCTCGTTTCATACCCAACCTGAAAGTAAATTGAATTTCAGAAGATTGAAACCATCAAATGGGTAAATAGATAATTTTTTTTTTTTTTTGCCAATCATGGAAGCGAATTAGATTAAGATGGGTACCGGCGCAAACACTTTTCAAGCGTAAAATTCGTCTCACAACATCGACGTCTGAAAATAATATGAAATTCTACTTTCGTACGCCTCAAACGTATTCGACATAAATAACGAATGATAGACTCGTATCAAATAAATTTCTCTCAAGTCGACCCTCGAATTTCAGTAACACACCCTTTTTAGATCACCCTCTCCAGTATATCACGCATTTTTCCACATATATACTTGAACACGAAAAAAAAAAGTATACCTACTATAGATAGTGGTTGGTACTTAATATAAAATAATATAATATATTATTTGCACGCTGCAGTAAACGCAAATTATAAAATGTCGTTCGACGCTGCTGAAAAGAAAGTAAAATATTCAGGTCAATTCGAATTTACGCGAAGAATATTTTGGCGATGACACTTTCGATATCCGACGAAGAACTTTTCGACATTATTGTGCAATAAATGGCGTAAAAATTTCAACAGGTATTTCTTTTTTTTTTTTGAGGGCTACCTTCCGAATTGGAAATTGAGGATAAAACTTTTTTGCAACATCTACCCCAAAAACAAACGTTTTTATGCGTATTAACTGTACATGAAGTAAGAGGTTTTGCCCCAGTGTCAAAAAGTAAAATTTCGCGTATGCGCAGCTTCGAACTGGGTAAAATGAGTAAATCACTGTTTCGGTTGCGCATGCGCAGTACGTCTTATCCATCATTATGAAATTTTGTACATCGGGATTTTGTGAAAAACTGATTGTCAAGTTGCTACTTCAATTGAACGCAACATTTCAACGTTGAAACAAATCTCCTTTATTTCACTTAATGATTCTTCAGCCTTTATTTAGGCTAGAGAGCCGAGGTTAATGTTGGTGGAAAGATGATAGAAATTTTAAAAATTTCAGTCTAATTTTTTAATTATTTTTATTTGTTTGAAAATAAACAAACGAAAAAAACTCTAATTAACATAAAATTAGAAAATTAGACGGTTTTTGTAATCTAGAAACCTCTCCTCATTCGCTCGATGATTAATTTAAAACATTAAATTTGGGTGAATAGCCCGTCGGGAAAATGAATTTTGGAAACTGTCCAGGAACCTTTTGAAAGTGATGCTGTTCTTCGTAATAGTGTTTAAATGGGCATGCATCGTCTATTATATTTAATACTCTGTGGTTTCAACCCGTGTCACTTCCACGATGGCCCTACGTCTTAACTATTGCGCCATAAACAGAAATGACTATGGAGAAAAATTTGTACCTACATCTATTTCCCAAGAGACGACGTTCAGTTTAGATAATATGTGTTCACCGACAATAAAGGGACATAAGCCCTTTATATATTACAATCACTATAATAAACGTACAAACCAGCCGAAATTAAATCATCAAAATTATTTCACACCATTACTTCGCCATTATATTCCCTCGTATTTGGTACGCATGCGTCACTACCCGCACGACCACACACATATACGAAAAAAATAATTTTTTTTTCATTATTTCCAACGAAAAAACAAATTCTACTGCGTTACCTACATGCCAGCAAACATTGAGGGCCAGTACAAGCGCTGCTAGGCTTATATGGATATATACTTACATGTATGAATTTCTTCTAATAGTGCCCAAGTTTCCCAAACCTACTCCCATCCCCCCCCCCGAGTCTTAATACCAGATCGATTTAAATTCTTCAAAAACCTACATAAAAAGAGTAAAAATATAAAAAAAAAAAAAAAAACTAAAACCGAGTCATTTGGCATGTTATGGGTCAAAAAAAAAAAAAAAACAAAAAAAAACGCATCAACAGTTGGCAAATTTGGTTAAGTATCGTACAATACTACTGAAAAAAAAAAAAAAATTCGATATCGATAATTTTCGATATTGTGCCACATTTTGTAAAAATGGCAAAAAATTATTTTGTTGGAAGAATATTTTCGCACTTTATTTGTAGGGGTAAGGTTTGAAGGCGGGAATTCTATAACTGACGACGACGACGAAGACGAAGACGTTGTCGACATTCGAGTGACCCGACTGTTATTAATAAAGTTTGACGTGGAAAAGACGCTGTTGCGACGAGAGAACGTGGGAATTGTTCGCAAAACTTTGCTTGTTAAGACTCGAAGTATAAATTATTTATTTTCCCCAAGTTATTGCGTTTCGTTGATGGGAAAATGAAGGTGGCACAGCAGCTCCTAACGCACATACATTCGTGCAGTTACAACAGCAGCAGCAGCAGCAGCAGCAGCAAAATTCCTCTCATAGGTGTCTTTATCGTAGGTAAGTAGTTAATACGACGAACCTGTCACACTTTACTTCATTTTCTTCGTTTTTCAGTCTTTCATCTAAATTTGAAAAAAAAAAAAAAAAAAAAAAAAAGATGGAGAAAGAAGTGAATGAATTTTATTCGACATTGCCGATTTTAAAATGACTGCTCCTCTTCATCGAATTACTAGCGATAAGCAAGAGTGGAAAATGTTCTTTTCCTATTAAGCCTGATTGGTTTTTATTGGCGGAGATTTGTTTTCCTCTCTTTCTCTCTCTTTCTCTCTCTCTCTCCCTCCCTCTCCGTATGGATGGTTTTTTTTTTGTTTTTTCTCTATTGCACTCATCTTCTTTTTTTTTTCTCCCCAAACTCTTACTCTTTTTCAGCAGCACGAATAAATTCCCTCTTTTTCTTTTTTTTTATTCCTCTTCTACGTTTTGCCAGGAAACGATATAAGTGCTATTGCGGTATTTAGAATCCCAAAAGAGTGCGAGAGAAAAGTGCGTGTGTTACGATTTCAACGGAGAACGAATACAAAGTACGCCAAAATACGTGGCGAAAAGTAATTCTAGATACTCGGATGAACGTGAAAACGAATTTCACTTTTTTTTCTCACTTTTTGTTTTGTTTCGGAAGAGAATGTGTACGTATTTTTTCCCCTTAAGTGAACAATTTTTCTCGTATTGGTAAAATCGACTCACCTGCACGGTGGTGCGGTGGAATTTTTTCCCGAGTGTTGTATTCGAAATTGAGCAGTACCTATAGCCGGCCTGACATTCCTAGCAGCTTTACTCAACACTACCTGCGCGTTATCGTCAAAAGTGTGGAATTTTTAACAGATTTTTCTCTTGAAAATTTGGCTGGTATTCAACTCTTAATCATATATAGTAGCTAACTGGAGGAGCTTCGTGTAACTTGATGAACTTTCTGTAACCCTTTCGCATTCTTCCCTCCGGATTTTCTTGTCTTGACTCATCTCTTTTTCTTTCCCCTTGTCCTCTTTCCAAACAAAGCAAAAAAAAAAAAAAAAACACAAAGATGTTTAACGATGGCATATACAAACATTTTTCACAGGTGTGCTAAAAGTTGAAAATACCATTGTGGAATACATTGTCGTGAAAGAATATTCACACAAGAAGGTAATCAACAGATTATTTGCATCTTCCATTACTGCATAATATGTACAACATATGAAAGAGCTAAACCTGGATGAACACTGGCAATTTTAGAGCCAGTTTGGGCAGTTTATATAGGGGCTCTTTACATGCACACAAATACACATACGTAACAAATATTTATGTCCTTGTATAGAGGAAATGCGTTGTTTCGTATCATGATAAGGAATGACGGACAGGTTCATGTACCAAATTGTGATATCATCGTAATTTTTTGATTGGTTATGGTTTGGTTTTTGTACATTACTTGCAATTACTTGCAAGTAATTACGTTCGAACTTTGTGTGTGGTTTAGCATCCTAGAGACGAATAAGTCAGCCTTTTGGCAGTGACTGTTGTCAAGGGGTGCGAGCTCCTAAAACTTCATACGAGTCAAGTGCCCATGACCATAGGAATCATTTGTTTTTTTAATTTTTTAAAATTTTGTTATCATTATTAATAACCTGATAGTTAAATGATTATGATCTTCTGTTTTTTTTTTTTTTTTTTTTTTTTTTTTTTTTTTTTTTTTTTTTGTAAATACAACAGCTATACGAGTGGCATATTGACACACCTTTAAATACGATATTGATGTTGAGATGTGAAAATTCAACTCTAATTCATAAAATTTTGTGAACATTGTCAATGAGCAGGATGAAAGTGCACTGATGTGGAAAAAATAACATCAGAAGAAAAATATCACCTGCGGGTGTCGATAATAACATTTGACAGTAACCCTTAGAACATCTATATTGTCAGTATTCCAATTCTAGCTTTAACTTCGGCCATGTTCAAATTCAGGATTTTGTACGATTAAACTACCAACCTACCTTCAAAACAACGTTTAATTTCGAAAAAAATAATGAGTAAATAAATGAAAAATAAGTAAAGGTAGGTAAGTACTCAAGTGCTGGTTGTATAAAACTTAGTCACCAGTTAAACCACAATTTAGTCTAAAATTTTTTGAGGAAACTGTGGTTTTAACCAGTGGCAGAGGTTCAATGGAGTGTTACACAGTTTTTTCTGAAGAAAATAATGGAAATTTTTCCTGATCACTCTAATAGGTATCTACTAACCAGAGAAAATTACTGAGCAGTAAACTGAACTTCTATAAAAAAATTTGACAAAATAAAAATAATGAAGTAGGTAGGTATCTAAACTGTTGGCAGATAATTCGTCTTTTAAGAAAAAATAAATATGAACAATTGACGGGCGGGCACGAGTCTCATAATTTTGGAAGGAAAAAAGTTGCGTCTATACACCCTGCGTAGTTGGGCTTTTCCTTATTCATAATTGGCTATTCAATGAAAATTATTGAATAATCGATCTGCCAAATTATGCTTACTAATATGAATCGTCATACAAAAAATTCACAGGTTTCACACTTTGTAACAACGAGAGGAGGGCATTGAAAATTAATAAAAATTGAAAAAACTTTAGCGCAGTAAGCGTCGCTGGAAAAAGTAGGTTTTGGAGAAAATGAATTATGAATTTTGATGGTCACATTAACTATCTATAAGTTTATATGCGTTAATGGTATGTTATGATTGTATGAAATGTGTTAGGTGCTGACCATTAGACAATGAGAAATTTAAAAGCATTTGAAAAAATGATGAATGAATTAAGATAATAATGTATGGTAAATAATCATATAATTTCAAATAAAATCAAAGAAATATAATAAAGTTATGAAATGAAAGAAAGGAAAACCTGAACATGTGGTTAATTTTTGTATAAAGAAGTTCATGCAAATTAGAAAAAAATGGTTTACCGGAAATACTGTCCTGTCAATCCGCACCAAAATTGGTTGTAGGCTACAATAAATTATAATAAATATTCGTTTCAAATTTTTGTACATATGGTTCCTAAATTCCGCATTTTATGACGAATATAAAAACGAAAATAGCGGCACCAGAAGTACCATCTGACCGATTCACCCAAAAATTGATAGCGTTCTACGATGAATTAAAATAAATATTTATTCTGAATTTCGTGGCTATTGTTGTAAAATTTAGTATTTTATAGCCGAAATAAAACTAAAAATGGTGGTACCGGAAGTACCGTCCGGCCAATCCACACCAAAATCAATAGGTCTGGTTTTTGGATTAATACAAATTTTCCTACAAAATTTCGTGATTATCGGAAAAAAATTGCGACCTGTACTGTGGGAACAAGAAATTGACTTGTATCTATCTATCTATATTGTGTAATAATATATATATATATATGAATTCGAGGTATTGGTGCCAAAATTTTTAGGAGGTCATAAAACGAAAAACGTTCCCACCCCCAACTCGGAGGGAGGCTAATACCGCACAAAGCATAAAAGTAGATTTTCTAAAGAAAACCTACTTAAAAATTAAGAGTTGTTCGTTTTTAGTTTTCATTTATTTTTGTATATGTACTGTAAACAACGAAACAACATTACCACCTCCATTTTATTTTTCATTACTATTTTCTCTTCCTACTTTTTTTACCATTGTTATCTACCCTTTTTCATACAATTCACACATAAAACAATGGTAAAAATTGGGTGGTGGACACTTTTTTACAACTTGAATCAAGAAGCATTTTCAATGCTAAAAACAAAATGTAAAATTGCTAAGTTAGTGGTCAGCCAAGAGTAATGATTAGGTGATAAGCTTTGCAATTGAAAGGTTGCGAGTTCGAGACCAGTTACCGCTGTCACACTCAAACACAAAATTGAGATGTATGAATGTTCTATTAATCCATTCTATTGGTGCTTCAATATGAGATGGAAGAATTTATGCTGGTAGACCTTTGACTATACAACTGGACCAGTAAAGAACGATGATTTCTGGTTAGACAAGCCGGCGCTAAATAGGCAACCACAGCGTACCTTTTGACGTACTTTGTTTTGCATTTGTGTATGCTATCCTTGCGAATTTAAGTAATGTATTTATCAGATGTATTCTAAATTCATTAACTCAAGCCAAACGTCGAAAATACGCAAGAGGAACTCTGGAGCTGCTTACTTTTTCACCGGCATGTCTTGACATCAAAAATTACATTGGTCTTATGAAACTTTACGAGTCCAGTACTATACACAGTCAAAGTGGTAGACCATTAGCCACCGGATTCCAACCATTCCCATCATAAATTCCGACATCAAATAATATGTCCTCAAGACATTGGTTAAAATGGCAACGTAGCCATAGTCCAATTTAAAAAATAAATACCTATTCAGATAACAAAATTAAGGCAAAAATTCGTCGAGAACAACTCAACTTGACGCGAAGAAAATAACTAAATTTTCAATTGCTCAAAGAATATTTGGTCAAATTTTATGTAAAATATCGCTTTCACTGAAAGACACGCAAAAATCAAAATTAAAAACTGAAAAATCAAAATTTTCAAGTTTTTTAACATACCTGTAATGAATTGAAATATTTGAGCACAACACTTTTGTTTTCACCTCGTCAAATATCCTACTTTTTTCTTCATGGTGATCATCACACACCATCAGTGATGAGCTCATTGGATACGCGCTATATGCGGGGCATCTCTCATGAAAAATAGTAAATTTCGAGAACTCTCGATAAGTTCTTCAAAACACTTTCTAGTACATGAATTTCAAATTTGTAGGCTATTAATATTGTTTTTGTTTATTCTCCGAAAATACATATCTTTCTTTTTTCGGCATGATTGCCTGTTTAGTGTTTTTTGAGCGCATACTCTCAGGAAATTTCATGAGCTCATCACTGCCTACCACCCTCTCTACCCTTCAGTTTTATTATCCCCTCGCAGACATTTACCCCATAACCTCACGCCTTCAGCATATTACGTTCCTTTCTGATTTTCTTTCATCACTTTCTAATTCTTATTTGTTTCCTTGGTATGGGTTCCTGCGGTCACCCCTAACGATGTATAGGAATGAAATAAGAGCTGGCAGCTACCTGCCAAATTTTTCCCCATTCTGTTTCTGCTCCTAAGTTTTTATTCAGCAATTGGTTGAAAATCAAGCCATCTTTCCAAGCACTAGGAAATGGTTTTCAAAAGACGCAGATTTTTTTTCTCTGACTAATTCTCACCCTACTGCTCCTTGTGTTCTGATTCAACACTTCCCCCTTGCTTGTCCCATGAATTTATTTCTTTCAAATCGAATTAAACTTTTTTTTTCAGTCACGGAAATCATTTTGGAAATTTTTCCTTTCATCTGACAACTTTATTTCTCCCCTTATGTGATCACTTATCCCATCCAAAGATGATGAAAATACAAAAAAGTTTTCACTACCTAACGCAGTTAATTAACTGTTTAACTTACCTACTTACTGCGTAGGTCATTAGTCAACATTGAAACGATCAATAATTTCTCAGAAGTAACACAAATGAAACCCAGAGAAATGATGGTTGGATTTTAAAAGGATATGTCTGTACATATTTTTTAATAAATCATTTTAAATTCGAGAAAAATTCGTAATGAAAAGTAAGAACTAGATACCTAGGTATACTCAGTCCACACTAAGAAGTGCGTGACGTCAGAATCACTTATGGATCTAGTGGTTGGTTAGGGTGAGGAAAAAGGTATGTAGGTAGCTATTCACACTGTTATACCGCGTGATAAGCATCAATTGAGGTTATTTTGTAGAGTGAGCAAACATCGTGTTTCAAGCTGACATGTTTGGATATGTTAATTCGTTCATCATTTTTTCAAATGCTTTTAAATTTCTCATTATCTAATGGTCAGCACCTAACACATTTCATACAATCATAACATACCATTAACGCATATAAACTTACAGATAGTTAATGTGACCATCAAAATTTATAATTCATTTTCTCCAAAACCTACTTTTTCCGGCGACGCTTACTGCGCTAGAGTTTTTTTCAATTTTTATTAATTTTCAATGCCCTCCTCTCGTTGTTACAAAGTGTGAAACCTGTGAATTTTTTGTATGACGATTCATATTAGTAAGCATAATTTGGCAGATCGATTATTCAATAATGTTCATTGAATAGTAAATTATGAATAGGGAAAAGCCCAATTACGCAGGGTATACAGACGCAACTTTTTTCCTTCCAAAATTATGAGGCTCGTGCCCGCCCGTCAATTGTTCATTTTTATTTTTTCTTAAAAGACGAATTACCTGCCAACAATTTAGATACATACTAACTTCATTATTTTTATTTTGTCAAATTTTTGTATAGAAGTTCAGTTTACTGCTCAGTAATTTTCTCTGGTTAGTAGATACCTATTAGAGTGATCAGGAAAAATTTCCATTATTTTCTTCAAAAAAAACTTTGTAACACTCGATTGAACCTCTGCCACTGGTTAAAACCACAGCTTCCTCAAAAAATTTTAGACCAAACTGTGGTTTAAATGGTGACTGAGTTTTATACAACCAGCACTTGAGTACTTACCTACCTTTACTTATTTTTCATTTATTTACTCATTATTTTTTTCGAAATTAAACGTTGTTTTAAAGGTAGGTTGGTAGTTTAATCGTACAAAATCCTGAATTTGAACATGGCCGAAGTTAAAGCTAGAATTGGAATACTGATAATTTTTAACCAGCTAGAAAATCTAGCTCAGTCTTAAATGTAATCTCCTGTACCCCCCTAAATGGCACCAATTATAAATATTATCATGATCCATTGTAAAATTTTAAAAAATAGAGAACATTTAGGACCTATCGTCTTTTCATGTAGGTATTTTCTTCAAAAAACTCCTAAAATTCACTCGATAATAAGCATAAAGTTCACTGTCGTACGAAGAGTTTTCTTACGTATTATATTTATCATTCTTTACTGAACAGTGATGTTGCAGTGATAGCTCTGTTCAGTGAGCTATAAGTATAAAGAAAGTTAGTGAAAAATTTCAGATTAATGGAAATAGTCTAGTCCATTTATTGTCGTACATTTAAACTGTTGTTTTGTTAGATATTTGATAGCCTACCCAATCATTAGTCATTATTCATTGAAAGGCACTAACTGTTCCCATATATATTTGCACCAAACGAAGAATAAATGCTATTCTAAAAGTGAAATTTAGGATTGAATGAGCCTCCAGTATGGGTAGAAAAAAAGGATTTAAATTAAAATTTAACGACTATCTACTTCGTAAACTTTTGATGGGCCAAGTTTTCAAATAACAAACTTTCGAGATACTACCTTTTATAAAGTATTATTGTCGAATTCCATTCGTAAAGGTAAACCGCAAAAAGACGATTTTCCACCATTATTCCCATTTAAATCGGCGTCGACAAGTCCTTACTGAAGCCAACGATTGATCATTTTTTGTTTTCTCTTTCAAGTTAAATTAGTTTCCTTGCCAAATTCTTGGAGAATACTTACGCATTTGCTGTTCAGAAAAACTGAAACAAAATAGTCTACTGGGTAACTTTGAATTTTTTTTCCAAGTTCATGAAGATTTCATTCGAATCGTTTCAACGTCGATTTGCTAAATTAATTTCTAATGTTTGTGTTCGCAAATGCGAATGAATGTTTATCCTTAAGGGTATTACTTTTTCAGTTTAGCTATGAACAGGGTGGAGCACAGATGTATTCTTTTTTAGAGTATTTACTCACTTTGCGGACGAAAAAAAAAAGAACTCGACTTTCTTTTGGTCCGAAATGGGCACTTTACTTTTTTTTTTTTCCGCATACCCACTATTAGATTAGTAGCCAAATTTTATCAGAAATAATTTTTTTCACTCTTTTATCGTGTTTTTTCCCATAATGTTGTAAATGTAAACGTTTAAAAAAAACAAAAAAATATTTTAAATTACCTTTTATTTTTTTTAATTATTATTTTGTAGTCACATAGTTAGGTACTCTTTTCCCTCGAGAGAAGTCGATGCTCCTTGGCCATGAAGTTCACTAATAAAATTAAAGAAAAACGATAAGCGGCTTTAAGTTTTCACGACCGTATTGAGAATAAAAACAACAATAGTTCAACTAGAAATTCGAAGAAACGAAAAATTTTGAAGATGAAATATCACTTAAATTTTTAACGAGTGGTTTGGCTGGCTTAGTGGTTGGGTGCTTGGTCTTGCAATCGATATATTGTGCGTTCGAAACAGCTGCCGTCACTCCCGACCCAAAATGCAATCTAAAAATATCTCATATTTATATTTTTTCCTCAATTTATTTCTTTTTCTGTTTTTTTGTTTCTGAGTATGGTTATTTGTGATACAGTTGCAAAAAGAATAAATTTCCCACTTTGCACGCGAGTCACACCCTATTTTTTGCAACATAACCCTTCCCCAAAAACAAAAAAAAAAGTCAAATATTTGTTTGTTTGAGAGAAAAATAATAATGAATAATTTTAATTATTTTTTAACCAAAACATCTTTGCACTCCCCACTCTTTTAACTTCAGAAAAATTATTCGAAAAATTTTTTAGAACCAAATAATTAATTTAATATTTAACTTTAGAAAAACAAAAAACTGAGAAATTAGTCGAGCCGTGTAACGAGAAAGTCAACTCGAAAGCACGTACGTCCAATAATATTTTTTTGCATCTTATTGAAATTCCTAACTTTTTGTTCAGTTAAGGGACACTAAAAAATGTATTTTTCGGTTGGGTATTGCAAAAAAGTAATTTTCTCTACACCTCGAGTAAAAAGTCTCAGTATATCTCACTAGCTAATCCGTCCTACATCAACGAACCCTCCAATTGATGGGTAATATGGATATATAGGTAAACACGAAAATTCGTGCCAACATTAGAAAACCCTAAAACGGACGTAGACTATCTGCATATACGCAATAGGTATTTTTTGTCTGTTTTCAAAGTTCACCAGGATTTACAGCAAAGTCTTTAGATAGCTTAAGATTCGCTGAACCAACAGACTGAGAACAGACAAAAAAGACCTACTGCGCATGTGCAGTTAGTCTATGTTCATTTTGAGGTATTATAATCATGGCACCCTCGATTAACATCGACGAGATACATTGTTGGATGTCCATACACCTATATTATGATCGAAGAACGCACTCTATTAATACTAATCGTTAGTGGTGCTGTGATTAGGTGCTCGGTTTGGCAACCGAAAGGTTGTGAGTTCGAGACTGGCCACCGTCACGTTCCCAACCCAAAATGGCGGTGTCACATTTGGTTAAGTTTTATTGGTGCTTCAGTGTGCACGATTGAAAAATTTATGCTCGTTAGACTATCGATCACTGGATCTCGACCATACCCTTGCCACACTCTGGCAACAGATGTATTCTAAAGACGCCGAGTAAAATGTCTACGTAACAAGAGGCCGTTTAAACCCACCTTCCAAAAAAAAGAAACTTTGTGATGGTATACCGAGCAAATAAATGGCCAATTTATTCGTCTTGTGGATGAAACATGGTTCACAAACGGTTCGCTTTCTGCAATACCATTATAATTTGACATGATTAAAGGGGAAAAAACGATCCACGTTTGCCTTGGCAGAAAATGTCATTCTACTAGTCACTGACAACGTGTTATACTTTTTGCAGGCTAAAATTCAGCGAAAATTTGTTATATCCTCTATAAATATTTTATTTGGTCAGTTTTAAGTAGAGATAAATCTATTACCAAAAATATAGCTTTTTTTTCTCCTATCTATAGATTATTTTTCGGTACCCTGCTTGACAAGTGAGAGAGGTTTGCAACGACATCGTAGAAAATTTGGTTCTAATATATGCCGCATTTGGTATTCTATTCGCGACCCTAATACGATGAGAATATAGCAATTTTAAAAAGTGTAAGCGGCGAAGTGTATGGTACGTAAAGGTATAAGGTTACCGCTGTCCTCCATTAATAGGAGCGATGCCGGAAAAGGTAAACCATCTGTCTCCTATGATCCTTACTCGGTTATTGGAAAACTGTTCGTAACCATCATCGTCATCATTGTGTTTTGTTTTAAATTACACTGCAAATTTCTTCAAAAGCTACTTACGCTGTGTATGGTAAACCATAACCGGTGAACATATTCTTTTTTTTTTTTTTTTCTGTGTGGTATAGTTGTTCGTATTTCTGTCCCTTCCTCCCATAAAGTAAATTTAAAAAAAATAGTTATTCGAATATGATACGGATTTAAAAATTTTTATCCTTAGTGCACTGAAGAATACGTCTGAATGGAAGAAAAATGAACTGCATGCTGTCATGGCTGTAGCCACGAGTCCTGTGCGCACTGGCGATGCGCAGAGGACTCGACATGACTGGAGAGACTGGGTTGAGGCGACGCCAACCAGTTGTCTAGCAGCGAGGCGAGAGCTAAGGTGTGTGAAAACGATATATTTTATTCGTCCTTGTGACGTTAAACCAACACAAGTAAACTCCTCCACTACATGGTAGCAGGAGCACGGTGTCTTACACTGGACCTCGAATTCATTAATTCGTCTTCAATCGAAATTTAATTTCGCGAATCGAAACTTGGTTTTGGGGTTCGAAAATTAATTTCGCAGATCGAAACTTGGTTTCGGAATTCGAAAATTAATTTCGCAGATCGAAACTTGGTTTCGGAAATCGAAAGTAAATTTTGCAGATCGAAACCTGGTTTCGAAAACCGAAAATTAATTTCGAACATCGAAATTCGATTTCGGAAACCGAAATTTAATTTCGAACCCACACGCTTCCACTAGTCATAGACTCTCACACGTACCTAGTACGCACTTAACAGTCTCGTTAAGAATTAACCTAACAGTTAATCCCAAACCTAAACAGTTTGATTAACGAGACTGATTCTCAATTCAGTTATATTTCTCTATACCCCGTATAGTAAATCACCTCCTAATTGTTAATTAGTAAATAAATGGCGTTCGTAATTGTCGCTCAAATAACGCTGACGAAAAAATAATTTTCAATTATTTTTCCGCCGCCCCCAGCGCCATTTATTACGTATATTATTACGTATATTATTCCAAGAATAATATACATCGAATTCAAAAATTCGTCCTAAAAATATTTAGGCTGTATCAGATACAGAAAACTTCGCTAAGCGTTAGCGCATATGGTATATCCGTCCTTCAAACCGAGAGAGATGGGAAAAATTTTTTACCATCCCTATCTCTCTCGCACTCACGCGTTTTAAAAAACGTTCCAGAAAAGAGACGAAAATACCATCTTTTCGATCGAATTTCTGAGGAAATGTAGCGATCGTGTTGAAAACAAAAGATTCGCTTCAACCAATCGGCTCACACCAGCCGATGAACAGTTGAAGATGTTCGTATGAATTTTTTGTTGAATACGCACACATACGTAAAAGGGTTTGTAACCCTTTGTGCATTTACGCACACAAACGTAAATTATGCATAATGCTGCAGCAGCAGCGACATCAGCGTGTTTAACACGGCGTACCCAGGGTGTACGAATAGATTCACGATCACAATCATTTTCGTGTAAAATTGTGATCGAGTTAAATGTGCGTTTCTGCAATTGACCGTTTTTTGCCCAATTAATTCGCAATTTTGGCGTAAGTTATTAGTTTTTTCGTAATTAATTACGCAATTTGTGAACTTCATTCCCCCCGGAGTATAGTGGTGTAGTTTCCATTTGGTGCAGCTACTTAATCACAAGCAAACCGTAAGTACACTTACGAAAATTTTCAATCTTTAGTATATCGTCTAAAGTGCCTCCATATTTTCAATATGCATTCGTAACCCATTGTTACGAGCCTAAATTATAGGTATTCGGACTCAAATTATTTAATTTTTATTGATTTGTTACCCAAATTTGTAACCTCAATATTTAGTCCGAACAAATTGAAAGCAGCCAAGATCGCATAACGATCTTAGCTGCACATGGCTTAATAATTCTATACGTAATTTAATTACGAATTCAATTCGGATTGTGACCCCATGTTTGCGCTGAAATAAATTCCTGGCTGCATAAAACATGGAAACCGAAATGAATTCGAATATCTTTATTCGTTTGTAAAAATTTCGAAATCGATGTTTCGCCCACGGGTCATGCCCGATTTTTCGTTTTTTGCAAAAACTTAGGAAAAATTTCGAAAAAATTTTTTCGCAAAATCGAAAATAATGTTTTCGCCCACGGGTCATGCCCGATTTTTCGTTTTTCCTAAAAACTTAGAAAATATCGAAAAAACAAAAAACGATTTCTTAAAATCGATCGATCATGACCCTCTCAATTTTAATTATTTCTGTTCTCAGAACATGAGTATTCAGCAGAAAAATACGTCGCGTAGCGACGACATCGATGTCCTCCTCGATCCAGAGTCATTACTGATGGAAGAGGAGGAGCAAACCGAGGCATCAACGCTTTGCGAGACAGATGCGACCCCAGCGCCACAACCGTGCTGGGTAGATGAAATCGAGGTGGAGGAGCTGCAAAAAGCGGCGGCTATTCTGCCGGGCACGCAGCAACCTCCGAGTCACCCATCAACCACACCCGTACGAATGGACGTACAGCCCATCAGCCGAGCGTCCACTCACGGCACGAGCGACGTCACCGATAGTGACGATGAGCGCGAACAGTTCGTAGCGGTACTCGAGGATGCTGAGGAGTACGCAAAATCGCTCGAGAGAAAACTCGAGCAACCACACGTACCACAGTACGAAATCAACGCACTGTCTAATGAGGACAGTGCGATCGAGGCGACCATTCGAGACGTGGCCTCGCAAGAGAAACCTTGCGCAGGGCCAGGCAGGTAAAACGAAAGTTGCTGGTCCTGCAGTCGACCATAAAATCGAATGTGCAGCAGCAACAATCGCACCACCCGTCCCCATTCGTACCGGAGGTACGCGAGGACGCTACGGAGAAGCGTCGCCGGGAGGAAAAAGAACGCTGGGACTCTAGGGCCTTGGAACTAGCGAGAGAGCTTGGAGACGCTCTGCGTAAGGAGGCCACCGCCCGTAAGGTGCTGACCTCCTCGCAGAAAAAAGTCCGCGAGCTCTCCGCTAAGGTTCATGAGGACCTTGGCGTCCAAGCAGCGCAATTCATTCATCAATACCTCCCGGATGCCACCAAAGCTACCGAACGCGAACGTTCGCCACCGCCACCATCACCAGCGGAGCATCGAACCCTGGCAAGGGGAGAACGGGGCCATCCAGGAATGGTGACAGGTAATGACAATTCAAATTCATTAGACAATATAACGTTTCCTGAATTAAATGAGGGTGAACCTAGCCCCAAAAGGCAATGTTCCAACCAACCCTCATTATCTCAAAATCACTCACAATCAATCGACACGTCGTGTCGCGAGCTATCGCAAAACTGGATAGAAAACGTAACACCCCTAGCAGTAGCGATGGACTCAAACTCCATTGAAAAACCAACATCCGAAAACTACATTTCGAAATGTTGGGAACATGATCCAAAAGATCAAGTTGATGCCGGGTTTGCAAATCTCAAACCACCTAAATTTTATTTAGAAAAGTGGGATGGCGATATCCTAGGCTATCCTGGGTTTATTAACGGATTTAACAATTACGTTAACAAACGAAAAGATATCGCTATTCCACAAAAGATCAACCTACTGCAAGGGGCTCTACCGAAAATTTTAGTAGAGAAAATAAGTCATTTTTCCCCTGACAACGTTGGCTACATCCAACGCCTAAAATTCCTAGATAGTAGGTATGGGGACGAATCCAAGATTCGAGCTGAAATGTGGCTAAAAATAACTGCATACACGGCGACCACTAACGATACAACGTCAATCTTAGACACGTTAGACACTCTTACCATTATGGTAGATAGGTATCGCTTACTTGCAAGAGTAATCGATGAGGAACAACTATTCAATATAGTAATTAAAAAATTTCCTCCCCGATCGTACCAAAATACTTTAAAAAGTAACGAACGCAATGTCAAACATTTGTTCGAAGCGGTTAGATCGTTCATTAAAATTAGGGAATTATCGGAGCCTATCTGTACCTCTGTACCAAAAAAGGTCGATAAACCTAATCAAACCCCACAAAATAAAAATTCCTCTCAACCTAAAGGCAGGAGAAATTTTGCGATAATCTCTTCAGAAAAGAAAGCGAACGAAAGAGGAGAGAATAAATCCAATCCTCGAAAGCGACCAGCACCACGTTCGAATCGTACAAAATATAGGGACACTAATGAATCTCTATCTACTACAGATGCAGAAGGGACCCTATGGGTCCAACTCCCATCCGGTCAACGCATACCGGCCTCAACGGTCCATACGCCGCCGACTCCAAATACGCCTTGTATTTTCTGCAGTGGTGACCATCACAGTCACCTATGCAGAAAAAAGGGTACTTTGGAGTCCCAGCGCGCACATTACGAGCGATACCGGCTATGTCATCGATGTGCAACATCGCATACCAGTACCAGGTACTGCAAGGCGCTACCACCCGCGAACTGTAAATGGTTCCAGTGCGGAAGTAGCGAACATCACTCCAACTTGTGCCCTGTGATTGAATATCCAATCACGGAGGGCAAAGTTGCGGCCTGGATTGAGCAGTTAAAGGACTGCAAGCAATACTTGCCACCAGGTAACCTGTTTGATAAACAGCAACAAAAATTACCTGTACCCGATCCTAAACAAACTGTACAATTACAGACGACTGCAGCTTCCGCCGTAGAAACCGCTAGTCTCGTTGCCCAGCAACGCCAAGAGGATGAGAACCTGAGTTCCGTGTCCGCTGTTCCAGTGTTAAGTGAGTGCCTATCATTTTTTACTATTAAAGATAATGACGCTCATTTCTTAACGTTTTCATCGTACATTCTCGCTCCAAATGCCAAACAACCAGTGAAAATTAACGGCTTTTTTGATTGCGGAAGCAAACATAGCTATATGTTTTACACATATGCCTATAAACACCTCAGAGAAAATTTTTCTGAGTTCGTAGAAACAATCAAATTTCGAGGCCTAGCTGGACAAACGTCAAAACAAATTCGCACACAAATTGTAAAATTTGAATTATTTAAACGCGATGGAACTAAAGTTCAAATGGAAGCCAATACGGTTCCACACATCGCGAATAACCTATCCGAATTTGATTTTGACGAATTCAAAAACCGTTACCCACGATATTCTAATATCGACTTTTCTGGCTTGGACCGAGAATCTACGATACATTTATTAGTTGGTAACAATTATATGTGGTCGTTTATAAAGCACATTAAACAGTTATCACCAACCTTGACATTAATCGAAACAGATTTTGGAAAAATGTTAGGAGGTTTCTTAGGAAAACCAACCGAATGTGACGCATTCGAACCATCATTCTTCACATCACCTGAAAGTATCGAAAATTTTTGGAAATTGGATACCCTTGGTATCGAAACCAAAAACCTCGTTGAGGACGATGCCGAAACTGAGGCATTGCACTTATTTTATAAAAATATAAAATTAGTGAACAACCGATACCAAATCAGGTGGCTATACAAATATAGCCCACCACCATTAGTCAACAATAGACAGTTAGCATTCAAACGATTAGAAAGGCAATTGCCCAAATTGCAGAAAAATCCAGAATTTTTCGTAAGATACGATCAGTATTTTACCTCACTAATCGACTTAGAAATGATCGAACCTATCGAAAACGATAGACCCGCGGAGGTAGTACACTACTTACCACATAAGGGTATCTACGATCCAACAAAAAGCACTCCACTCCGAGTAGTCTTTGATGGATCGGCCAAAACAAAAAAGTCTAACTTGTCATTGAATGACTGTATGCACAAAGGGAAAGTACTATTAGCTGACCTAATAGCAATGCTTGTAACCTTTCGTAAGAATCCTTACGCAATAATCGCTGATATTAAAAAAGCGTTTCATCAAATCGGATTGCACTCAGATGACAGAGATGTCACGTGGTTCCTATGGATTAAAAATCCTAACAATCCGTTAACCAATAGCAATTTGGTAACATTTCGATTTTGTCGGGTTCCCTTTGGAATCATAACGGCACCATTCTTACTTGCAGCAGTGCTATTACATCACTTCCGATTGGTCGATATGGAGTTCCATGACAAGTTCTTAGAACGATTTTACGTTGATAATTTAATTGTTTCCGTACCAACGTACGAAGAAGCAATCGATTTATACATCAAATCGAATAAATTATTCAACGATATCTCAATGGAACTCGCCCAATGGGGCACCAATTGTAAACAGCTAAGAGAAAACTTTAACCCAATGCACGCATTGAGCAACCCAATTATAAAAGTGCTTGGCCTATATTGGGATATGGACCATGATGTACTTTACATGCCCAAACCAAAACCGTTTACGTCCCCATGGACGAAACGCATATTCCTTAGGTTACTATCGTCATTTTATGACCCTTTAGGTTGGTTTGCACCAGCATTCGTTCCGTCGAGAACGTTCATGAAAGTACTCTGGTCCAAGGGATTGAAATGGGATGAGAAAATCCCAGACGATCTAGAACCAACGGCCACTGAGATAATTACTGATCTCAGCAATAGCCTAAACTATTGTATACCTAGACAATTCTATCTAGGCTCTTACAATCCGAATACCTACCAACTACACGCATTCGTAGATGCGTCACAAGTAGCGTACTCAATGGCAATATATATCAGATTTAGCAATACTAAATCAAATTGTCATGCAGTACGATTTGTAATAGGAAAAGCACGCATAACACCTATGCGACTGATAACAATTCCTAAACTCGAATTGATTGCAGCACTTATAGGTGCACGTGGACTACGTTCCCTACGTAAACCGCTCAGTTTACAGAACGCACCAACATTCTTGTGGTCTGATAGCAAATGTGTTCTCACATGGCTATTAGAAAGAAAAGTCCATCCACAATTCGTAAAAAATAGAGTCGACGAAATAAAAGGTATAAAACCTGTTGAATATAGATATGTCCCATCAACGGACAATCCAGCCGATATTGGCTCACGTGGTTCCTCTATCCACAAACTCTCAGAATCACTTTGGTGGTCCGGTCCAACTTGGCTATCTCAAGATGAAAAATCTTGGCCAAAAACCGATTTGAATATAATCGAAAATCTACCAGACGAACCAATCAAAATAGATACGCCTGTATTTCATACAATGAAAGAAGTTTTATCTTCAACTTCTAAACAATCCGTATCCATAACACTTGATGACGAATCAATTTTTGACAAACGTCATCCTGCCAAATACTTAAGGCAGATGAAATCTGCAAAAAGATTCATACCACACTTCTTCATTGGTCCAAATACAGATCAATGTGAAGTGACACTTCCAGAACCCGAAGTTCTGTCGCAGCAGTGGATAGCTGATCCACCGAACCAAACTCAGCCACTTGATTTGACAATTACCAAATCATGCTATATTCCGAAAGATGAAATACCTTTCGAAAGTTTCATACATCTACCGTTGAACACTCCATTCAACATAGATATAATGAAATATAATACTTTATCGAAACTCGTACGCACACTTCTAAAATGTATAGAAGCCGTACGACGATTTAGTAAACAACGAATAAGGAGGAAAAGATTAATTTCACCTTATGCATCGTTAGATTTCACCTTTCATTTTGCTCTACTCTGTTTCATCAGAGCTGACCAAAAGAAATACTTCGCAAAACTACTCGAAGTATTAGAAAAACGAAATCACCCTCCGTACATCCTGTACGAAAAATTTCATATCCTGATTGATCCATCTGGGATATTACGTACTGTAAATTATCTACCCGATATTGAGTACGCAAGAGACATGCTATCACCAATACTGATGCATCCTAAGTCTCACTTAACAAAATTAATTCTGATGCATACGCATCTGAAAAACGTACACTCTGGTACGAAATTTACCATAGCGGACTTTAGAAGACACTATTTTGTGCCAAAATCACTAAAAGTGTTACCTCAAATTCTAAAAAAGTCATGCACGCTATGCAAAAAAGCTGAAACAAGACCGTTTAAACAACCATCTTTTTCAGCTCTACCAGACTTTCGTCTGGTACCTTTCGTAAATCCATTCACCTATACAGGTGTGGACATATTTGGCCCATTCATGGTATTTGACAAATACCTGCCAAAAACAAAAGCACAGTTGGCAACTCCAACTACAACACCAATTAAAAATTGGGTGTTGATCTTTACGTGCCTGTCCACGAGAGCTGTACACCTACTCTCAGTGTCAAATTTGACAACCGAGGACATCTGGACAGCGTTCTTAACATTTTTCGCAGATAAAGGCACGCCAAAAGTTATCCTATCCGATAACGCAGCGCAATTCCATTTAATTGCGACGTACTTACCAGAGTACTGGAAAACGTTCTCTGAAGAACGAAAAATAAACACTAGCTTAGATGAAAGGGG
The DNA here is from genome assembly GCA_011428145.1 of Ericerus pela. Lineage (NCBI taxonomy): Eukaryota > Metazoa > Arthropoda > Insecta > Hemiptera > Coccidae > Ericerus > Ericerus pela. The sequence continues at coordinate 149,183 of WOFM01000053.1, read as the reverse complement.
CATTAAATGGCACTTCATCCCAGCTAAAGCACCATGGTATGGTGGAGTTTATGAAAGACTGATCGGCATTATAAAACAAGTGTTCTATAAAGTCCACGGTCATCGGTCAATATACAAACATACCTTTCAAGCAAGTTTGAAAGATATACAAACAATGATCAACCGAAGGCCACTATGCCCATCTCCAGATGAGCTAGACCAGTTGACATTGACACCCGCACATTTCCTGCAGGCAAACCTAGGTTACCTAAGTAACCCGATTAATGAATCGATTAAAGACCCAACTCCCACAGCAAAACAGCTTATGGAGACTTGGAAGCTCGACCAAGATTACCTAACAAATCTTTGGCTAACTTGGAAGAGACAATATCTCTTATATCTAAGAGATAGACCACCAACTGCGCTATCTAATCCAGGGCGCACAGTACCATTTGTACCGAAAGTAAACGATATAGTACACGTTTTGGACTACACATCCAAACCTGGCGTTTACAAACTTGCTAAAATCATTGATTTAGAGAAATCTCGTGATGGACAAGTGCGTCACGCAAAAATAGAATTCTCAAGCAAGCAAATATCTACAAGAACTCTCAAGTTCTTAGCTCCACTGGAGTTAGATGACAGAGACGTAGATATCATCGATACGTAGTATCGTTCTCCGCTAGATCTCTCCTGATTATGACAAAAATAGACTGGACTGACAAGCCAATTTACTGACTTTGGGGTACGCCATAATTGGACATTATGCTCCTAAAAACGGCATAACTACGATTTTTTGGCACCCACTATTACTGTCATGTGCTTTATAATCAGCTTCGGGTAATAGGTGGCAGAGTGCACTACTTTAAGCATCGTCGATGCCCATACGATACGCTAATTCCCAACTATTCCCTTTTACAGAATCTGTGATCTACGGCCAATAACTCGTCTCATCCTCAATCATGCAGCGTCCGGCTATCGAAAAGAACTTTCGTCGAAAGTCTCTTTTTTCACTTGTCACCGTTACGGGATCGTAACGACAGAAAAACAAGAAATTTGTTCCTATTTCTTATTTCTGTACATATCTATTTTCACATGTTCCTATATTATAAGTGTTATGTTTGTTGTTTTTCTTTTATAATAAAATAACATCTTATATATAAACATGTTCGTCTAATCTTTTTAGATTTCAGGAGAATCTTCGGAGGTGGCCACCGATGGCCACCCAGGAACACCGCCCCCAGTGTCATGGCTGTAGCCACGAGTCCTGTGCGCACTGGCGATGCGCATAGGACTCGACATGACTGGAGAGACTGGGTTGAGGCGACGCCAACCAGTTGTCTAGCAGCGAGGCGAGAGCTAAGGTGTGTGACAACGATATATTTTATTCGTCCTTGTGACGTTAAACCAACACAAGTAAACTCCTCCACTACACATGCCTCTGCCGTTAGCTTTTATATGCGGACTTAGGTTTAATTTGCGATTTCTCTGGCAGTTGTAGAGCAAATGGGTACAAAAACATACTTATACTCAAAAAAAAAAAAAGGGTATCTTGAAATTCACTACAAATTTTATTTTAGCGAAGAGCGGTCGACAATTACAGCAATTTTGGGTCAGAATTATTTCGATAAAGAACAGCCTGCGATAAATTTAATTCACCTTTTATCACCATATTTCTATCCCTCTCAGAGATTCTGCAGTATAGTAATTAAGTTATTTTACTAAAATTTTAGAAGTATAGACTCGAACTTACAATAAGTGATTATTATTATTCTTTACGTAGAATTTCGAGGAAAAATTGATATGATATTATGACGCAAAGTCAGGGGTAGATTTGTTTTTCGTTTCAAGAACATTAGGAAACTTTTGGCACTATTAGCTGAAATTGATATACATCAACATGTCGGTTTCACACGGTACAGGTAACAATTTTTATCCGATCATGATCATGAAATTTGGTGAACTTATTTCGATCTAAACAAGGATAAACCCTATTCTTTTTGGTTTAGATCAGCTGGATGTTACGTCTGATAGGTACATCATATTACATTTTTGGAGCTTTTACGGTTCTAAAATGCGTAATTTTTAAGCAATTATCTCAAAATTTGGTATAGATATTTACATTGAAACATGAAAGAGCCCGATTGATTTTAATATGGATTGGCTTTACACTGTGCCTGGCAGGTGTTATTATGTTGCATTTTATACAGTTTAATGGTTTTAAAATGAGTAATTTAGAACAAATAGTTACTAAATTTGAAACAAACAATGATTTGACTTTATTCTAACGTGCCTTTGACTTTGGTTGCAATTGGCTTTATGGTTCACGGCATGGGGGTATTGGAGTGGCTAATTTTTTATATCAGTACTCGATGAAGGTCATAATTTCTATTCGATAGTCAAGAAAGTTGGTACAACAATATTTCTAATACAATGACTAAACATACCAGTTTTCTTTTCGATCGTTTGATTTGTTCTCAAATTATTTTTTATTTAATGTGATTTTCTCTATCTGTCCCTTGACATAATAATCATAAGAATTATATTTTTCAAGGCTAATCGAGAAAAAATCTTGTTCTGTCAATTTTATATCTTTCCTTTTCCTTTTAAGTAGGTATTCTACGAAAATCCACTTATTAATTTCGATCTCATGGAATGACCCAAGGCTGAGACCAATTACGTTTTTGGTTTCATGACTGAAGGAAAATTTTGCCATTATTTTTGTAAATTCATATCAAGATGTTTACGTTTGTATGTATGTATGTAAGTACAAAGTTTGTTATCATGGAACATGTTGTTGCAAAGCAAATAAAATAACAGCAAGTCTACTTTCCACCAAGCTTCTTTGGTTCATCTGGAATTTATCTTTTCTTCTCAGAAAAGTTTTATATTCTTTACCATCGCCCCTGCGGATGAATCGTCAAACCAATTGAAATCAAATTTGTCCCCACGTTAGAATAGCGCCCAGGGACGTAGCGAAAGCCTTTTTTTTAAGGAAGAGGGAGTGAAAAACGAAAATTACTAACTGAAATTTTTAAAATTTCCAATGGCTAAAAAAAAGGTCATCATATGGCATGATTTTCCAACTAGTATATACAACCGTTAATTTTTCAAACTCCAAAATACTAACTACTGAAAAATTTTGAAATTACCCCCAAAAAAATCATTAAATTTCACAATTTTTCAACTATACATGCAATTAGTCAATTTTTCTATTTTAAAAAATATTTTTGGGAGCTTTCGTCAAATGTTTGTTCCGAATTTCGTGAAATTATGCCTTGTTGGATCCATTAAACCTCCAAAATTTTAATAATTTATAATCGGACCTACCAGAGTACCATACCGTTCGACTGATCCGGATTCAAATCAATATTTAGTCTCGTCCTCATCTGGATACAAATGTCTACAGATAAGTATAGGTACCTACCAAATTTCATGACTACCAAACAAAAATTTTGATCCCTTATTGCATTAACAAGATCTGTACATACATAAGTATTATATATAAATAATCTATAGATATCGTGTCTGGATAAGTGAACATACGAACTGAGCTTTTCATTCTAAAAGTTTCCTACGATCACGAAACCAAAAACGTACCCACCCACAACCCTAGATTGTTTCATGAGATAAAGGTTAATAATTATGTAGATTTTCTTTAAAAACCCAGCCACGTTTATATAGGGTGTCCGTGGAAACGACTTGTAAAATTGAGATATCGATATAACCTGGTACTACTAAGAAAAAAGTGCTGTGTACACATAACTGCGTACCTCCACTTTGAAGGCAAATGCAGCACAAAAAGTTTTGAAGTCTAAAAACGAAATATTAAAAAAATTACAGAAAAAAATTTTGAGTAGATATTTCAGCTTAACTTTTTACAGGGAACAAAAAAAATTATTTACATATTTTGCCTATCTTTGATATTGGAGGACCTACAGAGTCTTTTGTATGTCAGCAATTGAAACTTGACGAGCCTGGTCATAAAAAACTTTGTAGCTCCTTCAGTATTAAACATAGACAAAAAATGTAAATAACTTTTTTTGTTCTTCGTAAAAAGATAAGATGGACTATTTACTCAAAAATTTTGTTCAGATAATTTTTTTGAAATTTCGTTTTTGCCTACTTTGAAACTTCACCTGGTGTATTTGCCTTGAAAGTGAAGTTATGCAATTATGTGTACATAAAATTTTTTTTTCATGGTGCCTGGTTATATATATCGATATCTGAAGTTTCCAAGACGTTCCGTCAGACACGCTATAATAGTCACACGTTTCAGCTTTCCCTACTGAAAGCACAAGGAATGGGAGTACACGGAGTACTTTTATCACTTATTCAGAAAATGATAAGACCCGTTAGACCACCATGTTGCAGGCGTTTAACTTGCTGGTACTACAAAGAAGTTCGTTTTTAAACTCCTTATTTGACAGGGCTATTTAGGGTTATTTACCATTGATACTACCATCTTGGGTTCAGTCATTTCAAATATATACGAGATCAAATTACATTTGTGCGTTATTTGATTCGCCCGTTTATTCTCTCCGGATTCTGTAAATTTATATTGAAACGTTCTGCCTAAATCCAATTTTATGTTCGTCTTCGGTAAATAAAATTTTTTTTTGTCAGGGTAAATCATCATTACTGACGAATATATTATACAGGTCTACGCTCGCGGGAACAGGATACGCGAGAAAGAAAACGAGAAAGGCAGAAAAAGGAAGGGTACGTACCTACAAGAAAGAAAAAAAAAGGAAGTCAAGAAAATAGCCGAGTAAAATGGAATTTTGAAGGCGAGCAATATTTTACCAAACGTAAAGTTTAGAAATATTTCCATTAGTTACGGAAATTCATCGCATTTAGGCTGGTATAGCCAGGTTTTCTTAAACAGCATATATGCAGTTACGTAACGTTAACAAATGTTACTTCAATATTGGAAAAGTTTCCTGAAATTTCTGTTTTACGTACCTAATTGAACGAGGCAATGCGAATTTTTTATTTTTGTTTTTCCCCCTTTTTACAGTGCTATATAGTCGCTTTTCTGACAAATGCGACTTTGGACTTTATAAATTTTAACAAATTTGTTTCTTTTGCTTCGTTTTGCCGTCGTCTGAAAGAATTTTGATATTCAGACGTTCATTAAATATTCGTGTTTTAGCTCTTTTTTTTTCCCGTAGGTATTCTGGTTTTTTTTATTTGGCAGAGTTTGAAAACTTCGGCAAAAGTTGATATTGGTTATCTCCCCTCAACCCAACCCGTAAACGTTATGTTTGTAATAAAAGTTAGTTGTGGAACGAAAATTATTGTAATTCTCTAATATTTTCGGGTTAGATCGAAACAAAATGCACGTCTAAGCAGTTTGTGGTATTAGCATCGCCACTTTCTCTGTAAGAAATTCTAATAAGATTTACAATAGGCTAATGATTTCGAAAAATTTCACTCTCTTAAACTTTATAATGTTTGAACGTTAAAAAATGATTGAACAAGAAATATCGAGGAGCCCACGTGCGTTGATGTAGGCTAATGAATAGATTTCTTGGCGTAGGATCCACTTATTTTGAAAGCTTTTAAAGGTATAATGTCATGGTTACAGTGAGTACATTATTTAATAGAATCAACATAAAAAAAAACATAAAAAAAAACAATAGAAACCAGCTAAAAAGAGAAAATAACCCATTTAAAATTTCTCCAACAAAGTCCAAAGACTGGAATCACGAAGTTGGCGCTCTTATCCTTTATCACGTTCGTAGGTAGGCCTATACGTCAATTCCGTCTAATTTTATGACAAAAATTTTTAATAATTCCAGTACCCAGACCTTGGTGAAGAAATTTTAAAATGGTCATGTTTCTCTTTTTATGGCATTTTTACTGTTTTTTTTTTTTTGGTTTTTCAAGTTGGTTTTATTTAAAGAAAAGCACGCTTTAGTACCAGCTAGGGTGAACTGAAATATTTAATGTGAAACACATTTCAATAGCAGTCAAACGCAACACCATCTTCGTAAGAAAAAGTAGATTTTTGAAAATTATAAAATTAGACTCTGAAAGTTATTATTGAATTTTGTAAGTATTAACGTAAAATTACGCAATTAAAAATAGTCATTTCCTTCAAAATATAAAAAAATTAACTTTTGGAAATAACGTCTCACCATCCACACCAGAATTGTTAGTATGTTGCAATAAATCATAGTTTATATTTTTTGCAAATTTCTTAGTTATTGGTTCAAAATCAAGCATTTTATTGCCAAAGTAATATGAAAAACAGTAGAACTGTAAATACTGTCCAGCTGATCTTCACCAAAATCAGTAACATGTTAGAATAGTTCATAGTAAATATTTTTTTTGAAATTACGTTCCTATTTGTACAAAATTAGGCATTTCATAGCAAAAATAAAAATAAAAATAGTGTTACTGGAAGTACCCTACTGTCGATCCGAATCAAAATAAATAGAAATTTATAATAAATTATAATAAATTCGTCGCCATTGGCTAAAAATTAAAAATTTCATAGCTAAAGCGAAAAAAACAGCAATACTGGAAATACCATACAGCCGATCTGCAACAAAATCAATAAGTCAGGTTGTTGGCTAATACTACAGTTCATTTCAAATTTCATGACTATTAGACAAAAATTTCATTCTATACTGTAGTAGAATGAAATTGGCTTTTATACATACCTAATTATAAATATATATATATATAGGGACTAGCTGCCCATGGTGTCAGATTTGCTTGACCGATGACTTGGACCTCTCACCTTGACCTTGAGCTAAGTGTTCACTAATATTATACATAATAAAAACTGAAAATAAAAAATTCTCCCCTTTTTGAGCCCATTGAAGGTTGAAGAATGGGTCATGGGTCCAATGATAAAATTAACATCAAATTCGAATTCGGTGCCTCAAAAAACCTGTCCAATAATATAATGCACAATAAAATCTAACAATAAAAAATTCTGCTCCTTTTGGGCCCTTTGAGGTTTGAAGAATAAGTCTAATTGTAAAATTAACATCAAATTCGAATTCGGCGCCTTAAGAAACATGTCCAATGATGTATTAGAGACCAGTAAAGTATTACATAATAAAATCTGAAAATAAAAGATTCTCTTGGAGCATGTCCATGCACACAACCACACACTTACTAACACAGATACATTTTTTCTTCTCTCTTTCATTTCTCCTTTTCACTAAAATTCGTACTTACGTTTGCATCGTGCTAGTCATCTGCACACTTTTGATTTTAACCGGTAATGAAAATAAAAATACGTTCCACATTAACAAAAATTTAATTTAACTCAATGTGTTTGCGTTTTAGTATAAGTTAACCTAGAAGTTTTAAGAGAGTTATTTTTCCCTTTTTGATACATTTTTATTGTTTTTCTTCTATTAGGTTTATTTTTTGAAAAAAATTTGAATTCAACTTGATTATGAAGTGAAAGACGACGTAGTGAACAAATTGCTAATTGCAAAACTAAGGATTCTGACAGGACAAAAAGTTAAGACTTGCTTTGTCTGTCAGAAAACTGGGCACATTGCGAAGGACTGCAGGAATCGAGGTAATGCAACTACATCTACAAATACGAAATCTGATGCGGAGAAATCAACGTCTGCTGAGAAGAAATCTGACGCAACAAAAACGAATGACTGGAGCCAGTACCATAGTGCTAAAAAAAAGGAGCCACCAAGACCTGATGAGGTTCATAACATCAGATTAAATGATGAACTACGTGAGTTTTTTCATCAAAAAGATCGTGAATTAATGAATAGGTAATAAAGTTTTCAACACCATCCTACCTGTGAATCCATCCTATCCGATTGAAAATATGTCATCTGCCAGTGAAAATTTGATGAAATTTGATGATAATTATGATGATGAAACTGTGGAAGTAGCGGATGATAAATCTTACTTAGATTCAGCATGTGAAGTACCAATGACCAAACACTTTGAATTCCTTCATGATGTAAAGTCATTTGGTAAACCACAAAAGCTTGAGTGTGCTGATGTGAAATCCAATCTGATAACAACTCAATGCGGGAATTTGATTGTTGAAGTTACTGCTCGAGATACTGGGAAAACACAAATTGTTAAATTCACAGATGTACTGTATGTTCCAAATTTAACCCATGATCTCTTATCAGAAGAAAAACTCACGGCATCAGATGAATATGGTGTCTCTTTTCGTAGAGATTTTCCTGATGTCTACGATGTCTCAACTGGGGAGATTGAGTTCAATGGCTATGGTAAAGATAAATTAATTGTTATCTCCCATCGAGTATTTTTGGGTTCCAAATGTGATATATGCGCAAATCGTGTGATGACGCATAGGCAAGCCAAAATAGTGAAAGGTAAAGTTAGTGCTACGATTGCTAATAAGATGCCAAATGCTAAAACTATTTTACCCGTCACTGTTGCCCAAGTCCCTACCCATTTTCCCTTCCCTCTAGGTGAGAATCCTTCAGCTTTAACGCAGACTGATACAGAACTGGATCTTCCAACATCATCAAATGTTGAAACATCTTCTGGCAAATCTTGTGCATCAATCAATCAACGTACTCAACAAGAGGAATCTGAAAAGTGGCACAGACAACTGGCACATACATCAGCAAAGTATATAAAGCAGCTACAAACAAGGGTACTTGGGATTCCAACGGCGAAGTTAAATGAGATTTCTATGAAAAATTGTAGATTTTGTGTTGAGGCAAAATCGTTTAGACTTCCTCATGAGAAAATATGGGAGAAACCAATCCAAAAATTTCAAATGTTGCATTCTAATCTGCTAGAACCTGGGTATGTAACAGCAGATGGCAAAAGGTATGTTTACATCAAAATTTGTGGTTATACTGGTTATTTACATGATTTTGCTATTGGCAAAAAAAAAAAATGAAGTACCTGCATTGTTCGCAAAATATCATAAATGGTTGGAAAATCATTTTCCTGGTTACTCAGTGTCCACCCTACATACTGATAATGCCAAAGAGTTGACAAAGGGGGACATTGAACTTTACTGTATGCAGACTGGTATCAAAATGGACAGTGGTACAGTAGTCCTGAATTGAATGGTTATGTCAAGAAGAAAAATAGAACAATTTTGAATGTTGTTAGAGCACTTTTGATAGAATCAAAACTTGAGTATAAATTTTGGGTGCAAGTGTTAAAAACAGCGCAATACTTAATTAATCAATTGCCAACCAAATCTAATAGCGATTTTGCAACACCTTTTGAATTTGTGTATGGTAAAAAATCTGATTTATCTAATATTCGAGTATTTGGGTGTCTTGCGATGGTTCACATTCCCTGTGAAGTACAACAGCAATTGAATGTGAAAAAGAAAAATATGGGACGAGTAAAATTAACACCTTTGGCCGTACCTAGAATTTTAATAGGTTTCACAGATACTGGCTACAAATTACTTGAGGTAGAAACTGGTAAAATTACTACCTCAAGGGTTGTGCGTTTCTCCAAAGATGAGAATATAAATGATCTCAAAAACTGAAAACGCAATGTGCAGAATGAAATGGCAACCACTGATTCAGTAATTGACACTATTTTACCTGAAATTACTGAGTTACCAAAAGGAGAAAATCTGATTCCTGATGACGATCTATGTACAATGATAGAAGAAATTCCAATGATACGAGATTTAGCACCTTCAACGAGTAGCAGTGCAAAACCAGAAATGGATGACTATGTAGATGAAGAAGATGAACGTTTCTACAATGATCATACTTATGCAGTGCATTTCCTAGCCATGTCAAATCAGCAGTTTTGCAGAAAAATTAGGTCTCCGAGCAATTGCGTATCAAAAACATATAACGAGGCAGTGACAGGAGAATTCAGCAAATTGTGGATCGATGCTGTGAATGCTAAATTTGATGCATTAAAAAAGAGAGAAACATTCGAATTGGTGAAAATGCCTTTTGGAAAAAAGTTAATCGATACCATGTGGTTATTTACCCTGAAGTACATTGAATTTGGCAATGAACTGGTAAAAGAGCGACTTGTAGCACATGAGTACAAAACTATACATAACCACAAACTAATTGAGAAATTTTTATCAGTATGTCCTCCAGATGTGATACGATACATACTCTCCATCTCGACATATCTAGATCTTGACTTTGTATTGATTGACACAAAAGAAGCTTTTCTATATGGCAAAGTAACCAAAGATGTTTTTATTTGTGTACCAGAAGGCCTGGAAATAGACCAAAGAAATTATGCAATGAAGCTTAAACACTCATTGTATGGCCTACAAACTGCTGCGATAAAGCGGTACCGAAAATTAAAAAATGTAATTTTATCCAGCTGATTCGAGCAAGCACGAACTGATCGATATTATATATCAGAAAAACATCAGAAAGTAGTATATCACTATTGGTAACTCATGTGGATGATATGTTACTTGCGACAAACAATTCCGATTTTGGAGAGAATTTTTTAAATGTCACGAAACAAAATTTCAAAATTAAATTTGTTCATAAACCAGAATGCTACCTGGGTTTACATTTGATTAGAAACAGAAAAATGTACTTTACGTATAAGCCAAGAAAAATACATCCGAAAAGTTATCATAAATTTTGGAAAAGATAAAGATGCGAAAAGTAACACACCCTTGGAAGCAAATTTAACGATTGAAAAATCCACATATCCGTGCGAGGATAGCGAATTTAGAGGTATATAGCCAGATATACACGTCCCGACAGAATATTCGCTGTCAATAAATTGGCTACTTGCCAAGGCTACGTGGCTGTAGCACAGTTCCGCGCAATCAGGTAAAAAGTGCTACAGTTGCGCGCAAAGTGCTTTTTTGCAACCTTTCAGTTCCATGTGGGTGTGTTTTAGGCAATAGCACAGTTCTGCGTGGATGTGTTCTAGGCAATAGCACAGTTCTGGGCAAAAAGAATTCCTTGACAATACAACGCAATATGTAGTAATATGCGTAAGACTTTGAATTATACGTTTTTAAATGTTTTTCTGTATCACAATAGAAAGAGTATATTTGAGATATCTTTTCAAATCATTAAATTCTGAGTAAAGTGAGTCAAATTTGTAGTAGCATATTTCAAATATTTTGGGCATAAAAGCATATTTTTACATATATTATGGCTATTTTAAGAACATAATTGAGAATATTTGACTTTCATCTTTTTAGGGCATAAAAATTAAAATTTTTTATTTTTTCACTAAAAAACAGAAAATTTTTTAAATCTAAAATAAATTTTTTTTTAATTCGTTACACTGAAAATAATAGATAAAAAAACAATGGTTGAAGACTTTCATCAGTTCAGAAGAAACAATTCCTGAGATCCTGAGCCAAATTTTTGAAGTTCATGATAAACAGAAATAAAAATGTACAAAAATATTAAACTTCCATTAATTTTTCAATTCAGTAATTTTTTATCTTTTAAATCTGCGTTTTCTATTCATCAATAGGTCAGACTGGTTTTTCCCTTCAAAATGACACTCGTATTATTAGAGAATATTTTAGAATACAAGTATTCGCCATTTTAAGGAAATTCTTTTAGTTTGGAAAATACAATTATTGAATGCAGTGCAATGGCGGGACCTAGAGGGGGCTATGGAAAAGCGCCAATTCTGAGTCGCAGATCACAAATATATAGGTTATTCACTCAAATTCTTATGTACACTGTAGGTATACATAAATTTCTACTTTTGCTCATTTTGGTACTTTTTGAGAGTCTGCGTGGAATTGCACAGTAGATAATTTACCCGATGTGCGGAACTGCATAAAAGGTACAAATGGTGCAGAACTATCATGTCCAATAATCGGCAGTTCTACACTCGCGTGGAACTGTTGTATTTCCGGCTACGTAACCAAAGAAATTAAAACGTATACTAAAAAAATAATAAAGTATTTAAATAAAGCTATGGATTATACTGATCCTGAGATTCTACACAGTTTTATTGATGCATCATTTGGTCCGAGGAATAAGCATAAATCTGTTTCCTGTTATTTACTCATGCATAGGCGATCCATTATTATGGGCAACATGAAAACAGATGATTTCCACTGGGTCTTCCACAATAGTAGAAATCATGGCAGTGTATGAAGCGACTGACAAATTGCAAGTTTTAAAATTTCTACATAATGAAATTAATGAAACTGACACCAAAATACATATTCATGAAGATAATTCATCAACATGCAAATCACTGAATGGTTGTCAACAGAAGAAGATGAAATACCTATAATACATAAAATGCACCTTTGTATTCAATTTGGTCGAAAAAGGTGAATTCATTATTGAAGAAACACCGAGAGAACTGCAGGTAGCCGACATCTTGACCAAAGCGCTTGATCGAGGTAAAGTTGAGAAATTACGCCAGTTTTTTGTAACAAAACCAGAAGCAGAAGACACGAACTAATTATAAATACGTATTAATAATTATACATGTATAGATGAGGGATTTTATTTTTCGTTATTTGAGAATTTTTATTAAAATTTTTTTTTAATTTAAAAATAACGTAATCAAACATAAAAATGCATATATAAATTTATGTTTGAAGGGGTAATTTAATGAATTTAAATTAAAATATACAACGGAAAAATAAGGGAATATTGTTTTTATGAATCGAAAAGGCTCTTTAAAGTTTATGAAAGTCTGGATGTTAATCGATAAAATACAAAAATCCAGATATCTGAAAAATAATTGAGAAAAAAATTATTTAGCTAAAGGAGCGTAATAAAATTATTTTATAATAACTACCTATTATTGTAGTGAGGTACACCGTCATTACAATGTTAAAGATATTTGGAATAATGAAGACTTCATCTAAGTATTTCTTCATTCTCATTCCGAATAATTAGAATAAAATTCAGTAATCGTGGTTAATGTAATTTTCTAGAGAGATTAAATTTTGTCTTCTCGTAATTATTTGTACTGTGCGATGTATTTTTTTATTTTTTATTTTTGTATTTTTTTCAAGTCTGCACAAAAGGCCATTTTTATTTCTATTGTTTTGGCCACGTATGTAAATAAATTTAATTATTTTGCGGATTGAAGGGGGTGTTGGGGTTTTAACACAATCCACAACTAATGTTGGTTATTCATATGAGCTAAGCAATAGATAACGTGGTTTTATGCTCGCACTATGATAGCGATATGGAAATCGATATATTAATCAATGTTTGAGATCGATTTACACTATCGCATTATTAATAAGCTGGAGTTCCAGAGTACAAGCTCCTCTAGTTCTAAGTTCGTATATATTAACGTTTATTTTAATAAATTTTCGTTTTTATAAGAAAAAGCCTTATGTCTTTATTTAATTTTCCATCAAATTGTAAAATTGGCGTTTGTTCATAAAATCGAAGTTCGAGTTTGCTAAAATCTTTCAGCTTTCTGGCGTAGTCATCAAATAAATGGTTACCTACGTTAAAATTTTCGCTGAAATTACATGACCATAGTCAATTTTGAGGGTAAGCTAGATTGGATTAAATTTATGAAAGAATGTTTGTCTGTTGTCTCATGCTGCGTGACTTCTTTCTTTATTTTTCATTTATACACTCTCGAACTGGGAAAAGTTACCACGCGTCTTTCTGTGTAAATAGTCGATAAAACTATGAGTGGGAAAATTTCCTTTCTGCCATTCATGCGAGTGTGTTGTGTCAAAAAGGCAATGTGTACCGTCAAACGAAAACAGTTGAAATTCATCAAAAGTAATTGTACAGGTCTACGAAGTTTGCAAGGATGGTGTTTGGTGAAATTGTTTTTCAAACCAGCATATTATTTAGGTTACTATAGGTCGAATGTGGATATTATTATAATTTGACAGACTTGAGGGAGATGACGGGGGTATAAAACATTTTTTGCAACACCCACCAAAAAAATAAATGTTTTCATGCTTCTTAACTATACGTGAAGTAGGAGATTTTGCCCCAATGTCGAAGTGTAAAATTTAACGCATGGGCAGCTTGGGACTTGTTAAGATTATTAAAAGAATGTCTCGATTGCGCATGCGCTATATAACTTTTCTAACATTATGAAATTTCTGTACTTCTAGATTTTTTGAAAAAATTGTTGGTCAAGTTGCCACTTCAATGTAACACATGATTTTAAGTTCTAAAACAAATCTCTCTTATTTTACTTAATGATTTCTCAGCTCTATTTAAGTTAGAGAGTTGGGGATAATGATGCTGGAAAGAGGATAAAATTAAAAAATTTTCCCGGTAATCTTTTAATCATCTTTAGCTGCATGAAAATAAACAAACAAAAAATATGCAAATTAGTAGAAAATTTTTCGTATTTGGAATTTAGAAACTTCTCTCCTTTCTTCCAATAATTCCTCAGCCGGCATTTAAGCTAGAAATCTGGAGTTGGTACTACTGGAAAGAAGAGAAAATTTACTTTAATTTATAGGTATTCCATAGAAGTTTTTACTCATATTTAGCTAATTGACAATAAACGAATGAGAACATGAAAATAAAAGGAAAATTTGTCATTTATGTACTATTTAAATAGGTATCTGCATTAATTTTCAAAAAAAATTTTTTTGGTGAATTTTTTTTAGGGCAGGGTGTTGCAAAAAATAGAAACATTCGTGCGAAGTAGGTGTAAGCTACTCGTGTGATTTACGTCGCTTGCCTTTGGCTCGTGCTACAAAAATCACACTAGTATCCAAATCCACCTACTTTACCCACTTGTATCACAAATAACTATTGTTTAATATATTATTAAGATATTGTAGAACTGTCTCACATCATATAATTTTTTTTAACCCTCAAAATCTCAGTAAATATGCTTTGTGACAATAATTTTTTTTTTTTTTTTTTTACGAAGAATTGGTACGTCTTACGTTTTTAGTATGGGTATGTAATTCAAAAACTTTGAAGTTCGAAGAAGAGTGAGAGATTTCAAGAAGGGTCGAAGTTGGAAAATGGTGTTTTGAGACAAATGATAAACCCGAATGAGTCGCGAGGAAATTTGAATTCGATATGGTAGGAATGAGGAAAATAATTTCGAAAATAGCTGTATTTTTTGTAATGGTGTCTGGATGAGCGTACGTCCTTTATCATATTTAATACTTTGTGGGGGGGGGGAGGCACATACTATGAAAGGTGTAATGTATCCATTTTAGATATCATGACATAAAAACCACTACCATTAGGAGAAGGGCGTCTAATAGTACGTACTTAGTGGGAAAATTCTCTACTCTTTAGGATACGAGCCTGTGACCTTGATTTTTTGATGCATACTAACCCAAAGAATTGGCTATATATTACTAAGATTTTTAAAAATTTCGTTATACCAACATATGTATATACACTTATACAAATACGAGTATTCTGAAATCAGGCCTGACAAAAGAGAAAGAATAAGGTTCCCCGAGCCTGGGATTTTTAGGGCTCGGTATTCTGAAAAAAAAAAAAAAAAGTAGATTTGAAAAGTTAAAAAAAATTTTTTTTTATTTCTTTTTTCGCAAAATAGGGTCCTCTAGTGTTGTAAAATCTCTCCTACAGATAAATCCTAGATATTGCACCTGAACATAAATGAAATTTTCAATTTTTTATAGGGTCCATAAATTTTTTCTCCCTTGAGCCCAAATTTTCTCTTTACAGCCCTGACTGAAATTAATAAAATTATTTCCTCCTCAAAACTATCTGTAATGATATTTTTATATCATTCACGTCTAATTAATACTACTACTCCATATTTGTATTTTCCTATATCATTCACCATATTTTCATTCATTTATTCTTCCTTTTACTCACGTTGTTTCAGTCTAGTTCAGACTTGTCTTTCAAGTCTTGACTTGTCTGATGACATCACCATCTCTTCTCTATAAACTGTTCTCGTCCATATTCATGATTTCACTTTTTCTCCGAATATATTTCAATACCTAGCACTTATTCTAATTTCTACTAATTTCTCAGACACTCCCACTTTATGTCATATCTATTACATTTCATTGGTTTTATCCAAATTATGTTTTCTGTAACATCTAATCGTATTCATATCTCCAACAACAACTAATTCAAATCACTCGAAATATCATCCTTAGTTATTAGTCTAAAGTTCTCTATATTTCATTCTATTAATTTCATTTAAACTTGTAACAAAATACACACTCTTTTATAATTATTTCAATATTATACACTTATAAAAAGATAATATTGTTGTGTATTGTTTTGTAACGATTATACTGTTACACTATTTAGTTAGAAGATGACCTCCCAGAAAACATCAAGTGGGCGCTTACGATCTTATGAAGAACCAAAGCAACTTTGTTCCAATTTGGACAGTAAAAAATGAAGTATTACCGACTCAAATGAGGATCTTTCATAAATACTTGTGATTTTTGGAAAGGGAGAATGTTTCCTTGTTACTTATACTCTTTAAAATTACAGCAAATCAGCTGTTCTGGAAAACTTTAATATTTGGCCCAACGACTGTTATTTCATGGGGCTGATGTGTAAGTAGGCCTTCAGTCGCAAACTAACGAAAATGTTTTCATCATTATGTACAATAATTGTGTTAAGTACCTACTTAGTAGGCACACGGCGGTGTATATACGTGTGTATCTGCGAGAGTGCATTAAAAGCACTTATCGTCTTCGTCGAAAAGTAAATTTCGTTGTTCAAAAAATAATTGATTAGCACGAAATCAGCGCGAGCAATTTAATTATAATAAGAAATTCGCAGGGTGAGAAGAATAATTAAGAGAATGGTAAACGTCGGAAATGAAATGCTCGAACGTACGGAAAAGACTTGGAAAAAAGTTACTTTGACGCGATGCAAAAGTAATTGCGCTGGTGTAAACTAAATAAAATACGAAGTGAATTTGTACGATGTAAAATGTACCCATTATAAGAAAAATAGTTTACGTACCTTAGATATGGGTATCTATCTGAAATAAAACGCGAGATAAAGTGTGGAATACGTTGTGGGGTTGAGCACTATAAAATATTTAACAGGTCGAGTGGCACAATGGATGGTAAAAAGAAATTGTAGAAAATTGTCAACAGGTACTCAAGAGTACTTTTTACGTTGAAAAAAAAAAAAAAAAAAGGAAAAAAGCTTTAAGTACGCTCGATCTGTTTTTCGATTCGTTTCGAATTTTATTTCAAAAAATGTTATTGATCTTCGTTTCAGTCAATTTTCTCTCTCACACACACATACGCGCGCGCGCGCCAACTCTTTTTGGTTCTTTTGTTATGATATTAGAAAGAATAAAATATCATTGAGTACAAGAGAAAAAAATTTAGTAATAAATGAAAATTATTCTCTTGTCGTAGGCAAGTAATAGATTTTCATTTCTTTTCATTCGGTTGATTTTATTTTGCACGAAGAGAATGATTAGAAAGTTGAAAGCTTCTGCGAAATAATAAAACGAGCATTACCAGGCACCTACTTGTGTTATATTGGTTCGTTTTCAAGTCCATTACCCCAAAATATCACCATCGTATTTTACGGATAATGTCGTTGAAATAAAAGGAAAATTTTGTGAAAAAACGTCGTCGTTAGATTTACAAGGGAAGAAGTCAATCGTGCGCGACGTGGAAATTAAAAAAGGAGAAGATACGATTCTAAAATTACAGGTATCGTTCGTGCTTTCAGATAGATTTCATGAACTAAATTCCGGAGGTCATAAGTGACGATAGTAAAGAATGAAGTTATGTGAAGAAATGGGCGTAGCTAAGAGGGTAGCTACTAGGGCAACGTCCTTTAATTTTTCTTTTTGCTGAAATGCCAAAAAATAATAATAAGTACAGAAAATTCTGTTTTTTTTTTTTTTTTTTTTTTTTTGGTTTTTTATCTTTAACGGAATAAAAAATTTATTTTTAAGCAACTTTAGAAAAAGGGATTTGTTCAATTCATCCAGTATGTGGGTGGGTCATTCCATGAAAGTGAGGAAAATTGAAAATTTTTATTCATGAAATTTCATATATTATTTATCAACAAATTTTTTTATAAATTATTTGTAGTCGTTTAGTAAAGTTCAAACATAATGTTAATCGTACATCAATATCCCCTGGGAGAGGGGATAAAAATTAAAGTTATTCCGTATTACATGAGTCATAATTATAGTTGGTTATGCGGTAATGAAATTATTGTAATGTAAATTCAGTATTGTTAATATATCACTTTCCTTAAATGTAATAAATCACACCCTCCCACATCATAATATTATTTTTTCATGTACAAGTCCTCTCAACATGTGTCTAGAAATTACCTTGAAAAAAAAAAACTGTTCACTAGGAAGGACAAATTCATACAAAATTTAACCTGCCAACCATTGAACAGTGATTGAACAGAAATTCAGAATGGCAATGTTAATAGGAGAACTTAATGATATACATTACATTGCCCTTGAAGTTTTTTGACTGATATATAACTTCTTATGGCTCCATTATAAAGGAAAGAAAAAATGTAAAAAACATTATTTTTTATGTAATTTGTTAAAAATTCAAGAAATGACTGGAAATAAAGATATTATTTAGACTGGATGGTATTATCAGTATAAAAAGAAATCAGTCGGACATTTTCCCCATTGGAATAATCATATGGAAATAAGAACTTTTCTGATGGGTTGAAACGTTGTTATATTTAAGGAATCAAAATTGGTGTCGCACCTTACGAGCAGCCTACAATCTGTTATTGGTCCTTTAAAATTTCATTATTGTTACCGATTGTTACCAACTCCTCCTTCCATATATCTTTTTTACATTTTCTAAACAATATATTATTCAGCGCTGAAACAGTATTTATGAAATCAAAAAAATATGAAAGACATAAGTTGTTACACACATGACAGTGGTATTTTTCATAATTACAATTTATTTACATATTTAATTTAGAAATATTAGTTGAAAAGAGCTTCTTACTGGCTTACTGGGGATGGTAGAGGAGATTATTATCGATCAAATAAAAAAACATCAAGTCCTTAGCGTTCTTAGTTCTGGAGATATTTGCTGGTTTGGTAATTTTCGTCATTTTCATAGAATAACCCTGGTCCGTATGTATGTTTGTTCGTACGTATGGTGTATATATATATGTATTAGTGATTCCGATCATGAAGAAAGTATTACTAATCAACGATCACTCAAATTTGGCGACAGACTGTAATCAATCTGCCAAATCTATACAAAAACATTAATGATCAAAAACATGTCAAAGATAAAAGGTTTCTAATCAGGATATGTGTTACTGCGCATGCATCGTGTAGCTCTAATGACGTGATAACAGACATTTCCAAAAAAGTCAGTGATAAATTTCATGATATGTGCGCAGCTTCGGATGTGTAGAAGGTAAAAGTCTGATAGCTCTGTACTCATCTTTGCCTAATTTTTGTACCACAGCGTGTATAGGGAATTCGACATCTCTTTAGTTGTATGTCTCTATGTCTCTGGAGGTACACTAGGACTTGGCAACCTGTGATGCGCCAGTTAATTTAGAAAAAATTGAAAGATAATATTACAAAAAAAATAATGTGGAAAACAAATTTAGCATGTAGGTACGTGATACCATATAATATGAACATATTCGATGGCCTACATTTATTTTGCCACACACAAAAGCAGTTTAAAAAGTCAGTGCGGCCCGCAGTTCAAAAAAAATTGCCCAGGCCTAAGGTACATCATTCTATATGTTTTATTCATTAAATATACGAATGAACTAAATTACTTAGGTAAAGGTACCTACTCAAATTTCTACTTTCAATCCGAAGCCATCAGCAGCAGATGTTAGGTGTACTTTATGCGAAACAAGTGTTACACTTTTCTATACCGAACAGCCTATTTACATGATAAAATAGAATACAAAATTGCCACCATTTTTGCCGAATTGAACAAACATATTATACACCATCATAATTATACCTAGTTTAATGGAATTGCTTATTATAATATTTTCTAGGATCCACAAAAAATTTCGGGTCCAAATATGAGTGCTTTCAGTTGTAAAAAAATCATCTCTATTAGGACCAGTATAATTTTCACTTATTCAAAAGGAAAAATTTTCACAATTCAACTAAGAAAAATTCAGTAAAAAACTTCTTAACTTCAAATAAAACTAACAAGACATAATATTTTCACTAATGATTCACCAAAAAAAAAATCATAAAATCGAAGGAACGTGGCCAAAACATGAGGTTTTATACACACAATTCTACGGTAAAATTTCACCATCGCCGCCAGATTTTGAAAAGAGGCCGTAGGGAAGTGATAATTGGAGTGAAAAATGAAGTCTGAAATTAGAGGAATTTAAGAAAACATTAGTGGTCCCTTCTATTTGTTTTAGAATTCGTAAGATAGTTTTTAAGTTACTTTTAAATAACGTATTTTTTTTTCCAACAAAACTACCCCCTGCAGTTACTACGAAAAACAGAAAAGATTCTTTTCACCTTTGCCCTATACAGATAAGGTGTTATACTAGTTTCCTAAATTGCCGTAAGAAATCGGAAATATCAGCCTAATTCTTCAAACTGGTTGTAAGGTTTGCAAAAGTTAAGAGGACCTTTTTGTTCTATGCGATGAGCAACTAGATACTATGAGTGAACATAGTCAAATACCAATAAATTACCAGTGAATTTTATACTTTCATGCTTTTTGAATTGCTGCATGGGTACTTACAGCTCCTTCACGGTTGAGAACAAGACTTAGGTTTTTTAAATATTTTCTGTTTATCTGAATTTATGGTATAGTACATATTTGAAATAAATTTCTGAATAATATCATGGTTTTAGTAGGTACCAATCAAAGCCTCAACTGTGAAAACCAGACACATTTTCAATAAAAATTCTTTACTACCTATTATTAAGGTGTAATATCGACGGCTAAACTTCAGAGGAAAAGAGAGGAAGTTTTCTGTTTATTTTCGCATCGACTTCAAGTACCTGCGGTAAAAATTTTTTTGCAAATGATTTTTTTCATTTCAACGATTTCTTCATATTCTTATTTTTTTTTTTAAATTTCTTTATTTTTATTTTTATTTTTTGTGAGAATGTGTTTTTATTTATTACAGATTTTTCTGAAAATTGCGTTTCCTTTGTCGACATACTCAGTAAAGTCCCTCTTCTTTTACCAACAAGGTGCGATGAGATTTCGTTTTTCTTCTGAATACTCTCATTTATCGAATGCACAAGGCCTATTATAGTGCTAATCTAGCCGCATTTATCTAAATAAAATTGAAGTCTACGTCGTTACCTCTTCGTGGAGAATGAATCACCTTCAACGTTAAGACCTTTGCGAATAGATCGGTCTCAACACTTGCCATCCGAGATCAAAGTCTTCTCAGCATTCGCCCGTATAAAATGCCGGCTGAAACTCTCTTCGTCGAAAGGGAAACCACGGTTTCTAAGCTCGCAAAAATTAGTACCTAATTAACGTGAGAACAACTAGGCAAGGGTAATCCTACCTTCTGTGTCCCCCATGCTTCTCGACTACCTACCAAAAAGAAATAAAAAAAATAGTTTGTAAACACCCTTCGAGGCAGGCCGTATATATATATATATATATACACCAACCTACCTCAAATTTGGATTAAAACGGGCACACAACCGCAAAAAGTATGCCGTTTTGTGCTACATCTACCGATAGGTATATACTTGATTCCCAACTCAACTTCCCCCCTTCCCGCCAGCTCATTCGTACTTTGTGGTAGATGTGTTACATATGTATATGTACACGTACATATACACTGTAAATGAACGAGGCAAACATACCGATGAGGGCGCCATAGGTAATTTATTTACGCGAAATTACGGCAATTAAAAGCGTAAAAAGTAAATTACACGGTACCAGTAGAGAGAATCCTTACTCCCCACCGCCGCAGTTCCTCACCCCCATTCGTCGTACTAAAATAAAAACCACTATCATCCGAAGATAGCGTGATTTGTAATACGATTTTATGTGTTTTTTGCGCTTGCAGGGATTCGCGTGTATTGTGGAAAAAGCGTTGCTCACAAGTGGAACCTCCTGCGTTCACCAGCGTAGCGGTTAATTGCTAATCGAATAGACAATGAAAATCAACGGTTAAAATTAAGAGTGTCTTTTTTTTCCTTTTTTTTCATCCCACTATTTTTTTTTTGTTTTGTTTTTTGCGCGTGTATTTATAAGGGTGGGGGTGGTGCTAATCGTAAAGTGTAGTGTTTATAATAATATTATACCTATACGCATAGAGGGTTTTTTCCTGGCTCAGTTTTTTTTTTTCTTTTTTCTATCTTTCTTTCTTTTTTTGAATCAAAAAAGATGATATCGAGTACGAGTAGTGGCAAAGGGTCGAATTCGATAATGGTCAGTTTTATGGCGATTGTGGTGGTGTTTATATTGTCGGACAATTGGCGAACTAGTGGCACGGTGGTCGGCACGTACGCGGCCGACAATGTGAATTGTAATTTTGACAAAAGTCGCCGGATAACGGTCGAAGATCGTGCGAAATTCGCCCCACTCGTGTTGCATACATTAGCCGTGTACACGAATCCTGCGGACCTGACCCAAACCAATGGTCGCGCCTATCCGTATTCAGCTCATTTTTGGTTCATTAGCGTTTACAAAGGCGCCCAGAAATTGGCCAGATACTTTAACGTTTCGACAATCGACGATAGTGCCGTCTACAATATACACGATAAGTGAGTTGGTTATTGTTGTTGTTGTTTTTTTTCCTTCTTTCCGACGTTAATTTTCATTCATTTTCTGCGATTTGATTTTTTTAAATTTTTTTTTAACTTTTTTTTTTTTTACCGTATCGTGTAGCATTTGTATCGTTCTGCTGGTGCTAACAATAAGAATAATATATTACGGTATTGCTTAATGGAGGTCGTCGAAGAAGAAGCATCTACCAAGTTATTGAATTTTCTCCAAGGTAATTTAAACCAGAATGACTGGTTGTCCGTTCCGTGCTCCAGTTAAACATTGAAGACCTGCTTATGAAAATAACAGCCGAGTCAAAAACAGTAGCCTAGTTTCTTAGAAACCCGAAAAACGTGGCTGAATTTTGCCAACAAACAGCGGTTAAGGTAAAGGCGGTGATGATGCCGCGTTGGCATAGATGCCGCACTTTCACATAGTCGTGTTGGCAGCATTGTTGAGGAAAAAATGACATCACTGGTATGTGCAGGGCTGTTAACAGAACTTCTTTTTGAGTTTTTATGACTAGAAACTTTTGTGCCTCCTTGCATTTTATTTTAAAGTTAGTTGTGTGTTTGATGATAAGTTTGAAAATACTTACATTGAATTTTGATGATAGTTATTGCCATTTTCCTCCGATAATTTATGAAATAATTAGCAAATTTTGGGTAGACTGTGATAGCGGTTAATTTTATTCCACTCATTTGACTGTCATTATTTAATTTAAAAAATGTGAAACAATATGTTTCATCACCTTTTTGCAGACGATTCAGTTTGTCTACAAAAACGTGTCAAACAAAATATAGACAACCATTATTTTTAATTCTTGGAATAATAGCTGTCTACATGATACCTAGTTTCTCATGGACAAACACCACCAAATATGCTGACAATGAAGAGTCATCATATTTGGCGGATGTTCCATGTCACGCCACCTATTTTAGGTCGGCCATTTTGGAGACATGACAATGAAATCACAGGTGATGTATTCTCTTCCTTTTGAAGACAAATTTATTCCTGTGTTACAAGCCAAACCACAAAGTTAAGGTCCATACTAGGTGTTATGGAAAACAGGTTTCAACTATTTTAAGTAGAAGTATAAGTGATTATTAAAAACGTAATGTAATATTTAAAGTGAAATTAATAAAGAGATAAAAAAGAAGAATTATCTCATTTGTTGAAATATTCTAAACATGAATATCTTCCGCAACACAATAAAAAATTCAAATTGGCTAATATGGTCAACATTCCTAGCGGCTAAGATTTTGCACCAATATTGAAATTATTCACTGTAGAATGATATTTATTGATTAAATTTAACGAATAATTAAAATAGGTACCATTTTTTATCATTTCCTTTTTACTTCTAGTCAAATTTTAGGGAAATAGATAGGAAAAACGTATTGTGATTT
Source organism: Ericerus pela (assembly GCA_011428145.1). Classification (NCBI taxonomy): domain Eukaryota; kingdom Metazoa; phylum Arthropoda; class Insecta; order Hemiptera; family Coccidae; genus Ericerus; species Ericerus pela. The sequence goes on along the minus strand of WOFM01000053.1, from coordinate 125,210 downwards.
CAAGGACTGAAGAATATCTTTGGTAAACAATTCAAACTGATTTTTTTGTATTTTCGAAGGTCAAGAAAAATGATTCTGTGTAGTTGTTCTTTAATTTTAATAGACTTTTCAAGACATTTTAACAATTTTGGATTTGATTTTTTTTTTTTTGAAGTACATGCAGATTTCCATTAGCCATCTCAACTGCCATTATGTGACACCTTACCCATGCCATCGAGTAAGATGGTCAAAATTATAGATTTTTTATTTATTTTGATTACTTGGTTATTTTTGAATAAACATTTTATTGAATAGTAGCAAATGATGCATAACGCCTTGAAGTACATAATTATGTGCCAAGTATGGTCTCTTTTCAGCTCTCTTATCTAAATCTATTTCAAGTATTCAAAAAGTGCAGCATCTTCGCTTCTTTTACCTTATATATGTATATATATTAGGATTTTTTTTCAGTGGTGTAGGAGGATACTGGGGGTTATACCTCTGGTTGAAATATTTAAAACAACCCTCTCTAGAAGTGGAGCTAAGATAACACTTCTTGACAGGGTCTCTGAAAAAAATTTTATGCTTTGAGGAAATAACCTGTTTGGCTCTTTTAGTGTCAGCTGCACGATTTACTATTAATGCGGGGTTATATGCTAAGAAAATAATTTCCAAAGCAGAGCAACCTTAAAAAAATTTATGTTTCTTGCATTCTAGAACATATGCAATTTATTGGGTTTTTTTCTTAGCCTTGGGAGATTTAACACCCAAAAACCTCCCATGGATCAACCCTGAAGTCCTCTTCAGACATTTTACTTGAAAATTGTTATATTCATTTCAAAATTTGGACCCCCTTCCAGGCCCTTCGAAAACGTGCGGGGATTGAAACTTTGGTACCCGTTCTTCTCCCTTTACAAGGCCCTGCTTCTAGAGAGAAGCTCTGGATTTGGTGATTTTCTCTCAAATGAAAATAATTAAAATATATATTTTAGAATTTCTTCCAGTGAGATTTCAGGGCTAATTCCCTGTGGCCTTCTTAGCTTCATCTCTAACCTTCATGCTAAAGATTTTTTACAAATTGGAGCAAATGAAAATGTAAATTTTTGTTTTATGAAAGTAGGTTAATTTTCTAACGAGAAATTTCCTTTAACCCGTATTTTGTCAATCCTGAGGTAAAAACTTTTTTTTTTTTTTACGGAAAATTTGAACCTTTAGAATGTTAAAAGTTTGCGAGTAGGCTAAGTTGCAACCTTTAGGTCTCAAAGAGCCATAAATGACCATATGTGGTAGCTTAAAAAATATGATTTTTTTCACTTTAGGTCGTTTTTACGAGCAGGTCTTCTGTTGAATTTTGTTTTCATCGAATGACTACTTAGCAATCGATACATAAAATGACATACTCACAAAATATCGTCCTACTAACTAGCATCAGGGAGACATATACGTACACCATTAATACTCTTGGAAATGTATCTAGTCTAGCAAAAGTAATACCGAGTCCAAGAAAGTCTTACTTTTGGTCCTCTACAAATCGTCTTGCTCTTGATCTTGCATTAAAAATCCCAGTCGTGGTCTTGCATCAATACATTTAGTCTTGATTTTGGTCTTATTATTTTAAGGTTTTTACTGTTATTGATGGCTAAATTAAACTCATCATTCACGTCCTCCTGGACAACGAAAGAGGAAAAATCAATATTAAATGTTGTTAATTACTTAAGCCAGAAGATTACGAACATTTTATAGCATATGTTGGTATTCTGTAACACGGTTTGCATTTCGTCGTGATCTTCTATTGTTGAGTCTAGTTGTTTTCGGTGTTTAATAGTCAATCAAGGTCTTAGTTTCGATTATGCAAAATACGTAAGATCAAGGTCAAGGCCTAGACCAATACCAAGATCCACATCAATTTGGTTCATCACTTGGTTATTTCACAATAGTATTTCCGGAGTGAATGAAAAAATTACCTGATAATATGATGAGCTGGAAAAATAAGCATTTTATACGTGCATGTGCAATGCGAAACAGCAGCTTTGAATTCATAAATAGAGGCCCAGAGTACGGTTTAGTTTGATAGGTAAGAAACTAAATTATCTTTTCATTTCAAATAGTTTTGAGCCAAAAATCAACAAATCCAAGCGTAAGTATGAATGAATGAACAACATTAAACATTACCAACCTATTTCGCGCATAATCTCCAAGAGCGTTACTAAAATGCGAATGATAGATGAGTGAGTAAAATGAATCACCTACCAGAGAGATATAGCTTACTAAAAAATAAGATTGGATGTGGCAGCTGCAAGTGTCATTTCGATGTGAAATGAACATACCACCATGTAAAACTATACATCCCGTTTTTAAATGGAGGCATGTACCAAGAAAATCGCCATTGCAGTCCAATTGAGCTTTTTCATTGTTATGCTAATAGTCTAACTTGCGCCTGATAGATTGAAGGCCGTGAAAGTAAACGAAGTTGTAGAGAGCGAAAATATTTCTAAAATACTAAATAACGTTAGTTAAAGATTCTATGAAAATTTGGCTAAAATCGTAAGTCCCCATAGCTAGGTTGAATTCAGATCATTTAAATCATACAGTCTGAAATTATGAACAGAATTTCAATGATATCTCGAGAACCAAACATGTGATTATAATTAAAGTTTCAAAGGATCTTTAACTAACATATTTCGATGTCTAGACAAAATTTCAGCTCAATTACATGTTTGGGTCTCAAACTATCACAGAAATTCTGTTTAGATTATGTGATTAAAATTATATGAATTCAGTTTAGTTGTGCAATGTCAACGATATCTCCAGAACTAAACGTACAATTTTAGCTAAATTTTCACAGAATCTTTAGCTAATATATGTTAATGTTTCTGCCGAATTTTAAATTTCTACAACTATTGATTCTCTCTCATTTTCTTTCAATAACCACAACAACTGATTGTATGGAATTGGGTAGGTAGTGATAAGGTTTATCCTTCCAATCACAAGTGTCTCTGGTCAGACAGAGGATTTCAGAAAAAGTGTACGAGACGAGAGTTATGAGACTTCCTCCTTTTTTTGTCTTTTTTTTTTAGTACAATATACAATTTGGCTAATCCATTCAAAAGATACAATGTAAAAAAAAAAACAAAAAAAAAATGAAAAAAAAAATTGTTATTCACATAAAGATTTAAAAATACAGTCCATGCCATGTAGTAAGATGTCACCAAGAAGCTTGCAAATTATTTGGGGAGAGTAGAAAAGGTATTAATGCACATTGCCATACAAATAATTATTAATAATTAAAAGGCGATAAAATTTTAATTAAATGCCTCATAAATACTGTTAATGGTAATTAACAGTTATGTGTAGTGAGTGTGACGGCTATGCAAGATGTTCTAGGTTCGAATCCCTGATGGAATATGTTTTTAAAAAAATAATATGTCCATTAATAATTTTGATAGGGTCGGAGGTTTGGTTAATTTTTTTAACATACAAAAGAAAAAAAAGTAGGGTATAATATTATAATTGAAATAAAAAAAAGGCGCAAGTACCGGCTATAGTAATGAAGGATTGATGTGTAAACATAATAATAATGTGGTTGTGTGTAACGTGTTGCGCACATGCACAACCACACACCTACACATCATATAACACACACAAATGAGAGTTACAATTGTAAGAGTTAAAGTTACACGAATCTGACATTTGTAATTCTCATTTAGCCCCATCATAGACCAAGCACTAAGATGTTTACATCAATAAAAATATTACTAGTTGGAACCTTGTAACCTCCATGCTTCCATATACAATGACCATACCACAATGTAAAACCTCCATGTAAAAATTTTTACATGGAGGCACATTTACTTTACCTACATAGAGGTTATGCTTCATCAATGATATCCTAAGTGTTACTTTTTGCTGGCAAGATATCAGTGTAAACATTGCCTTTTTTATCATGTATTATAAAAAAAAATTGTTTTTTCAAAGCAACGTGTAGTCATAAAATCTGTTCTGGTTTCACTTTTTCCCGATTTTAAAGCCGATCAGCGCTGCCAACTTGCGCTGATTTATCAGCACGCATACACGCGGTTTAAATGGGAAGATCTTGGAAAAACCCAAAAAGTTAGCAATGCTGAAGACGACTATTTACTGCTTTTTGTAATTGAGACTCGTGAGTTTTTCATCGCAGGTGAAATTTTAGAGAACGTTGTTGTTTCCATCTCCCTATCAAAATAAAATTCTCTTGCTCTTCATATGATACACGAGCTTCCCCTCGAACATTTCTAATACATGAGTGCAAATTTCTATAAAATTACATATTTATCATCGCAATGAAAAAATTACTTTTTTTTTTCTTTTGCTCGATATTTCACTATCTTTTATTCAGCTCGCGTCTAAGCATCAATGCGATCTCATTATTCAATGATTTCAAAAAAAAAAAAAAAAAAAGAAGCAAAGAAACAAAAAAAAAAGATGAATAATACTCGAGGCAAATTACGGTTCTCGTGACTCTTCACGCTGAAAGGCCAAAATACATTGAACCTGAAATCGAAACGAATTGATTCTTCGAAGAAACCGTAAGAAAAAAGAGAAGAAGTCATTGCTTTATCGTATAGCAAAATTTGTAAACCAACAATACCCAGCAATAACGGCTTAACGAATGAAAAATGAGGATAACATCACGCCAATGCCTCTAAAAAATAAATAAAAAATAAAAAAAATAATTGCTTACCCGAAGCACAAAATTTTGGAAACGAAAGGCAAAAGCACCGATTCAATTTTATTACATATTTTTCCTACATGTCATTACTATCGGGAAAAAAGAAAACGAAAAAAAAGGAAGAAAAAAGAAAGAAAAAAAGAGCTTGAATTTTATTTGTACAGGCAGGTGTAGGTATAGGTAAGTATGTATGATAAGAATATGTAGGTACAAAAAGTGGTAGGTACTGTGGTAGTATAGTGAAACCGAAGGAAAGAAAAAAAAAATAATAACGTAATATATTATTATTTTATAAACGCAAAAATGTCTCAATTTTTTTTTCCTTCAGGGATTTTGCATGAAAATTTATAAACGCAATTTTCTCGATAAAAAATCGTGTAAAATTTGAAAATTATAATTTCTTTTTCGCCAATTTTTCAAGTATATTGTCGGAATAACTTTCATATTCTTCAACCATCATACGTACGATCCAATACTATTTTGTATAGAGATTACGTATTACTTCTCTTTCATTTTTTTCTTTTATGCTAGACTTTTTTTTTTTTATAGCCATTTCTATGTGAATCTTCGTCTTCTATTTCTTATCTATTCCAAAAAACACTTTTTCGTTTGAATTGGTTTTGAGCATCAACAACAGCCTACACCATACCATATTCGTTTCAAAACGATATTTCACAAAGTCATAATTTTTGAATGTCATAAACACGAATTGGAAAATTAACGCGTAACGCGCGTCTGTTTCTAATTTCCAAAAAACGTCTTTAGGTTTTCTTTAATTATCAATCTGATTTTTTTTTTTTTTTTAACAAAAATGACGCACGGTTTACTAAAATTGAGCGGATTAAATTTATTTTTCTTATGAACCAAATTTAGTGAGGAAGAACTGGGTAATAGTTTTAGAATGTTTCGAATGAAGAATTGATTTTCGTTTGATTAATTTTTTCTATTCTTATATTCATCATTTTGGCACGAAAACTTTATTTTAATGAGAATCTCCAAATTCCTATAGGTACTTGATGATAACCAAGCCTACGGAGTTATAGGCTACCTATTTTCCGCTTATTAGAATAAGGTGATTTTAATGCACTTTAAAAACTTTTAAAGAGGTGAACTGGTTCCAGTTGTATATGGAGGAAGAGAAAATCGTATAATATTTGCATAGGTATTGTTGTTCAGTGATGAGAAACAATTTCAAGACAGTCGATTATGTTTCAGAAAATTAATACGTGTCTTTGTATGCTGGTTGACGATAAAAATCTACGTATTAATTTTAATCTTATGAAACGACCGCGAGGAGTCAGGGTGGGTACGTTTTTCGTTTCGTGACCCCAAGGAAACCTTTATCACTAAAAGCTTAAATTTATATACCTGAAGTTTTATATACGAAATGGTCTATTTATTATACCCACCCATTTTTTCTCATTTTTTTTAAAGATAGAAAAAAGTAGTTCAAAGTAACTCACCTTACTTTTAAGAGTGGGTATGTTTCGAATTTTTTATTAGAAATAATTTACAAACGCTGTAAACCCAGAAACTTTGACCTAACTTAGTTTTTATAAATAAGAACCTTTATTTTTTTTTAAACTTTTAAAATGACAGACTATAACCAGTTTCTTTGATGTTTGGAAATAGATAAACGAATTCTGGAAAAGTACCTAGACAAAACATACATATTTCCATATACTTTATCTACGTACTGTAGAAGTATGTATTTTTGTGCGTTATATACTTTGCCTTAGAATTAAAAACAACCAATGTAATGTTATAAATTCAAATTTTGAGAAAAACTCAGTTATATAATATTATTTGCTTCCAACTTCATTGCTTCATAATCCTGGTCTATATAATTATATGGATTGAACTGAGATTTTGATATTTGATTATCATAACCGAATATATTTCATTACTTTTTGTTTTTTTTTGTCATTTCTAATAAATAAAAACTAGAATTAATGACATTGGTTGCCCTTATTTGGTCTTTAAATTTGTAAAAAAGTAACATTGGCTTTTTATGCATGAAATTTTAGGGTAGAACTATGATTAAAACGTAAATTTTGTATAAAATTATATTTTTTGTTGTTACTAGAGGCAGTGAGGGTGAAAAAAAATCATGGTCTTGTGCAAATGTGATTATTAATATTATTTTTTTGATTTTAGAAACTAAAACAACCAGTGTACACATTGGTTGTTTTAGTCTTTATAATATTCTATCGTATAAGACATTGGTACTAAAATTCACTACCAATGTAAAACATTAGTTGCTTTACTGTTAATTTTTGATATTGGTTTATCTGAAGGTGCTAATTAGCTGGTTTTGGGAGGGTTGAGACATTGGTTATTCTTACATCGTATGGAAGACACATTCAGAAACTCCATGATGCTGCTAACTCAAAACTACTAAAATGTGACATTGGTTGTTCTAATTCCGAGGTATAGTATTATATGTATAGCCTTTTTTCATATTTTTCATTGATATCATGAAATCATATTTTTAAATAAATTGTTTTAAAGAAAACGAAAATTCCAAGTTGGTATTTTCTTTTGTGAAATACTCGCTCGTTATTTCATTTTTTCATTTGTTTTGTCTACTCTGAAGGAAAACTAAAATTAACCGCTTGGCTCAATATTTTAACAAGCCTTAATGAGAAGCCTGTTCACTAGGTTTCTATAGATTCGTACTCATATTGATATTTGTGAATGACCTTCAAAGGTCAGTGTTGATTGTTGATGGGCTAAATTTCGTCTGCTCTTCCTTAAGATATGCCATATAACTTGAACCGATTTAAATGAAAAATTTTCAAATGACTGCATTAGGCCAGATTGGGTTTTCAATTGAAGGTATTCGACGTTACTAACTGACATTTTCTCTCCAGTTACTTTTTGAGGTTTTTGGAAAGTAAAAACTTATTGATTTAATTTGCATTACTGTAGCTAAAATTTTTCTAACCCTATGAGGGATGTGAAAGTTGTAAAATGTTGAAACCAAAAAAACTTTTTTACGATTAAAAAATTAATAGAATCGGTACATTTTTGTGGAATGAAGAGACGAACTCACACCCAAATTGAGAATTCTTCTAAGTATTCGGCTTTTTGTGGTCGTAAACTAAAAATAGATGTCAACCTTTGACCCCCCCGTCGCCACATTATTAATTTGTGGATAAAAAACGGTCATTTATTGGCAAGTTGACGCATTTTTCCTTTTCTATATGCTCCCATTCACACGTCCTTAGCAAAGGTATATTCGCGCATGTCTAATCCCTTTTCTCCAACACATAAATACACACCTTCATATTTATTCTTGCCTCCTCGCTTCTACCTCTGTTGCCCCGCAGTTCTCCAATTTGCAGAATTTAGACAATCGCAAATACCACAAAGGATAGCATTTGCGACACCGCATATCCAATATAATATTATAAATTTCGGACGGATATAATTTTAAAATAAATGCGCGTATAACAAAGTGTAGGTACAATTCGAAAGGGTGAGCACTGCAGATACTCTAATTACGGTATGTTCGAATGGTTGAACCTCTAAATGGACGTGAATGTGGCTGGAAAATTGGTGAATTTAAAATCGTTCTATCTCCTACCAAACAGTGTAGGGCTATAACAGTCGTTAGTAGCTAAAAATGTTACGAATACGGAAAACAGTATAAGTACCTATCCTTTATTAAAAAATATTGTCAGACTGATCTGAAAAAAAAAAAAAAAAAAAACTGATTTAATTCGAAACTTGGATTAATTTTCATGAAAAAATGGGTCATAAAGAAAAAAGTCTTCGTCTGTAGACAAGGAATTTGCAAATAAATTGTACTTATTTTTCAATATTTTATTAGGTTTCCATTATTCGAGTCACAGATTCATCCTCGCTGAAATCTTCAACGCATTTATTTTTTTAAATATTTTATACATTAAGTTAGTCATTATGTTATAAGAAATTAATTTTCGTGTTGTTCGTCAAAAAATTATTTTCTTCGAGAAGTGGAATTATGGTTATATTGAATTTTCCGAGTTGGAACCCAAATTTCCTAATCTGATTGGGTGATCACGTTCAAATGAAAAGTTCTAGTCTGAACATATTTATGATCATAGTTGTATCACGTTTATTCTTCGTGTCTCGTCAGTTCCTTCAAATTAAAATTGTTTTTCAAATTGCTTTTTTTGAGACAGGTATCAATTTTTTGAATTTTTTCATTTCATAGTAGCCTAGGCCTGTACTGGCACAGAAATACATGCAGGTAAGGTTGAATCGAGAACCAACTTTTAACAGAATTTATCCAGAACTAGAACTTCAAGAGCAGTTATGTTTGTCCTTTTTGAGGTTGTAGGACAATTTTCTCAATAGAAAAGTCTCAAGAAAATTTTCTCAAAGTGAGATTTTCTCAAAATATATGTTTCTCAATAATAATTTTTTTTTAATATTATATATTTTCAAAATATATATAATTTTTCTCAAGAAAAAAAAACGATTTTTCACAAAAATAGAAATGGAGACACGATTTTTTCAAAAGTTATGACCAAAAAAACTGAGAAGCTAAAAAAAGCATGACTTTCTTAGTCAACAGATCGAACAGAACTACTTCACTCCATCCCACCCGAAACCCATCTCACAACGTGTGTAAAGAAATATAAATAAAATGAAATTATTAATCTTATCGAAAGCAATGTTACAAAATTATAACATTATTGAGAAAATTTGTTGTTGAGAAAAAGAATTTATTGAAAAAACATGGTTTTGAGAAATAAAAGTATGGAGAGAATCAATCTTTTAGAACATACACTTTTGAGAAAAAAAATGTTCAGAAAATTATTTTGAGAAAAATTTTTCCCAACGCCTTATGAATATAGTTTCTATCAACCAAAAAATCAATTTCTTCTTGAAACGAATAGAAAAAAAAATTAGTTTTATTCTCACTAAGTCCAAGGTTGTGGTTTAGTAAAACTCCCTCAAAAAAAACCAAAGAAAAAACCATCTCAGTTCAAAAGTAAGAGAATACGATGTACCTACTCGATAAATACATAGATATAACGAAATGAATCGGCCCTTTTTGTGTTATTAAGACAAGAGATATCAGCTTTTGAAAATAAGATACATGACAAAACGTTTTCCTTGCAAATTTTTTGATAACCAGCCTAATGAAAGTAATGTCCTTGAAAATGGAAAGGTTTCTTTCTGCTCGAAAGTTAAAAAATGACCTTTCTTCTCTTCTCCTATCATGTTATTGGCAAATGAACCTTTTCAAAAATGGATATACTCGTATAGGTATGATTCTGTTAAAAATATTTTTTATTTCGAATAATATTTGAATTTGAGAAGTTGCGAACAATTTAACCGACTTAAGTTTCACGCAGGTACTTAGGTAGATATTCGCAAGTATTATCATGCAAACATCGAATATTCGAGACATATATGTATTTTAACCTGTTGGGCAGTGAAGTGAACCAAGAATTTTTTCCGCTCGCTTGAGATGATATATACGTTAATATATTGTACTATAGGTATCTGTATCCATATAACTTATAAAAAAAAAAACCGGAAAAATTTATCGAAAACACTCGTCTTTTTTTTCAAGACGACGACGGTTAGCCAAACAGAATTCTTACATGTTTTAAAAGAAAAATGTTTCTTCGCCATTCAAACCCCATAAATCAAATTCTTTTGAAAAGTATTTTTAGCAAGGTTCGGAAAAATTTATAAAATCATAAAATCATTCACCAAAAACTTTTTTCTTATCAAAAAAAAATGAAAAAAAAAGAAAATACGCATTTCGGCATTTATCGGTTATTGAATTTACAATATTTGATAGAGAATACATTTTTTTTTTAAACCATCTTTTCAAAAAGACTTTGTTACCAACAGAATAAGTTATTCGTCGAAAATATTTTTTGATAAACGAAGTTTACGATGGCTTATTCTTAAACATCGTCCAATGAAATTTTACAAATAAGAAATGCTGTTAAAACGCGTGTGGAATGTTAAGTGAAACCAGATAGACACATTTCAGTTGGCTTTCACGTGAAACATGGTATTAATTTATTTTATCGAAAGGTTTTCATTTTATAGACGGTTTTTCAGTTTCAAAAAACAATTTTTTTTTCTCGTTTTAGGTTATTATTTCAAAAGGAAAATTATTTCAGTGTTACAAACCAAAACCGTAAAAGTGACAGAAATGAAAAACTCTAATGCAGCAGTAGCTCCATTAGAAAAAATAGGTTTTCGAAAATTATAAATTTAGTCACTAAAAAGTTATTTAACAGATCATAATTGCGATGATTATATCAAATTTTGTAACTCATGACGTAAAATTATGCAATTAAAAACAATTATCTCTTTCAAAATCTCAACAAAAATAAATTTTTTGGAAATATCTTCCAGCCGATCCACACCATAATTGCTAGCATGTTGCAATAAATTTTGGTTAATATTTTCTGCAGACTGCTTAGTTATTGGTTCAAAATCTAGCTTTTTATAGTCAAAATAATATCCAAAATAGCTGCACCGTAAGTATCATCCGGCCGATCTGTGTCAAAATTATTAACCTGTTAGAATAAGTCATAGTAAACACTTGATTTGAATTACGTTCCTATTGGTCCAAAATTAGACGTTTTATAGCCAAAATAAAAACAAAAATAGTGTTACCAGAAGTATCGTACTGCCGATACACACCAAAATTTACATATAGTTATAACAAATTATAATGAATATTTTTTTCAAATTTCGTATCTATTGGTTGAAAGGTAAAAATCTTACAGCCAGTACGAAAATTAAAATAGTGATACCGGAAGTATCGAGCCGTCAATTTGTAAGAAAACCAATATTTCAGGTCCTTGACTGTGTACTAATGTTAATTTTAAATTTCGGGATTATCGAATGAAAATTGCGACCTGTACTGTGGTAACAAGAAATTGACTTATACATACCTGTATTATATAAGAATTTGAGTTTTTGGTGTCAAGTTTTTTCTTGAGTTTTAAAATGAAAAACTTACTCACCCTCACTCAAAGGTCGTTCTATGACACCAAGGTTAGCAAGTACATTTTCAATAGGAAACTTATTAAAGACTGTGTGGTTCAAACGTAAAAATAAATTAAAAAGTGGATTTTCTAAGAAAACCTATTTTTAAAAAAAATGAATAGAGGTTGCAGCATCTATATTGGGTTTTAATTTTCGAAAAAATATTTCGATATTTGATAACATGTTTTTTAACCGACTTCAAAAAAAGAAGGCGGTTATCAATTCGATCCCTTAGCTATATACTATATTTACATATAGATATTTTTTTAATGTTTGTTCCAACATAATTTCTCAACCTGGATACCTATTTTGATGAACTTTTTCTTAATAATAGAGGATGATTTCATAGTGATCCCATTATATTTTTACAGAACTGATCTCTAAGTTTTTGAATTACCTTTAAATAAAAAACTGTTAGTTTCGAAGTAATAGTACCGCTAATATGCTAGAAACGAAAAATCATTGAAAAAATATTTTCATCAAAAAATCTGAACAAAAAACTAATAAAAATGCTCTAAAAGTAAAAAAATAATACTTTTAAAATTTCTCTAAGATTTACTCGAATTCAGTTGAAATAAAATGAAGCATCATGGTAAATTAATAATTTTTTTAAAAATAGAACCTATACTTCAAAAGAACTATAAAAAAATGCGCTACAGTAAAATGTAGGTCTAAAATTAATAAGTTCTGCTATAAAACTTGACGGAATTATACGAATATGGCCTACATGGTAAAGGAAAAGAGTGAAAACTTCAATAATTCTAGTCCCTAGAATTGCATCTTATTGGAGAAATTTTAAAAGGATTATTTTTATATTTTTAGCTCATTTTTTATGGTGTTTTTTTGAAGTCGGTTTTATTTTTTGAAAAAATTATTAAATTTTCAAGAAGATTAAATTCGATTAGTGCAACCATAATCGATGAAGTTTTAAAACTTTAGGAACTTTACTGTATACTAGAAAGTGTTAATGACTTTAAAATTTTGGATGAGATCATTTTTTTTCTACATAAGGAGTTTTTATTTATTCAATTTTCCAAGGTTTTACCTTAAGTTTCGTGTAGATAAATAATTTAATAAGAGAAAAAAATTGTAAAATTTGTTTGGCCAATATTTCATATTGTAGTTTGTGTTTCAAGCTGAAAAAATGGAGACAATGAAAATGAGTGTGGAATACCTTGTCGTGAAAAGAATATTCTCACCAGAAGGTAATCAACAGATTATTGCATGTTTTGCCACTCCATATGCAGGTACACACATATGGGTAAACCAAAACTTGGGTGGACACTGGCGATTTTAGAGCTGATCCAGACGGTTTATATACAATTTTATTTGCACGCACATATACACACATAGGTATGTAGTAATAGGGTTGGTTCGTCATTTCTTGTATAGATAAGAAATGGGGGACCAGTTTGTGTACCGAATTGTGACATCATTGTCTTTGTTAGATTAGTCACGGTTCAGTTTTTGTACATTACTTGCACATACGTACAATTAATATTACAGTCAAATAAAATTGTGCATTCGTTTTACATCATAGAGACAAATATTTGCCAGCCTTTCAGTGGCGACTGTTGTTGAGGGTCTGAGCCCCTTCACTTCATACAAGTGATGTCTCCAAAATGAGCTTACAATTTTTGTAAATAAACGCATGATAAGGTTTTTCAAGAGAAGAGATCTACAACTGACTGTTAGAGAAAAAATTTCGTATTAAATGAAGCACATTTTGTGGTTTTGTAGCATCAGTTTTGGTAGAAAAATGTAAGAAGAAAGGTTAAAAAACACATTTTCATGAAAAATTTGATGCATGATAAATTTTTATTTATTTTTTAATTTGAATTCTCTCCGAAATCTTATAATCATCTGAGTTAGATTTGAAAAATTTTTAATGTCAACGGTTCTTTTGAAAAAGTATTGCGATTTTCTATCAAAAATCTCAGTTGGATGATAGGATAGATTTCGAGATTTGTACACTAGGGAAAGAAAGTGCAGTATTAATAAAGACTTATACAAATAAAATAAGCCACTTTTCATTTTTTCTGATGAAAAACTGACCGATCAAAAGCACTTTAAAGTCAAATATTTAAAAAACAAATCGTGTTTTAATAAAAATTTACTTAAAATTTTATCAAATTTGTTCACATAATCTGGTTTAAATACATACAGAGCAACCATTAGATTCGTTCAGATAATTAGATTGTACATACAGATAAAACAAAGTACTCTTCGATTACAATTTTATGTAAATGTAGTTCAGTTGTTATTTGTTCTTCATCAGCTGGAATTAATTGAATTAAAATGTGATTTTAAATTGAAGCAGCTGTTTCTCAATGTTCCTAAGCTGGAGCTCTACCAGCCCTTATCAAAACAAAGTTTTTAAAATTTGATAACAGATACCCAGAAAGTCATCGCCATGTTTACCTCATCCTATATCTGTAAGCAAGTTTTTTCAACTACGAAATTTCAAAAAAATATTATCAGAAACCGACTGTCCGATTTCCACGTAGCTTCACTTCTACACATCACCTCGTCCCATTAAGAATCATAGCATGAAAAACCGTTGATATTGCAGGCACAGCTACACTCATCCGACATTCATAAATAAAATTATACCGATATTAAGTTTATAAACATAATTATTGTTCCAGGTTCATCATTATCTATGATTTCTTGTATTGGTTGACTTTGTATTGTAATAAAATTTATACTTTGGCTCGCGAGATAATTTTTTTTTGTCATTTTGGAGCCCTCCTCAAAAAGTTTCCCTACTACTGCTCTAAACATTCGTTAAAATCGAAAAATAACTAAACCAATTTTGAACCTAAATTTTTATTTTTAAATTTTTTCAAAATTATCCTCGTATTAAAAGCGGATCTATCTCCCAAAATATGCAAAAAATTGTCAATTAGGCTTTGTTTTTGCACTACTATCGAACCCTAATCAATGGAACCTACTTTTTTGGCGCCCAAAAATGTTTAATAATATTGTTTCATACGATTTTATGTCTTTGAAATTAAATGATTTACTGTCTCACTATGTGGGTATCAACCATCTATGCCCTCACTAAAAATTTTAGATTTTTTCTATTTTTTGCGAGAAAAAAGACTCTATAAAATGTGGGTTTGCCTCAGTAAATATCAATTCTTCGATACTGATAATATGTTTCGGTTTTGTAGATTTCCCGAGAAAACCGTCGTTTATTTTAATTTTCTCCAACTTTTTTCAGTGGAAATATTATCCCATCTTTGTGCTATACGATGATGATATTCCAGCATAACTAAAAGGTGGTTTAAAAAAAAAAAAAAAAAAAAACGAAATTAATACCATTTTTAGCCTTGCGTACCTACTGCAAAATTGCAATATTTTACTACTTCCGTGCATAACTCATCCCCTCTCACATTAATTTTCGTTTAAAAGCTTTTCACTTTGCCTCTCTCTCTCTCTATTCACTTTCTCTTCTTTTTTTCACACGTTCTCCTTGTTCCCCTATTTCTATCGTTTGCTCTCTTTCGCTCTCTCTCTCTCTCTCACACACTCTCTTTCTCTCTCTCTCTCTTTCTCTCTCTCTCTCTCTTTCTCTCTCTTTCTCTCTTTCTCTCTCTCTTTCTCTCTATCTCTTTCTCTCTCTCTTTATTTCTTTCTCACTTGAGAATTTGTTCAAGACAGAAAGTAACCTGTCGATCCCTCCGGGGGGCACCGCTCAAAGGGTAATTTAAGAAAAAGGTTTTAATAAATATTTCTTTTGCACGTTTCGGAAAAGGGCTGAATTTATAAATTTGCTCGTGCTGATTTACTTTCGTAATTTCTTCATTAGAATGAGGAATGAGCTATAGGTGGTGAAAAAAATAGAAAAAGAAATAAAGACAGAAGACAACGTTGAACCGAAATATTTTTAGAGTAAAGTGAGCCGACACGCCCAACATTGTGAGGGTGGGGCTGGTGGTGGCTGACAAACGTGTTGAGGGCACGCAATAAAATTACGCACTCGTATATTATTTACTTTATGAAATAAAAAAAAAAAAAGTATGAAAAAAAAGAGGAGGTACATACATACTTGCTCCGTGTAAAAGCGCTTAAAAAGCCTTTATTTCGGGCAAACCTTTGTTCCGATTTAATTATATTCATACCTTTTGCGGTAAATAGCGCTGGAGCCGCAATTTCCGTATCTTATTTGTAGCAATGCTTGAGGTTATATGAGCAAGGAGGCCTTTCTAATGCGGATTTGTCTAAATTAATACGACGTGCACGTAATAAATTAAGGAAGAAAGAGAAAAGAGGCAGCGAAAAAGTGGGGGAAAAAAGAAGGTAAAAGCAAAAAAGGTACAAGTTTTTCTTTCACTCTCTCTCACTATTTTTATTTATTTTTTGGTGCGGTATCCACGTTGTTTTACTTTCACATTTTCTTTCATATTTTTCGTTCCTTTGTGGTCTGGTATTATGAGGGGTATTGAAAAAAAAAAAAAAAAGGCGCCCAAGTTCAAAGGCGAGGTGTGCGAAAAAGTTTAATAAAAAACCGAGTAAGTATACTGTACGTATACAATGCTTAATTACGATCTCGATTTAAAATTTCCGAGTTATTAAACTTTCAGACGAAAAGAGAATCTGTATTATAGTACGGATTCACGCTCACAAAATAAGGATTACCTACTTAAAATACCCGCCATTGTACGCTCCATAACTCGCATCCCCTTTAGTTAAGTTTGTGTGGGTACCTACATTATATATGAATACATATAAACGGACTTTCTTCGATCGTTCCTGAAAATTGGTTCCTTAATCTTTCCATAATGTTAGTATTTATGCCCCGAAGATAGAACGTTATTTCGCTTCTTGCATGAAAATGAATTTCGATCGTTATCTGTAAAATATGAGAAGAAACTGAGTTTAATGGCGACTCTTTGTCTAATATTTTTTCTTTGGAACGAAAATTATTTTTAAAGGATTTGAATCGAATTTATCATTTATATAATATCATTATGGTTGTCTGATTGGCTTTTAAAAAAATTTTTGTGTTTAGTGGAAACTGTATTAGTGGTGGCCTAAATTTTTTGAAAATACAGAGATCGGTATCATAGCCAGAGTTTTCCTATTTATGTTTTGAAAAAAATGAATCATTTAGTTTCGCCGATTTTTTCGGATTTGGGATGATAGAAAATGAGTTAGAGGACGACGGAGAGGAGACGATAAAGAGAGAGAGAGAGAGAGAGAGAGAGAGAGAGAGACGTGGAGAAGGGTTCGCTAAATACAAAAATTTTTTTTTGACTGCTGTAAAAAACAAAAAATTAATCAAAAAAATTCACAGATTTGCCATGAACATGAATGAGACGATTAGGGCTATTGAAAATGAATAAAACAAATTACAAAAATTTACTTGATAAAACATTAAATTTTTACTGACCCCAAAGACCATATGACTGAGAGATTGAGAAACTCTGCATAGGTTCTTTTTTCAATGGGCATCATGGCGCCGTTGCAGTACGTACGGAGTATTAAACAGACGTCGCAGCTTCAATTTCTGTTCGCCGTGTAATGCGAGAAGTATCCTTCCGCGTATTTAAGGCGCAGTGATGTATTCCAATACTCTGTACTTCTTTTTATGCACGTTAATCGATTATTTTGTCTAATCGATTACGTTGATTAATCAACCTATCGATTTTTTCGCAATCAATTAATCGTTTATCGTTCAGGCTTGGGCAAGAGTCACAAAATTTGTTTAAATCTCGTTCTTTTTTATTTAATTTGTAGTTAATGAATTGATTTGATTTGTAGATTTGATATTATTTTAATAAAATACGAAAACAACATTTGAATTTTCGAAGAAATATGAAAATTTAGAGTCAATATCAAAGATCAACTATTATTTCTCCAAGAAAAATTAGTATATTAATTTAAAATTGATGAAAAAATGATAATTTCGATTTTGATTAGCTGCTCTTGGTTAATCGATGAATCGATTATTTTGACAAATTGATTATTCCAACAAATCGATTATTTGAAATAATTGAAATAATTGTTGAGACCACTAATCCTTCTCCCCTCTCACTCCTACAAACACACGACTATCTTTATAATATATTTCACATCTTTGTTCGCAGCTACACTGTAATACTATTTCTGCTGTTCACTCACACATCTCCATACATCATCGTTTATTTCACTCAAACTGTACTCACTCTCATATTATATGACTGATATAAAATACGCACGCTTCTGAGACGTTATTAAAAATTACTATCATGCTGAACTTGTAAACTGTAACTTCTACAAAAATACTTTGGAATTAGAGATTAAAATCCCCCTCAAACAACTTGATTTGAAATATGAAATTTTTGACTTTATTCCACTCACATTCAAAAGTCATTCTAATGAACTGTGTAGTTGGGATCAAGAACATCTTTGATTATTCATGAAATTAGAACTAATACTGTACGTTACATTAGTGGAACTAATCTTCACCATTGTAATTCAGATAAACACATTTGCTTCCTTCCATCTAATAGAGGAAGTGATAAATTATCCTCCTGTGCAAAGAATCTTTTCTTTCAGGATGTAAATCAAAATCTACTACAATCCTGCTCATTCAAATGTAGTATAAATAATAATCAAACATTAGTGCATCCTATTGGACACACAAAATTTGCTATTGTAAACTTTAATTCCCTTGTTGCAACCAATACCATCACTAAAAAATCCGAAAAACTTAAAATTAATAATAACTCCCCTGGAACTTTTATTCTTGAGGTACCCTGTCATATTCAAATTGAAAGTATTGACGAAAACATTAAAAATACTATTATTATCCCAATAGAAATCCCCTGTCTCTCCGAATCATTAGAAGAGACTATCAAAATTGAAAACCATTTACCCCTACTGTGGACATATTTTTCTGAGTATACAGAAGCTTTTGATCTGGCTATAGACCTTGCAACTACAAAAGTCTATAACCCTAAATGGAAAAACTTTGTTCCCCATACTGCTCCTGTGAACAATCTGGAGAACAAAATTAAATCCATTGAACTCCAAATCCCCGATCAAAACTTTAATGATTACTTAACTTTTATTAATGGGATATTCTTATTGTGGCTAATTATAGTATCGTTTATTTTAATGTTTATTATTATATACTTAAAAATAAGCTCCCATCAAAATTGTATTAATGTAGCAAAAAGCACAGCACTGTAAAAAATTACGTAAAATAATACGATATATTAAATATTCATATACTTAAGAAAAAATTTGTTGTTCATAATGTATATTCTCAAAACATTTTATTCTAAGTATATATAATAGCATTATATGACATAATTTTTACCCATGCTTATTCAATAAGAAATTTTCTTTTAACTCGTACTTGTTGGATAGACTTTAGAAAATTGTTTTTTCCTGATTGTTTTTGTTCCCCCTGGAGAATTACTTTGATTAATTGTTTATTTTACGTTAACAAATTCTTTCTTCATTGAACCTCATTTTCTATAATAATAATTGATTAATGAGCAGTTTTCAATTAATCACTCATCACTGGTACTTTTGAAGGTGTAATTCAGTATATTTAAGGTACTGAGGCTACCGTTTTTACTGATATGAATTCTTTGGTTAATTGTTTATTTCACGTTAACAAATTCTTTCTTCATTGAACCTCATTCTCTATAATAATTGATTAATGAGCAGTTTTCAATTAATTGCTCATCACTAATACTTTTGAAGGAATAATTCAGTATATTTAAGGTACTGAGGCTACCGTTTTTACTGATGTGAATTCCCAGCAAACACAATTTAACCTATTTTATTGGTTATAAAATCTCATAATTTGTAGGATTTTTATGAATATATTGATACTTGATATTATGATTTATTAGATCTTTAGGTATAAGTTATTTATAAAGTATCTCAAGATAAAAGGTAAAAGTCGAAAATTTTAAATTAGTTCGCCAATAAAATAATTTTCAATAATAATAAGAAAAATATCTCGTTTGAAAAATAAGTGTTTTTTATTATTTGTAATAAAAAATTTGGGACCAGTACTTAGATACGTAGGTAGCCAGGATTTTCTTCGAAGTAGAAAAAATCATAAAGTAACTATCCTATTAATCGTTTGATTCAATGGGAATAAAAAAAGGAGATGATTAAAAATTTTTTATTTGCTACTGTGGGGACCATGTCCTCCCTTCTTTCGGGACTCGGCCCCAGTCGACAGACCGCGGACTTGGTCCATCACCAAGTCCGCGCAATTAAGTCTACGGACATTAAAAACAAATAGGCGCTCGTAGCACTTAGGCTAAACAGACAAGCAACGAAATTTGTTCTCTGTTTAGCCGACATGTTACAAGCATAGCCTAGCGCGAACGTGCGTACGAAAATGCACGTGCCGCAGTCTAGGCTAAACACAAAACACGCGCCTATCTTTTGATACTCGCAGATGATGTGCGTGTTTAGCCTAACATATACACCGGCGATGCCTTTTGTTAGTTGCCAGTTTAGGATGTTGTAAAAGGTTTGCTGCCTTACCAAAACGGTAACACCCGAACACGCAATTCCAAATCCATTCGCCTGTGGGTTTTAGAGGTGAACCCACAGCTACGTATTTTCCAACATTCTTAACGGTTCTTTTTATTTTTCATTCTACACATCTTTAAAAATCTCTAATTTGGTACACGGTTTTGAGAAAAATACAAAAAAGATTAGGTTAAAATTTTCACAAAACGTATTTCTTGTATAGGATAAGATTTGATAAAAATTTGGTGTCTATTGGTTCAATAATGTCTGAGAAAACTGGGAAACGAAAAATTCCTGGAAAAGTGGTTTTTCCAGAATTTTAAGAAAACTACGAAATGGACAGAGCTGAAATTTTACTGACAAATTTTCCTTGTGTAGGATCAGATTTGGTAATAATTTGGTTCTTACTAGATTAGCGGTTTTCGAGAAAAATTTAAAACAAAAATAAAAAATTTCTGGAGAAAAGCAAGTTGCCCGTGTTGCTTAAAGTATCTTTTTCGTATTTACGGCCGAAGGCGTTACGAACGTCTTTTCTGCATTACATTAATTTAGGCTATAGGTTTTTTTTTTTTTTTTTTTTTTTTTTGAGTGTTAAATGAAAATTATTAAACTAAGTTTTCCAGCGAAATATTGCTGCGCTAGATGTTTTAATATCTAAATTTTACTATTTTAAGGAGAAAAAAAAATTGAAAAAATTCTTAACGAGATTCAAATTCACCCAGAAACTCATTGCTTGTAAACTGATTAATTCGTCGTTTCAAACTTTATACTGCGTAGGTATTAACATTTTTTTGCAAATAACTCATGTAGGTAACTTTGAAAAACTTTCTTTGGCTACCTGCGAAAAATGTTTGTTCCTAACTGCCTACGCCTTTGAATGAATGTACCAAAAATTAGACGTAATTTATGTGGTATGTAGGTACCTTTTCAAATGGAAAATATTGCTAATAAATGTGCGAATTCGATATGCGAAACGTTATGGTGGAAAATCCGAAAATAGGGAGAAAAAAAGGGGGAAAAAAGCGTAACCTGCGGTACCTACGCTTGGATACGAAAACTTTTTTCGATGATTTAATAACGTAGATCAGTCACGAGTAATTACGAAAGCGAGGAGCAAAGTTTTTTGTTATCAAAATTTTTGAGGTAATGGAATGTTCGTAGTCTCGTTTATGGTTTGCGATCACGAGGGCGTGGAATCATTTTTCTACAGTAATGAATCTAATTGACAGATGAATAACGGATGATTTAAAATTTATTTTAACAGATACACGTTGAACTTGGTGTGTGGGTAGGTAATCTTTTTTTTTATTTATTTACTGAAAGTTATATTCATTTCCTTACGATTTTATTTATGATTTAGAAAAAGTTAATTTTTAATTTTTAATTTTTTAATTTTAATTTTTAAATATTTGTTTTAACAACCTCGTTATGTGTCTACGTAGTTTGGTAACTATCCATTCATCTGTTGTACGTTGAAAAGACAAACAAAAGGTCAAGTTCTAAATACAGGGATTTACTGGGCAAGATGTTTCGGTGCTCGGGTTTATATCCGATAAGGAGCGTACCTTTAATGATAGTGATGGGTAAAAGTAAAAGCTAGACCAAGATAAATGCTATTGTAACCTGGGTCTTGCATTCATACTTTTTATCTTGGTCATGATTTTGGTTTTGCACATTCATGTGTTAGTATTAGTCAATCTTACAAGATTTTCGCTATTATTGATGAATAAATTATTCTTCATTAAAATATGAAAGAAAATAATTAAATCTCAAGTAGGTAGGTAGGTATTTAAAATTTTTTATGTACCAACGTTGCAAAAATTCGACAGTTCGATCATATTCTTCATGTTTTACTCTGTTTCCGTCTTGTATGGCCAAGATTAATTTTGCTCATCACAATTTAGGACCAGCCATTGTGAAAAATATCTGATCCAAAATGGCGGTCTGTTACCTGTTTGTTACTTTAGATCAATTGGTGTCGTCAATTACGACTGCATTATACTTAAATGATATTTTATCTACGGTTTCCATTTAATAAATTTAGGTTAAACCAGTAATTAAGTTTTGCTTAAGCACAAGAATCATTCTTGCAATTCTTGCAGACGAGTCTAAACCTTGCTACTATGGATATGATCTTGGTCTTGCAAGGACTTTATGGTAAATACTGAGAACATTTTTTTTCGTTACTAAAAATGTCGGCCATAATTTTTGTAAAACCTCAAAAACAAATAAAAAGCAGAGTTCCTACTGAACTTCAATGAGGAAGTATACGATAAAAACGAAACTGAGAGAGTTTAGTATATACCTAGTAGACCTTGAAAACGAAGGTAATAGAAGATATAGTGAGGTAGCGGTGAAAAAAGAAGGTAATGTACATGTTGAGCTTTTTAAAGATCGTGCAGTAAGCAACGAAAATACCAACCCGGAACAAATATGTGAGTTTGACTCGGAGACTTTCAATTTCTTTACCAAATAAAGCATAAATTGTTCTTTATCCACAGCATGCGCGCGGACACACACACACACACGCGCATACACACACACACACACGAGCCCTAATTTTTCAGACTAATACAGGCCTTTTCGTGTTACCAAATATACTGCAAGCTGTACACCTGTGTTCCTCTTTCGTTTATGTCTTCGCTATATTAGACGTAGAATTCAGGTCAACACATTTCCTACTGAAATAAAAGTCATTTCATATATCCTTATGTAGTTTTCTACCTACTTCAAACCATTTTAGTATTTTCACAGTATTAGTT
The DNA here is from genome assembly GCA_011428145.1 of Ericerus pela. Classification (NCBI taxonomy): domain Eukaryota; kingdom Metazoa; phylum Arthropoda; class Insecta; order Hemiptera; family Coccidae; genus Ericerus; species Ericerus pela. Next base: position 102,254 of record WOFM01000053.1, on the reverse strand, counting down.
AGGTTTTGGGCCAAAATAAGAGACAGAAAAAAAAGAAAAAGGAGAAAGAATGAAAAGTTTCTGGTATTTTTTTCCATTTTTTTATTTTTGGCACCGAGTGAGTTCTAAAAAACAGCATTATTTGTTAACCTTACGTAACGACCCATACAGGTAATCAACAACATTCATGGTGAAGAATGGTTTTTTGTTTATTAAAGTTATTATTATTTTAATTATTACATTTTAATTTGGTTTAGGTAACCTAGAAATAAGCTATATTTTTCGAAAAGAAAGTTTATACTCAACTTTGTCATCTGACGTAATTCATTTTTAGGCTAATATGAACGAATAAACTGGAATATAATATGAGGGACTTGAAATTCCTCAAAATAAAACTTATCGCAATTTAATCCGAAAAGAAATGCAAATTTTGGTCCAATTTTCTTCGAAAGTTATTTTTGTCACTAAACTTGCTTGCCTTTAGACCTATCAGTTATTTTATATTCTCTTAATATTTTTTGGTAGCAACGAGAAAAAACCATAAATTTTTAACTGACTTCGAAAAAAAAAGGAGGAGGTTATCAATTCGATTCGTATATATGTTCTTTTTTTTATATGTTTGTTCCAGCATAATTTCTCAAACTGGTAATCGATTTTTATGAACTTTTTTTTTAAATAATAAAGGATGATCTCATAGTAGTCCTATTAAATTTTTTTTTAGAATCGATGAGGTAGTTTTGGAGTTATCTTTAAATAAAAAAACTATTAGTTTTAAAGTAATATTGCCACTAACGCTCGAAACGAAAAGTCATTGAAAAAAATTTTTTTCAAGAAATAGAATCGACTTCAAAAAAAAAAAAAACATGCACTTAAAAGTGAAGAATAATTCTTTTAAAATTTCTCCAGCAAAATCGAGGTCTAGGGACTGGTATCGGTGCTCCTTTCCTTTTCCATGTAAGCTTCATACCGACGTCAATTCCTCCCAATTTTATGATAAAACTTTTTAATTAGCGCCGACTTCAATAATTCCAGTCTCTAGAACTAGATTTTGCTAGAGAAATTTTAAAAGAATTATTTTTCAATTTTTAGTGCATTTTTGCACGTGAAATTGTCGAATTCGCCGATATTTGCTTTTCTGATTTTTATCAGTTTCATTTTATAAGAAATTTCAGATAATGAGCTTTTCTTAAAATGTTACGAAAATGTTTGAATTTTTGAAATTATTGTTTTAGCAAAATTTGACGCAAAATTTATGCAAAATTTGATAGAATCCAGCTGAAATGAATAACTTCCTTTTTTTATTGTAAAAAATGAAAAAAAAAAAAAAATTCTGTAAAATTGAATGATTTTTACCTTTTTCTTAAAATTTTTCATACTTCATCAGTCCTTATCGTCTTTTTGGGCACTCAAAATATAATGAAAACATGATGAAAATATTTTTAATTTTAAGGTAGGATACCATTTTATTAGTGGGTAATAAAACCAAAAGGAAATTATGTGTGGATTTTTTTCGTCTTATTCAACCAGATTTTTTTATACTAAATATTTTAATTCTTTAAACCTCTATCACCTATGTTATAGTAAAGCAGACTCATCAAAATTAATTGGGAATGAAATCGTACCCATGCAGATCTATTCTCAAATTGATTGGGTTTCAAAACTCACTAATATATAAAATCACTGGGGAAGGAGGCTTTGTAACCTAAATGAACATAATCTACGAATTTCTTGATAAAAATTGTACCCTCATATTATATGACATGAATTTTATCGTAATTTTGAGGATTGTGGTATATTACTTATGCAGTCAATGATCTCATTATATTATCTTTGAGAAATTTATTTATTTTAACCTCGTTGAGCTCTTGTTTAAAGCCAGATGGGCTATAGCTGAATATAGTTTTTGATGAAGAGATGAATGTAGAAAACATACCTACTGAGAGAGTCTTAAAAGTAAGTAATTATTCATTTGGACATGAAACATAAGAAAACAATCAAAAATTGTTAAAATTTGTATTTAAATAGCTTACGTATTTATAGATAAGCTATGATTATATCACTTCACAAGTTCCACCACCATTCTTCAGACATTTGTTGTATGGAAAAACTAATTTTTTTTTTATCTCTGCATCACTTATGCATTTTTTTCTTCCGGCATTTATCATAGGTTAGGGTCTTGAACGAAATCAGTGTTGCCATCAACCATAATTCCAACTTCTCTTGTTAAGCTCATTTTGTCGGAATATACATATTTCTAATGGTAATTAATGCAAGAAGATTGATACCTACTTATTTTTGAGATGCCCCTTCGTATGTACTTTTGGGTCAACATGAGTGAAGAAGGTTATCAGAAAGTAACTAGTTCAACCGTATTCTAACTAATTTGGAGTAAATAAATCTCTAAATGCTTACCTATTGAAAACTAAAGTTTCTACTGAACTAAACATACCACAAGCAAACATACGCGGAAGCCTATCTCAACTCATAGTGCATTGACTAGACTGAGGAGTTATAAAGAACAAATTAGGTTAAGAACGAATTTTTAAAAGATACGATTTTTTTATTGTTTGGCTTTAGCTTCATGCGAAATAAATATTATTTTGTTGCGGAAGGTTGGCTGCAGTACTGGTATATTATTTTAAAATCGCAGTAGTAAGTAAAATAAATGTTTATAATAACAAGACAGAAACACCGGTGAAAGAGAAAAAAAAACAACTGATAAAAACGGATATAAGTGCATGTGTGCGTGTGTCGCAACACGTGAAAGCAGCGCTTATGTTGGTCATCCGGTGTACTTCAACAAATTGAGTGAATAGAATAAAAGCGTATAAAAATTAAAAAACTTTAAGCTACTAGTAGGTACCTAATTAAAAATTTTTCCTCAAAGAGACATCTCAAGCGATATATGATTAAAGTTTCACACCTTCAATACATTTTTCATCAAACAGTCGAAAAAATGAAAAAAATTCATTAATTTTTATTTTAGTTAGCCTATCAGGAATTTCGTATAAATTGACTCTAATACTTACCTACCTTTGATGCCGGCTTTCAACGGAGTTCAAAATCAATTATGTAGGCTATACTTCTATAAAATTGTTTTTGTTTCCTTGACGCAACAGAGAAAATCGAAATAAAATAGATGAATTTTAAGAGAAAGTTTGAAGAAATCGATGATATGTTCACTTTTTTTCAAGCGTCGCCTAAATAATTCGCGGAATTAGTGGAATTTACGAACAGAAATGGAATTTTTGTGTTCTAAACGACGAACGGCGATTTTGTCAACGAACTGTATTGATTATTATTAATTGTAGGCGAAAATTCTTGAGATTATTTCCATTTATTTGTAAGTGTGTCAGGGGATCGAATATATCATTAATTAATATCGTGCTATTAATAATGGTTTCGTGAATTTTGCGAAATTTACGGGATATTCCACATTAATTGGAAATAACTTCGGGACATCCGACGAATACGATGAAAATCTATGGGCATCGACGTGGGAATGAGTTACACAAAGAGGGGAAAACTAATTATAAAGCCTGAAAATGGGTATGAAAAGAACCATATTTATAGCTAGCCACCTTTGTCAACATACTGTGATCTATAAGATCATCACGTAGGCTAGATAGGTGGGTACATAATATAATTACGTCCGAATGCAAAAGTAGGCCTATGAGTTTAAAAATTTTACGGTAGGCGTTGATCCATACGTATGGTGAATAGCCAAAAATGAGCACATTTCTCTCGTTTCGGTATTCGATTCATCGTGAACAATGAATGGAAAAAAGTTTTCTTGTAATTCCACGAATTCCAAATAACTCAACAATATGAAAAAATTGAACGCAAAATTTTTCATTGCAAAACGCATTTAGTGTGGCCAACGTAAAAATTCTTCCTTTTATTAGAACTTATGATAAAATTTACGAAAACGAAAATATTTCATGGAGAGTTCGATGCACAACCAAGTGGGTCTGAGCTAACCTTTTTTTTTCTGGTGAAATCAAACGTAGGTATATTGTGCATGGAGATGTTTTGAAATTTTTATGTTCTTAGATCTTATTCTTTTTCAATAGATGAATAACGAATTAATCATAAGCGGTCTATGGGTTATCAATTGTAGGTATAGGCCTAATTATAAAATTCTGTTAAATGAAAATCATATATAAGTTACCTAACCAAAATTTGTACGTTACTTACCTTAAAATTTGTCTTGAACAGGTAAGCCGTAGCATTTGGTAGAACTTACAGATTAAATTTTTGAAGTAAACCATCACATGTGTATTACTGTATTTTTTTATAACTAGGGCTGTAAACAATACGCATTAATTATCCTGAAATATTTGAATTATAAATTTAAAAAAACTGAACTAAAAAATGTTTAAAAAAAAAATACTTACAAAGATAAGTATTTTAAATTTCCAACAAATTTTTATTTATACCTACATATTTACCAGCAAATATTATCTCATTTATTTCATTTCTTAATCTTAAAAGCATAGAGCATAATATAAATAAACAAGCATATGTATAAGGGGATCCTGAAGGTCTGTACCCACTTAGCCAAGAAAAAAAGGCTTGACCCTTAAAAATTTATTATTTTTGTCCGTTTTTGTGATTTTTTGTTTGAGAGATGAGGTTCAGAAGAAACCACTAAGGATGTCATAATCTACAAAATTTTCTACACAACACCTACGTTTTTAGTGAACTATATTTTTCTGCTTGCTCTTTCAATCAGCTTAAAATCAATTTCTTATTAGGATGCTCTGTCCGTATATGAAGTAGGAAGATATACTATACAGTCGAAGCACTCAACAGTTCTCTGCCACAGTACTAAATTTTTGTTCTCGAGTGGGTATGCTATTCAGTAAGCAGCCACAAAGTCTAAATTCAAACTCTCCTTACGCATTGGACTGATTGTGAGTTAAATAAAAATTTCAAGGACGTACCTAACACCAAGAAGACAAAATCCGAAATAGTTTTTCAGAGGGTGCTGGGGGGGAGGTCAAGAGTCGAAGCTTCTATTATTTTGGAAGAATTTTGATATCAATAGGAAGACGTCAAGATGTTGAGTAGGTACTACAAAAGGCTAGGTGATCACATTGCATAATTTTTTCATTAGTTCTATTAAACTTTTGATTCAAAAGTCTCTTATGAACCATAATTGACAAAAATGATGAAATAAATTTCCTGGTTCGGAAAACGCTGCGTACCTACCTATAGCTCTACTCCATTGATTCATAGTCGACTTGCTATTTGGCTTTTCAGCACATTTGATTTCGTTAATTAATCGAATAGGAATACGTTGAGGTTAGCAATTCGTATTAATATTAACAACGATGTGCTAATGCGAATCGAGTAAATTTCAGATGGGGTGAGAGATCCATTAATTTCGTATCCGTTATTCGCCATCGGGTGTCGGATATTCACTGTAGGTAGGTACTTCCTCCCCTTCGTCCTTTCCCTTTTGCCCTCTGCCTGCACAGTCGTGTGTGATGGCTTAATTTGATTGCAGTTTTAATGCCCGGAGTACCCAAAAGGGGTGCTTGCCTGATCTACCAAATAGCATGCAATTTTGTAATCAGTAATGGTTTAAAGGTCGTCGACAAATGACGAACAATGTACGAGGATGGTAATGCACTTTATATGCCGGGATGATACGACGAGGTGTTTCCGAACTGAAAAGTAAGATACAGATGATTGGTAACATAATAGGTGGGGGGGGGAGACCGGGGTACCATGGAACATTTTTTTTATTTTTGTCTTTGGTGCAAGTTAGAATTGACTCAGAGATTTGGGACCAATAAATTTGAAACGTACCAACCTAATTCATCTGCAAAACAAAACCAAAAGAAATAATTAATATGTTATAGTTTTTTTTTTCTAATTCTATCTTTAAGGAGGTAATCTCTTTTGTTCCAGGGTATACTACCCCTGCGTACCATGGTACATGTTAAATTTCATTAAAAAAAAATAAATATTTTTAAACCAAAAAATTAAATTTGTTTCATCTGCATTTAAAAGTCATTATGTTTAGATAACAGATGATATCTGCTATTTGAATTGTTATACTATAATTATTCTCAGAAAAATTGATTGTGTTTAATGTGTGACACTTTCTTCATGAATTTGCTAATTTAAGACACCTTTCACAGTACCCTGAACTTTATCAAGATTCAATGTTTCATGTTTTTGGGCAGTTTTAATTCTGAAAATTATTTGCAAAAAATTTAAAAGTATTTTTATGATGTTTCATGATACACCAAAAGATTTACAATAGTAAAGTTGCTAGTAAATTAATACCATTTTTACGTGCAATTTTTACGTCATTCCCATTTGTAATTTTGTAAAATGGCTATCTAAATGGATTTTAAAATATCGTAATTTTTGCCACTTTATTTTCATACCAAAATTTTACGTTGTTGAGAGCAAATATGTCTCCTTATCAAAAATTTTCCCTGTAAATTTTGACTGAAATTATGTGGTGCGTACATTTGAGAACTTCTATGGCATTCTGTTGTAACAGTTGCCTATGTGCGAAACGTTTACATTCGACTTTTTCGGCCAAAAAAAGTATAACTAGGTACCTGAGGTACCCAACTAACGGATGAATTCAACTGCTGAATTCTCCCACTAATAATGCATTGCAGAGTTGTGGGATGCGGTGTGCAGTGGGGGGTAAACACGGGTTAACGCTAAGTTTGAGAATGTGCACGAGTTAACCCGTGGAAATTGGTGAGCCATTTTCAGATTAAACTCAACTCAGCATTATATAAAACTACCCTCATTCGGTCAAATGAGAACACATTTTCTACCAACACCAATGGCGGAGCTAACGGTGGGTCTTGGGCTCCATATTCTCCAAAAGATTTTATCACCTTGACTAGCTCACCGACAAAATTACCAAAGAAGGGGTTTTTAAAACGAGAACAGCTCAATGAATAGCTTTATCTGAGACCTATTTTTTTTTCTTTCTTTGAAAGACCTCTTCAAACCACCCAACGAACTACCAAGCCCACACGCTTTTGAAAAATAACACTTTTCGAAATTCTGATAGAAGAGTTATAGTTACGTTACTGACCAGAACCGGTTACGTTACGCATACCCACTCTCGAGATGCATATCCTGCATGTGCCAGACACGGCAAAATATTTCAGACCATTTTGGAGTGTGTACGGCTAAAATGGCATTGCGTCGACACCATTGAAGGTTACAAAGTCGATTTCAAACAATTTCAGTAAAATAATTTACTTTTTTGAAATTGAAGACGTAGGTATCCACGTACTTTTAATGTACCAACTAACTTGAAACTCGCCATTTTCTACTTAATTCAATTCTGAGTAAATAAAGGTTTCTCGTCGCCGTAAATATATTTGGCTGATAACAGAGCAAGAGGGCGAATACAGCTCGGTACGAGTCAAGTTATTTCGTATATCTACCGTGTCAGACAACGTTGGCACACATCTAAAGAAAACACACCGACTGAGATGAAAAGCTTGTTATAGTCCCCCTACCTGATTCGCCGCAAATGAAACGACTAAAAAGTGGTATGCCAGTGTATCGTTTTAAGAATATTATGTTTTTCACCGCCCTTTACATCTTTTAAGTCGTGTAAAAGGAAAATGCAGAACAAGAGGGTAAGGGTAAGAAAAAAAAAAAAGAAAAAAAGGGGAAGGTAGAATAACTGAGAGGAAAACGGGAGAAACAAATCGAAAAGAAAAACAACGTAGGTAGTCAGCTGATGGTACCAAAACACTGACGACGACGACGATGACGAGGTGGACAAAATTTGGCCTAACCGTCGTCACAAGAATACCGAAGTCTATCCTTGGAAACCACTGCTTAGATCGTACATTTCTATTAGTTAGAAGCCTCGTCTCGTGAATTACAAAAAAATCTAAAGGTATCTCATGCTTTCAGCGTTAATGGACGTATTTGTGCCTTAATGGCATCATTCCTGTAGTTGGTTCCGGTCACATTTTTCTAACCCTTGTTATATCAGTGTTGGTAGAAACAACATTACGAAAGATTTTTATTGATAAAAAGGGTGGAAAGCGAAGAAAAAAGAAACTTGGAAAGGAGGAAAAAAAAGGAGAAGTGAAACGAAGAAGAAAAACAACGGCAGTTTATTTTTAGTTTCTTCTTATACTTTTTCTTCTTCTATTTTTGTTTTCGGGGTTTTTCTGGGGTTTTTCTCAACTTTCAAGTCATTACATCGAACATCTTTAAACCGTATTTTCCCTGTAGGCCAGTTGAGTGAGTAATTGAAACTCAACAAATTCGTATAATGAGAAGAAAGCTGGTCTAAATCAGTGAAGAAAGTGACCCAAAAAACCGCACTGCCTCGAAATTTTAGCCTTTTGCACTTTTATCGCGACTATGGGACGTATAATTGAGAAATTTTTGTCTCTTTCTCCGCTCAAAAGGTCAGTAGAAAAAGAAATTAGGGCGAAAAAAAAAAAAGAAAAATTAATTTAGTAAAAATGAATTTTTAATGATAGCTACGCCTTTATTAGTGTAAAAATTATGAGTGGAACAGCACATTCACACAGACACACACACACAAGGTTTGTTTCATTTTCCAAGAAAAGGTTAACTCGTGTCAACACCAAACACCAAGTGGGGTTTGTTTTGATGTCTCAAAATTGAGCTCGGTGTCTGAAAGGGTTCGAAAATTAACCTCGCAAATAAAGCGTATGGTGATGATTAGCATTTGTTTACAGTTGGAAACTGTAGGGGTGGTATTCATAGTTGACACTAGCCATGAGTTAAGAGTTCACTAACTTGAGAGTCAGTTTCAAAATTTCACCGAGGCTCTTCTGATATATTTATCAGCAAAAAAATTTTTTTTTCATAGCTTTGATGTAGTTTGTCAAATGGAAGCTACGTTTTTCAGATAAAGAGTTTTTTATAGCTTCACTGTAGTTAAAAACTGGCGTCTAGGTTAATGAACACTTAACTCGGGATTACTGTCATCTATGGATACCTGTCAAAATCAGATTGTAAACACGATGACACCAACCTGACCCCAGCACACAATTCCTATTGAGCAGAGACCGGATAGGGTTGCCTCAAGGTAACACTTTTCATACTTTTGTCGCAAATAAAACATTTTCACTATATACACCATGACAACACCGTAGTTAATAAAACAAGCTACTTGTAACTTAGTGTGAACTGTGTCACCCCACTGTCACTTTTCCTGGCAAATAAAATTAACCTACGGTATAATAACTGCAACGCTAAATAAAACAAATGCAGTGGTAAAGGGGTATAAAAAGTATGTTTGCACGCTACCAGTCGACTGTAAAAGAATTGCAGTTTTTTAGCTTTGTAAATCAATAAAACTGGTAGATTCATGAAACATTTTTCTCGGAACAAGTAAACAAGTTTTTGCCTTTCTGGTTTAAAAGTTTGAAGATTTTTCTATTTCTCTCAATTATTGAATGTTTTCTACTCTACTGTACCAATATCAATCAATTATTTGGACACACACATTTTTCCTTTTACAATTCGGGAGATTCCTATGTGACATGCACATTTCTTTCAAAAATAAACTAAATGGAGATACCTACACATTTTTCTATTTTTGGAATAACGCAAAAAATATTCATTTCTCAGAGATTTACCCTACACTAATTGATGCATTGTAAAAAAATTCAACAGAACCACTAATAATCCAATTTTCAAAATTTTTGGAGATACGAACTTTACTAATTAGGCTGACAATAGTCGATACATCAGCACCATAGTAGCTCATGCAAAGATATGAGATCTGTTTTATTAGCCACAAGAATTAATAGTTTGAACACTTGGGGTAACCTTCGGTGTTAAGTGGCGTTCTTTTTGTACCATAACAACACTGAAGGTTATCAATTTGGCATTCTTTTTGTACATGAGGGTAACATCGAGAGTAACACAGGACAGCAAATCTTATACTCGTTTGTTGATTAGGTGTAGGAAATCAGGGCAAGGGTAGATTGTTTTGTTTATACGCTGATACAGATAAGAGATCGCTGTTATCAGCGATGAGGTAGTTTGGTGTTTAAGGTGTTACATTTTGGCATTTGTTTTGAGTTAACATTTTTTTAACACCGTCACGTTGTTTGAGGTAACATGATATTAACCTGGTACTGACCCGGTATTCGGTGTTACATCTGCCTTGACATGAAAACTTGGGGAATAGAATAGACATATGGTTTATTTATGCTTCATATATGCACTATCAATATCGAACGATACGTATACATTAAAAAACAATCTTATAGATACATTGTAAAATTAGTCTGCAACTAATTGCAGATAAGGAAAAGATGAGAGTGATAAGACGCGCATGGTACCTATGCAATGAAATAATAATACAACCATATCTTTAGAAGAGAACTTTACATGAGAACTTATTCATCCAGTCGGGTCAGAAAATTCGGCACTTCCTGCAAAATAAATTTATTTTCGCATTCGATCTAAGAAAATCAAACAGCTTTTTCAGGGATCTAGTAGAGCTGATATTATTCACCAGAAATTTGTAAAATTTAAGAAATGTTTTCATCGTAAGAGAAATGTAGTACGGACCTTGAAACATTCTTCCACTTTTGGCATAACATTTTCCATTTCATAACACACTCACAATGAGGACAACTCTTAGAAATACAATTTCTTGTGACTTTAAAAGATACTTCTTGTCTGAGTCCTCATAGAATCCAATATTAATTCAAACGAGGAAATTAGGAAGAAATTCAAACTAGGTACTAGTAAAATTCTGTCTTACCACGTTTTATTCGGAAACAAAGATTAGCTGCAGGATTTACACTCAAATTCCGATCATCAAAGAAGCGGGGGAGGTTTAAGAATAGGATAAATAACCTTTTTTTCAGTCAGTTTTAAAACATTGTTTGTCAACAAACTAAGTAAAAAAGAACATTAAAGAAATTTGAATTCAGTCCCCTCACAATTTTGGGCATTAATATAGGTACCTAGTAGGTGCATCAAAATGTAACGTACAATGTAGGTATAAGGTACTTAAAGTACATCGAAACATAAATTAAAATAAAAAATTTCGATAAGCATACACGTTTTTTGGTTTGTCCCACTTCTTTACCTTTTTCAAGCGACTTGAATCGTTTTTTTTTACTTTTGATTCTTCTAAATTTACTTGACTGATTTATACAGGAAAATTTTTCCATTGTGATTAATTTAAAATATCGACGCCGGCTGAGAGTATTATTTAGTAGGTAAAGTATTATAGAAATTATGTTCAGTGGAATGAAAAATTTCTTATTTATTTTAGGTGAGTAGGCCGCAGCTTCGTTATTATTCGTTTACTAATAAGCAGGTGTAATAAGTACTCACCTATCGTTTTAATTTGCACCAATTAGTTGCTCATAAATTAAAATCATTCCTTAATCCCTTAAAAATGTTTTGTGATGGTACAAAGAATTTTCTCTTTCTCTTTTTTATTTTATTTATCGTTCCTCCTCTATTTTTGTATACGCCCCTCCTACACTGGCAAAAGAATTTTAATGTAAGAGCGGCGAACGGTGTTGTACGGCAAAAGTTTTAACGCTAATTAAAATATTCGAAGACCTTGACGAGCCAATTTTTTTTTTCTTTCCTACCTATTAATTATTTTCTGATTAATTGAGAAACTGAAAAGAAAGAATTAACAACAGAACGTTGAAAAAAAAAAAAAAAAGAGGAAAAAGGCGCTGGAAAATATTACAGTAGGCGTTACTTCTCGGTGAAAAGAAATTACAAGTTTTTTCCTCCTCTTTACTAATTTTTGAACAGATTTTGGAGGAAGTACATGCAAACAAAAATTCGGATATTATAGTTTTCTTAAAATGTATTACCGAATAGGATTTTATGAACTATTTTGTGGTTTAATTTTATACATATTGGCGTTAGTTGGAAGAATAGGTTAGCATGAGTCTACCTACCAGTTTTCTTTTATCAATTATTTAATTCATTTTCGATTATAGTTTCCAGTTTTTTCAGTTTTTACTTCTCAGATATGACAATACGACCAGCTAAAGGAAAACCGTGTACTCACTTTCAAAAAAATAGATCACGGACTAAAACATTCACTAAAAACTTTCTAAGTTGATAATGATAACCGTTCTCAGTTTTTTGATGTTTCACTTCTCAGAATTGATAATACAACCTTTAAATAGAACTGAGAACTAACTTTCAGCAGAATGCAGGTTCTTAACTAAAACATTCAGTGAAAACTTCGGAACTTATTATTACTGCTGTCAGTTTTTGGTGTTATCACTTCTCAAAAGTGACAATACAACCCTGCAGGAGAACTAAGTATTCTTTTTCAAAAGAAGAAGTCAAGTAGGTAAGTACCGAAACTTTCAATGAGAACTTTTTAAGTTGATTATAGGTATTTCTCAGTTTTTAAATAGATTTTTATCAAAAATCTACTCATTAAAAATGCCTGAGTATTCGGACCCAAGGGTGGAGTGGATACGTTTTTCATTTTATGATTTGAGCATTTTGGTACTATTTTTGAAAATTCATTTGTTTTTTATATGTACTTCCTTTCACGTTGAGTCCATTTCCAAGGGTAATTTTGATTGGATAGTTTCAAAATTTTAAATATAAATTCGGATCTACCTAAGAAAGAACCCCACTGTATGGTCCGTCTGGTAGGTCAGTTTCTATGCACTTTTTTATCGAACAAAGTACGGAAGGCAATTTTTAATCGATAAGCCTGACATTTGGTATACATATGTGTTTTAGATGAAGAACAATAAGTGCTAATTTTGATACGGATAGGTCTTGCGGTACGTCTGATAGGGGCGATTTTGTTGCGTTTTTGGCAGATTAATGGCTTTAAAAGGAGTACCTAATTTTCAAGCTATATTCACAAAATTTGGTGCAGGTACTGATTTGAAGTATATATCTAACATGTTTTCAAATTTGGTTCCTATTGGTATTATGGTTTGTAGGTGTTCAGGTGGTACGGGGATTCGAACCCGTACCGGCCGAACACCTAAAATCCCCCTCGTTCACCGCCACCAAAAGCCAGCACCGTATACACTCGGCCACGATGCCAGGTGATGGTGTCCGAGGGAGAAACGGTAATTAGCCAATGTAGTGTGGTTGCCGCCACACCACTCCCCCTCAGTATAGCGGAGCGTAATACGACAACCAGTACGGAGGCGCCTTGCGGGTAGGGATGTACGCTGGTGCGTGGTGATGCCCGCCCTCATCACCGCACCGTGGCGCACACCCTACAGCGCCGTCACATACCGGCATCGGTGGTGTAACATACCACCAAGGCTACCGGTTTTTTGTACGTGTCCGAGAGATGGCGTGCATTACCATCCCCCGGATCACGTCGAGGTCACCACTTTAGGTGTTCAGGCGGTACAGGGATTCGAACCCGTACCAGCCAAACACCTAAAATCCCCCTTGTTCACCGCCACCAAAAGCCAGCACCATATACACTCGGCCACGATGCCAGGTGACGGTGTCCGAGGGAGAAACGGTAATTAGCCGATGTAGTGTGGTTGCCACCACACGGTTCATTACCTGAGGCTGTTGAAGGAGACGAGAATTACAATTTTATTAGATAATCTGAAAATTATTTTTCGTCTAAGATAAATTTTACAGTTGAAACCGTTGACCAAACAAAGCCCAATATTTTTAAATTTTCTAATACACTTCGATTTTGTTAGAACTATCCCAACCATTATGGTCTTATTTGTCAGGTCTGAAAATATGGTATTTGAAATCGTGCCAGTTAGATAGACCTTGGAATAATTTTTCATTTTACAAAAAAATAATGATTTTTGACACAAAAATTAAAAATTAATTCATAAAATGTTTTGTAAAAATGATACCTACGGAATCAGTATATTTTATAGTATGCTTCGTATTTGTATGATATTGGTAATTTTTTTACAACAAATACAAATAGTATTATACGTATTACTTTATTAGAAAAATGTTGGGGAGGTCAAGTGGGGAAAACTACACTTTTTAAAAGATGTATTTTCCATCGTTACAATTGATTTAATAGCAAAATCAATAACAGCAATGTTGGGCCACGCAATTCTTCAAAAAGTGATATGCTTTCTAGATCTCCTGTGCATATCCGGGGTCTATAAATTGGGTTTGAACACTGGAAATCCATTTAGCCCCACTTTACGAATAAAAAAATTCCATAAGGCTTTCCTCAGACCTTAATTATTTATCCATATTATACTTATGAAGTCAAAAACTGCGTGGTGGCATCAGCTGTTTGAAAATCGGAGAAAAGTTTCGCCGCAAAAATACACAACCGGAAAAAAAAGTTGTGTACTTTGCAACCGCACAATGGTCGTTTCATTAAAACCATTTTTTTTCTATGTATTTTTGAAAGGGAAGAGACTATGTAGTGATAGCAACTTTGAAAACGTATACCTGACACATGTTTGTACCCATATCACAATTCAAACCAACCGGGTTTCATTTCAAATCTTCTAAATTAAAGCTCGGCATTATCATAATAAGCTGAGATACGATTTTTTTCCTCTTCTTTTTTATGGAAATTTTATTTGTACGTGTAAAACTAGGTCGTCGTTTTCATTTAGTAGTAGGAGCTCTTTATTTTTTTCAAGTTTTATTTTAGTATGATGGTATTTACATAAAATTAAAAGATATTAAAACAAAATATCCTACCTACCTATTTGGTAATCCTATTTTTCGCTTTCTGTTTTTTTTTTTGTTTTTTTTTTAACTTATTTGAACATATTTTCATTTTTTTTAGCTTTGTTGTTTAAACAATACCAAAATTGCGTCGATATTTATAAGGGTTTAATGGGGAGGGATAAATATCGAAATAATCTATTGCGACGTCAATGAGAAAATCACTTTTTCAAGCTGGGGACGCATTCGTAATAATAATCTTCTCTCATTATAATACAGATTATGAAAATTACGGTGGCTATTTTCACATCACGAATAGAATACCAATAGCATATTAATAAAGCTGTTTCGGGTTTAATGTACATGAGGAAATTTCAATCAATCCGGGATTACAATGATTAATAGACTATACAATTCACCAGGTGAAAGAAAATACAAAAAAAAAAGTTAAAAAAAATTTTACAAGTTATCAAACTTTTTTTTTCCCTTTAGCTGTCCTACGTGGTCAATCAACGAATTAATTTCGATACAATAAACGCAAAATGAACGAATTCTTTTGTTGGTATCATTCAAATTGTCATTTTAGTCTACGTCTGATCTCGATGCCAATGTTTTTCAAGCTCCAAACATTATTTTATCCTAAAAATTGGAGGGTACCTATTTCGTATTTAAAAATAATTCAGAGGGTAAATTTCATCATATTTTTTTGGATTGCGGTTTTCAATTTAGTAGTTTATAGGTTCAATGAAACAGTAGTCAACTTGCTGTCCTAAAATACCTGAAAATAATGGTAAACCAGAACAGTAGTGTTGACTTAATAAAATTATTGTGAGGAGGTGAAAACGAAGTGTGAAAATAATTTGGTTCATATTCAACATAAATAGCGAATTTATTATTATTGAATGTGAAAAAAATGAATCAAGGTACTATAATTTACAAAATTATTAAGGAGGCCCAGCCTCCTAAAAGAGGTCATGTCAGCGACTATGAACAGCAGAAGGATTACCATAAAATAGGATTGGATGTAATTTTAATGTTAGTTTCTTTCACTTGGTACAGTAACATAAAGATAACAGATCAAATGTTACATTTTTAAGAGTGTGAACTGCTTCTATGTAAATCCTCCCAGACCACTCTAATACATGTTCGGTAACCAAATGTATTTTTTATTTCTATTGATTACTAAGAGTACCTATCTTGTTTGCAAATATTCGCATCATTAGATTACCTATTTTTTATCAAAACGAATATTTTACAAAGGTATAAAAAAAATTTTGTAAATTAATTAATTAATTAATAATTATGATAAATTTAGAATTTTATGTGAATAGTTAAATTGAATGGTTTCAGACAGAAATGACGGAAGTTGTGTGTAAGAATTTGAGATCTTGTTGGATACAAAAAAAGGCTGAGTTCCACTGGGGCTATACTCATGAAGGATTGATGTGTAAACGTAATAGTTTGGAGCTTGCGTGAGGACATACACACAACCGCAATTTAACTCGTAGAATTTACCATTGTAATCCTCCCCAATCGTAGACCAAGAGCTAACACGTTTACCTACGCATCAATAATAATTTACAAAGCTACTTAATAAGTTTTTAAATACCTACAGTAGAAATTGGGTACCACGAATTCCAAAGGACTGTGAAATTTGTTTGTTGTAGTCAGTAGCTGGCTCATACAAACAAATTGCTGTAACTGTAATGTGATGGATATGTGGGCCTATAAAATAATGGTCGTTGCCAATTGATCAGTACCAATCATCAACAATATATATAAGGATATGAATTTTTACTCTTGATGGTCATTAAAATGCAATTGTACATTGATTAAATTATATATGATTTTTAGAAATACAAAAGGGACCACTGAATGAATATTAGGATTGGATACAAAAAGCGGTTTGTTTTAAGAAAGAAATTAAGAAAGCTCAGATTAATGAATTCGTTGTAATCTGTTTCTTAGCTTCACTTGGCACCAATATCTGTTTGTAGTAACCAATAGTTCGTAGTGGCCGGATTTGTTGTAGCTGATTTTTCTCAACAAAGAAGTAAATGGAGTTGCGCTGTTACCAGGCATTTTGAGTGTTGTAGCAGGCAGTTTACTGTAGTTGGTGTTTGCTGCAGTGACTTCTACTGTAAATGTAAATGGTAACATTAAATTAGTGTTCTTGATTCACAATTTTGAACACAACATTATAGGTGAGGAAAAGAATTTTTCTATCACCCATGTGTATACCTAATAGCCTTGTAGCTGTAGTACGAGTCATAGAGCCTAATGAAAGTAAAGGAAGTAGAAGGGCTGGGGCCAAATTCATTGCGGAAGGTTTATTACATACATTTACAATTGGTGGTGCTGAAAGAGACATGGAGTAGAGAGCTCCCAAACTTGGTAAATGATGCGACCAAAAAATATCAAGTCTTCCTAAATGTGGAGGTCCGGGTCCCTGGGCCCCATAGGCCCTTCTCAAATGTACAATTTTGCCATGAAAAAATCAGAATAAGCCTTCGGTAAGTCTAAAAACCACCAAAAAAATTTCATAAATAATTTAAAAAAAATATATATATACATTATTTTACGTAGGTAAGTGTAATAAAAAAATATTGTGTTTCGAAAAGTATTAAAAATAAAATATTCCGTAATAGATACCTACCTACCTAATTCGGGGTATCCGAGAAAAATAATAACTTTTTTCCTGTTTTTTTCATTTTTTCATTTTTTTTTTTTTCAATGGTGTTACCTCGATCCACCAATTCTTACTTACAGTAATTTTTTTTGTTTGATTCAGGTTGATAAACAAAAAACCTTCAAATTGGAAATCAACTCTTCCGGGTAGTTTTTTGTCTAATTTGACAAAATATGTGGGAAGGCAGCCACACAAAATATAAAAAAATGAAAAATTGATTAAAAAAAAAAAAAAAAACCAATCCAGAAATATGCAAGTAAATGAAGATGAAACGAAACAATTTTTATAAGAAATTTTCGTCTACCTTCTCATCGTGCACCCCATTTTTAGCGTTATTAACAGCTTATTACGATACACCAGATGAGTTTTGCTTCGGGCGTTTACTAGTTGATTGATTGCGAACCTTATCGTTAACACGAGGATTAGGCCCTCCCCCTCCTCTTTACAAAAATATCAAAAGAAGGTCCGCAGATAAAGTCTCATTTAAATCCCTCGCAGGCCATTAACTCGGAGCAAACTGATTTACAGCCATCGACCCTTTTTCTTTCGAACCGAAATGAAGCCGATAACGCGAATTTATATTAATTTTGAAGAACGAATAGTTAACCTGTCACGCAATATCTCATCTAATGATACCACCATATAGGCTTACCGCTTCCCCCCGTACTCTTTAACGATGTACAGAGTACTCTATTATAGCTTACATTTAACACGCACTTTTTCACAGAAAAAAATGAAATAAATAAAAAATTGGAAAAAAAAGCCTAACGTCCTTTCACACTATACGATAATATGAGGGATACACTGGAGTACCGTCAACGAACCAAATTAATTTAAAAAAAAAAAAAAAACACTACTTTTTTTTCCTGCGGGGGTCGCTTATCAACACCACACATTCTGGAAAATTATGTTTTTAATTGGACACGCTAGGGCCGGTACAGCATGACGTGTGTATGTAACGTTGCCGATCAATTAAAAATAATAACTTAATTTTCCAGAAAATGGTTTTGTCTGCTAAAATTAATTGTGGTTAGCCCGTTTATAATAAATCTGTTCGATAGGTATGGTAAAAAGTTCAAAATTTCTACATCTTTTTCGTAATGGGTTGTTCCATTTACAATAGCGCAGAACCAGTTTTCTGAAAAGGATGTTCGATTTTTCAGTGTAAAAGTAGAAAATTTAGAATTCCTATTCCTGATCCAAGTTATAATCAGGGAAAAAAGTTCTACTGGTGTTACGGTCTTTTTGTGTTCTGTTGATTCCTTTTTAACAAAAAAGTTGTTTAAAGGAGTTCTATTTGAGATATCAGTATATGGTACCAATTTATTTTTAGTTTTTCCACTTCATTGAACAGTTGAAGAAGTGTAATGAACAATCAATATGAAATGCAATGAAGTACAGAATATGAGATCACATAGGAAATGATAACAGAACCAGAGTAGAATGATCGGATACAGTGTAGCCACGGAGGAAGATATTTAATAAAAAAAAAAGTGAAATTATTTGTGAGGACGTTTCCTTCTTATTCCCTCCTTCAGGGCTCGACCCTGGGTCAACAGACGGGTCACGGATTTAGTCCACGACCCAAATAATTAATGCTATGCTCTCTAAATTAAATACGTCGTCTGTCCGCACTTTTACTGACGATGTGCGTCTACATATATATGTAGATGCCAAATGGGAAAGTGAGTACATACCTATATATTTACATACTCGCTGATACAGTGTGTGTTACGGACCATGCAGGGTACCGCCTAGCCTCTGACTAATCCCTTCAGTACGCTATTGCGAATTGGTAAGGTATTAAACTGACTGGTTACTGGTACTGAGAAACTATTGGGTTGCCCAATATGTAAATCATGATTGGTTCTATGAACCCTGTGTAGGTAGAGCTACCTACACTGAAAAGCCGCATTATTCTATTAGTAAAGTGTTTGTAGGCAGGGCCGTACCTAGCTTTTTTTGCCACCCTGTGAGAACAAACTTTTTGCCGCCCAAACACGTATTTTTTTTGCCAGTTAAATCAGAATGATATTCTTTGTCGTCGTCCAGACGATGTATCGGACAACAACAATATATTATATTAAGTTTTTTTGTTTTTTTTTTGGTCATTATGGCGCCCTTGCACTCTGCCGCCTTGTGTTAATGCACAGATCGCACGTACCTAGTTACGGCCTTGTTTGTAGGTGCAAGGTGAGGAGTGATCGGGAGTACCCAACATAGATTGAACATAGTTCTAACTTTTTATAGAACTTGATCACAACTAGAACTTCAAGTCTAGCACTTGTTTTTGCCAAATTGAACACTCTTGATGAAATATATATTTTTACAAAACTGAATCATTGATACAGCATGAAATTGTAATACGATAATGGAGTGATGATCAATATGTTTTCACTGATATGAGTTATTTATTATCAAATTAATATTAACGAAAATATTTTCGCAAAACTGTGACGTAGGTACAGACATACTTACACATACAGGGTTATTCATGTTATCACTCGCCATATGAAACTAACGTTGTGGTGCATGATGAAAAATGAGTAAGATAAATATATTATAATTTGTCTTTTACAGTATACTAAAATTCAAAAGTAAAATACACAGATAAAATGCCAAAATGCTCAATTGAGGAATCAATATACTGTAACTAATAAGTAAAATGGACATTTTCAAATAAAGTATTCAAAATAACTACCAGTAACCATGAAACAATACACTGGGCGCTTTTGACATGGCTACCAAGATCTCCTGATCTCAGTCTGTTAGATCATTTCTTGTGGAATCACATGTCATCCATGAGTTACAAATAGGGACCATATTACCTATTTCACTTCAGAAAGACCCAGCAATGCGATAAATAATTACTGAGCCAAAATTAATGATGCTTAATTAGACCATGTTCATGCTCAGTTCAATTATCCTTCAGGGTATAGTGTCATAGCCTCTGGTGGTATTTCTGAAAATATTATTTAAAAAATGTTATTTTAATCATTATATTCTGCTTTGAAAAACCTCTTAGGCTAACTTTCAGAAATGAAGAGAAACTGACACTTTTAAAACACACTACTAATAAACAACACTCGTTCATTAAGCTAGGGACGAAAATATTACAGCTACAGCAAAAAATGAATAGGAGAATACTCAGTGGTGGATATTTTCAATTACTTATCCCGAACATTATCTGGGTCATGAATGGTAAAACAACGAAACTGTCGAGAGAGATTTTACGGGTCAACCCATTAGGAACTTGGCTCCTTTGTCAGCGAAAAAACTCAACAAAAAAATAACGAACCAGCAGGGGACCAGGTAAAACGAGAGTCATTATCAAGCATAAGAACGTCATCCGCGTTGCATAAACATGAAAATACAGCTCCCTATTTCGGTATCTCTATTCAAAATGACCTCAAACGAAAATTTTCGCCGTTACCCTGCCGGAATTTTAATTATTTCAATAACAGACACAAGGCAGGCAGGAAGTAGAATAGGAAAGAAAAAAAAACTCTTGCGCAGCAAGCTTCGAAAGAAAAAGTAGATTTTCTTTGTTTAAAAATCACCTATATCACCAACATTCTTCTAATAAAGTAATATATAAAATATTTATATTTTTTGCAAAAAATTACCAATATCCCACAAATATGATGCATGCGATAAAATATACTGATTAAGTATCATGTTTTAAAAATATTTTCTGAATGTGTCAAAAATCATTATTTTTTTGTGAAATGAAAAATTATTCCAAGTTCTAATAAGCACAATTTTAGGAAATAATTCGATAGTTTTCTTTCCTGCAGTGACGAGAATTGTGGTTTAGAAAAAAAAAACACGTATATGAGAAAAAAATATCTCTCATTGCAAAACGAAGTATAATGCAGTTGTCTACGTTCTGATTATGAAAAGATTGGCGAAGATTTTAGTGTCCGTGTTCAAATCTAGTGTTCGATAGTGGGTGGGGGGAAGTGAGCGAAGATTGACCTTTTTCTGAGATCTGGTTGTTTTAGCTTAAAATGAGTGGTCTTCTCTATCAAGACTAAAAAATGAATTTTTCAGGACCATTATCAAAAGGGTAAAAGAGGGAAAATCACACTGAATAACTAATAAGTTGAGGAAAAATTGACCAATAAAAACCAAAATTGGTAGGTCCGATCCTTGTATGGAAGGTACCGGTTGTACCAAATTTCGTAACTATTGAAAGAGAATTGCAACCTTTATTGAGATAACATGAAAAATTAGTACCTCTAACTGCTCCAGGGAATGAACCATAATACCAATAAGAAACGAATTTGGAATCATGTTAGATATATTTTAAGTCAATACTTGCACCAAATTTTGTAACTATAGCTTGAAAATTATTTATTTTAGAGCAATTTATCTGCCGAAACTGCAACAAAATCGCTCCTATCAGACGTACCGTAAGGTCTATCCGCCCCAAAATTGGTAGATATTGTTTTGGACCTAAAACACATACGTATACAAAATTTCAGGTTTATCGATTGAATTTTTCTGTACAGTGATTGGTTCCAATGACGTCATGAAGAATGCGTATTTAGTCCATCTGTAAAAAATTTTTTTGAAAATTTTCACTGAAAATATTCACTAATACTAGCGGATGAAACAAGCTAAAATGAACAGAAAATTCATCTTACACGAAGACCAACTTTGCACCGAATTTTAAGGAAATCCAGCCAAGGGATTTTCGTTTCTATTCTTACTCGGTTTCTGAGAATTTCGACAAAATTGGATGGCAACTTCGATTCCATGCATGAAAGAGAATGTATAACGAAGAGTAGCGACCGACAAAAAAGAGAGAACTCCTTTCAGAAAGTAGAAATCTTCTACGCTGGTACTCACCTAAAACATCTCTTCGTAGTCGTCGGTTTTACCTTCATCCATTCGGTTTAAGCTAAATAATGATCGACGTGCAGAAATTGTTATCAAAATTCAATTTTTTTTTTTTTTTTTTGCGGAAAAAATCACTTTTTTTATTTTCCGGTGGAAGCCAACTGACAAAAAAGATTTTCGTT
The DNA here is from genome assembly GCA_011428145.1 of Ericerus pela. Lineage (NCBI taxonomy): Eukaryota > Metazoa > Arthropoda > Insecta > Hemiptera > Coccidae > Ericerus > Ericerus pela. Next base: position 79,925 of record WOFM01000053.1, on the reverse strand, counting down.
TTTTTTTTTACTCCCACTTTTGAAAGGAAGCTAAGCAATAATGCGTGTGATAGAATGTTTTCATAGAAAAAATAATTTCGAATTCCAAGAACATATTGAAAAATTCTCATGAAAAGACTTCACTCGTACGAATCTTTTGACGCGATAAATAATACATCTAGCTTGAAATTTCGGCGTGCTTGACTACCGACAGCAAGAAAACAGAAAAAGAAGAAGAAGAAGAATGAGTAAATGCACGATCCATAAATTTTCTTCCGATCAAAAGCATCTCAAACATAAAAGTTCGTGTTAGAAAACGAATCAAAAGCCGTAAGAACATAATCGTGCAATTTGATTTTCTTTGGTAATGATTGTGGCACGAGAATATCAGTGAGAGAAAAATGAGTGACAATAATATTATTGGGTGAAATTTTTTCGTTTTTATCTGCGTCAAGTTTTTGTTGTTGGTTCCCAGCGCAAATAAGAGGAAATTGTACGTTCAGCCTATAACATCACAAATCTATGAACTGGCTATTTCATCAGTCATCAAAAAAGAAAAAAAATTTGGTTTTATCGGATTTTCTTTAGGCTTTTTTATTGTCTTTAAAATCTCTATTTTTGTCTGCTAAAGGCACGAGTAGGAAAATGTAGGATCCACTGTTCGAGTATTTCTGTTGATTGTCCATGATTTCGGCGAATATATATGTTTAAAAAGATGACGTTACTCTGGAATACCAAACTGGAGTATAAAGCACCCTATTTTTTTTTTTTTATTTAGTATCTATTCATATTTTATACAGTGCCTGTAGAATTAATTTTTTTCATAATGGTATACCTATGTACAAATTTACATATTTTTTTGTTGAAAGGCCAAAAAGACTAAATTTTTAAGGTCCTTCAATTTTGAGAATAGACAAAACATGGGGGTGTAATTATCGTTTTTGTTTCATCTAGTACTACCATTTCCCTTAGTCAAAAATTGTATTCTGTTAATTAACATTTCTGGTATCATGGGTTGAAAATTGTGATTTTTCAATACTCGAAACACAATAGCGCTTTCAATTTTGGAATAATCAACTTTCCGTACATGGATTTTTATTATTTTATCGTTAATTTAATGTGCATATTTCAAACTTTTTAAAACATGGAAAAAAAAGATGCGTTTGCTATACATCGTCCATAACACAAAATGCAAAACAAAAAAAACAAAAAAAAAAAAACAAAAATCATTATATTTGTTTGTCTCGGTGTCAAAAGCCTCCAAATCATGAAAGTTTTTCGTCAAAAGTAAATCACAAAAAACTGTACAAACGTAATCGTACAATCTGAGAATTTTTTTCCCTTCTTCTGTTTTTCGGATAATGATTATCGTACAAGAATAACAAAAAAAAAAAAAAAAAAATACAGAAAGAAAGCAGTCAATGAGAACAACTGTAGGTTTTTTATTTTTCTTTCTCAACGTCAAGTGTCTCGCGGCTATTTTGAGTAAATTTTCAGAGAAAATGTGTATTTGTAACCTCTATCATTTTACATTCGCTAACCTCATCCCCACCACTGAAAAACCTCTCAAAAAACAACTTTATCTAGTCACTCCGGAAGATAGAAGGAAAAGACATGACGAGGCAAAAAAAAAGAAAGAAAAAGAGGAATAGAAAAAAAAGAAGAAAAAAACGCATTCAAAAAGCTATGAAAAAGAAGTGACGCTCTGAAAATACCGAAAAGAAGAAAATAAGACTAAATTAAATGTAAATATTCTTCGTGTTATCTTCGAAATAAAACTTGGAAAATATGATGACATTCGAAAAAAACAACCACAAAAGTGATGTGGCTTTTCTTCCTTATTTTTCCTCGTCCCCTTTCATTTTCTTTTTGTTAGCTGTACGAAAACGAAAATGAGTGAAAGATGAAGCAAAAGGGGCAAAAAAAGAAGGAAAAAAGAAAAAAGAATGAAAAGTGGTTTGTAAAAAATACTAACAGAATCAGCGTGCGACAAAAGAAACCCTACGTGAATGCCATGTAAAAACTGATATAAAGTATTCTCTTTTTTTTACTGACTATTTTTCCCCACCTTTTCTTTTTTCTTTTTACCCTCTAAATTGTTTAACTTTGAAGTTATGTCTGAAAAAATTTCCAAGTTGTTTTTCTCCCCTACAAATACGGATTTGATTGACGAAAAATAACGAAATTAAACTACTGTCAACATTCAATGTTTATAGAAATTTATTTGGGTTTTAAACTATCACAAATGCGGTGAAAATGTGACAGAAATGTCATAAATTTCGATTACGAATAAAAAAAATAATCAAAAATGCGTTAGCGCGTGGGACATATTAATATGAAATGTCGTTTTAGAAAAAAGAATAGCCAAAAGATCGGTGAGTTTTTCTGGCAAAGAAATTCGAGGGTAAGTAGCATAATATACGGTAGTCATGGATGCGAATAGTACGAGAAGTTACCTAAAACTTCAGTCCTAAGGTAAGGAGAAGGGGAGCACGTACTGACATCGTCAAATTTTTTCAAATTTTAAAAACCTCAAGCATAAACTATCGCATAACTTAGGCTGAAAAAAACAAATACGAGTTCTAGTATAGCAAAGATTCATTTAAAAAGTCGTATCAAAAAAATTATGGGAAGTCATGGGTCAGAAAACCTTTGTAAAAAATTATTATTTTGTAATTAAATATTAATTTGTACCAAAATATTACTTTTTAATAAAATACTACCTACTTTGCATCAAAATATTACTTTGTTCGAAAATATAAATTTGTGCCAAAATATTACTTTGTAACAATATTATTACTTTGTAACAAAATATTACTTTGTACAAAATAATACTTTGTACCAAAATATTACTTTGTGACAAAATATTACTTTGTGACAAAATATTACTTTGTACCAAAATATCACTTTGTAACAATACTTTGTATCAAAATATTGCTTCGTAACAAAATATTATTTTATTCCAAAAATTACTTGGGGGACTTAACTTGTATAAGGTAAAGGGGCTTGGATCGTCATCGCCACAAGGCTGGCAAATAATTGTCTCTATAATGTAAAACCAAATGCACAAATTATGTTTGATCGTAATTACTTGCACATACGTGCAAATAATGTATGAGTACTAAATCGAGATCAGTCTCAACAATATGATGATGTCACAATTCTGTACACGTATCAGTCTTCTATTTCTTATCACTACAAGAAATGACACACTGAGCCATTCAAACAAACATATGTAATCACTACGTATGTGGGTTGGTGTGTGTGTGTAAATAAGCCTGTATATAAACCGTCCAAATTGGCTCTAAAATCGCCAGTGTTTGCCCAAGTTTTTGCTTACCTTTATGTCTACATATGAAGTGGTTGAACATGCAAAATCTGTAGATTACCTTCTGGTGAGAATATCTTTTTCACAACAAGGTAGTCCTCAGTTACTTTGTAACAAAACATTAATTCGTTCCAAAATACTATTTTGTTCCAGAATATTTGCAGGTTCATTCTCAAGATATATCGATTGGGACAACTAACTCATGAGAGAACCAGCCCCCGTCTCCCCTACATGTGAACTGCTTAATTCATTTAAAATCAAGAGAAATCTTTTTCATACTGTGGCTTGTTTGGTGTAGGTAGTTGCTACCTACACGGGGTTCATGGAACCTAAGGAAGATGACAGTGGTTTACGTGCAGGGCGACCGAATTGTTTCTCGGTACCGGTAGCCAGCTGGTTTAAGTTGCCTTACCGCACACTAAGCGTACTTCCTAACTGGGGCAATTGTCCAAAAGCGATGCTGTACCATATACGGACCGCAGCACGTATACTGTCAGTGAGTATGTAAATATTACATACTCACTTGCCTCCGTTTACCGCCTCAATGGTAAACACCAAAACGCATCGTCTGTATGAGTACATACAGACGATGTAATTTGTTTAATGTGCAATGCACAATTAGTATGGGTCGCGGACTTTGGTCTGCGACCCGTCTGTCAACGCAGGGCCGAGCCCTGAGGAGGCAAAGAGGGAAATGTCCCCACACATACATACCTAGGTACCTAACTCAAAAATTTACTAATAAATTTAAAAAACATAAAAAACAAAGAATCTGTAAAAACTCGTATTTCCAAATATAAATTCTTTATTTTCAAGTTTTTTTTTTGTTTTTTTTTTTAAACAGTAATAAATTAATAAAAAGTGATTTCTGGAACCAAGCAGACGTTAATTCATCTCATGAAATTACTGTGAAATAAAAAGTTACAAGCAGGTATAAAATTTTCACTTTATATTATTGTTTACTTTTTTTGAAATGTAATTAAAATTTTTCTTTCCAAGGAAGAATTTGAACAATTTTGTCTTCTTTTGAACGGCGATGAGGATAAAATTCACGATTGGTATTATGTCGATTCTTGAAGCTCCAGGCACATCTTATTACTTGTACAGCATAGCCTAATTTATTTCGCTATTTAATTAGTGATTCATCAAAAAAGCTCTATTTTATTTCAGTGTAGGTTTTCGAATCTCCAGTAAAATAAAATTATCATAGTTATTATCCTTCTCTCCTTCGAGAATACAATTTTTTAATTTACAAAAATTCTATTCCTTATTAAGTATAAACAGGCTACACTCGGCATTTACTACCAAATAAAAAAAAATAAAAAAATGAACATATAATTTTTGAATTTAGGGGATTTTTATGTCTACTTCTGAGCCAATTGCCCTCATACATTAACGAAGAAGACTACAGTCACCCTGAAGGCACGTTAAACAAAGTGACTAATTCCTATTCCGATTCGCAGCTTGCCAGACTGGAAGAGAAAAACTGGAATAACAGGAAAGGAAAGTAAAAAAAATAAAATAAAAACCATATCAACTACATAGCTCACTTTTTAAACGAAAAAGTTTAGATTTGTCGATGTGGAACAAACCGTCCCCCACCATAAAAAAAACCATTTTCATGGTTCAGGAAAATGAGGGAAAAGAGGGAAGATTAGGGAACTGGAAATTTATTGCTCAGCTTTAATACGAGCTAAAAGAAATTTTCTACAATCGTAATAAAGAAAAAAAATTGCTGTTATTGTTGGGTAAAGTTTATTTCTTATTATGGCGGTTGACGTGTTTCAACGATAGGCGAATTTTATTAAAATCACGAGAGCAGATTTGGTTCGGTTTTATGAAAAGCAAGATTTTTAAAAGGAATGGTATGAAAAAGAAAAATGGAAATTTAACAACCCAGCTAGAACTTGAAAAAAATAGGATTAATCAGACAGAAACGGAAATAAAACGAAAAATTGTCTAGCCTATTTCGAATATCGCAGTATGCAATTTCTTAATTATTTTTCATTTAGATATCGAATATAAAATTTCTTATTTAATTTTTTTCAGGAAAACATTTGTGCATTGTTGAGTAAATTAATTGTACCGGTATAAGTTATGCTTGTAGTTCAGTCTCCTATTTTTGATATAAATGACTCCTCATCAAATGTAAAAACTTAAAAACCAAAATGACAAAAAACAATTTATCGCTGTTGAGGGCTTTACCTTCAGATTGGATACATTGTAAATTATGTAACTATGCTACCTGGCACCGACATTTATTCAGCCAAGACTGCCAAGAGCGCTCTGCATTTGCCAAAATGCTGGTCCTAAAGGACAATAGGATTTTCTTTTACATGGGTCATAATATGTAGTAAACTTGATATTTCGGTCCGGACATTGGATGAAAACCTATTATGGTGGGTTTTCACCAGGCCTCATATGTTTTTCAACGGTTGATAGATTTTTCCTCTTTCTTATTTCAATAAAAAAGTGGACAAAATTTATCAACCGGATAATTTCCTCTACATCTGATTAAGTTGAAGCTTGCTTCGTCACATTCAACAGCAGTTGAAATTAGTCTTCTTAGATTTTCTATTAATGAAACATGTTCCTGTTCTCTGTATTCGATGTTTCGAGTTTCTTCTGTCTTTAACATGTGGATATGATTTTATAATACTTTTCTTATATTGTTATAACCAATCAACCGACTGTCTTCTGTGATTCTGTAGTATGTTGTAAATATATGTATATGTTATCTAATTTCTAATACACACCGGTTATTGGTTATAGACATGATGAGTTTTATTTGTGTCATGTTTTGCTAAGAAGGTATTGAGGGTAACCATTAGGGGGAGAACATGATTCTTTCAAAATGGTAATTTCAATGATGAGGTGAACTATGTAAACAAATAGCCTATTTCCAGTCCTAATTCTAATTTCAAAAACAAGGTAAAAATACGGAGGTTTTGGTGGTATAAATCCAATCTTATGGCTGGCTATCAATCACTGCAAACTGCATTAAACTGGGTTCCTGTATGTTATGTCGTTGTTTACATATGTTTTATCTCTGGTAAGTTTTAAATATGATTTTGTGTTTTGTCATATGGACTTCGTTGCGGTGACACGAGGTCACCCAATTTGGCATACCACAAATAAAAGATAACAAATCTGAAGATAAAGCTTCCAGTTGCTATAGAAATTTTAATCAAAGAATTTATGTTTTTATGAAGGTTAGAAAGTTATGCTAGTGAGATGAATGTCATACATATTAGGTAGACTGTAAAAAATACCTATATTGCTTTACTCTCACATCTTGTTTTTGTCATTTAAGTTTTTTAGTTTTTTTATTTCTTTGTTTCCAAGCAGTTATGATTTTTAATTTTTTTAATTATTATTTTATTTTATGTGTTTTACCAATCAAATTGCATAATTGACAAGTACGACTTGCCATCTCAATAACAAAATATCTAAATTTCACAATGCCCTCAGAGGCTCAATGAAATAAAAAATAATCTAAAATTAAAATTCTCAGCGACCAAGGTTACATAATATTGATAATAAATTAAAGTCTAAAACATAAAATTTAACCATAGTAATAATTTTTACAGTGAATACCTTAATTAGGCTAACTTTTTAAGTTTGATTGTTCACGTCAAAAACATGTTTTCTCACTCTAAACTTAATTTCTGTCTCCATTTTAACTTCCTATCTGTGTTTTATTTTCACCACAATATGCCCTCCTGGGATTGCATACCACATAACATTCAAAGAGAAATGATTCATATTAGAAAAAAATAAGTGAGTTTGATTGTGGCTATACTTGTGAAGGATTGATGTGTAAACATGAAAATATCTAAATAATACTAAAATACTAGTAAATTGTCCTTTAAATTGGGTTTTTTATTTCATCTGTTTTTAAACTGTTAAAGATGATAGAAAGAATTATATGGATATTAGATTTATGCAAATGGTATTTTCTTTTCAATGATACCAGCCTCAGCTTGCTAATTTAAATAGTGGCTGAAGAATCACTGTGTGAAAGAGAAGAGGTTTCTAGATTCAAAAAATGGAAAATATTCCTTCGATCTACTTTTTATTTTGTTCATTTAATTTCAAATTGCTAATGATGATAAAAAAATTATATAAATGTAACGGCCAAAAGAGGTGGTAAAGTACCTAATTAGGACCACTTTCAGTGTTACACCATACACTGGATACTAAACACTGGATAAGATTTAATACCTCTAAAATAGTTTAGATATTTGATTTATTATCCACAGACAATCGTGCACCTTAACGTATTTGAGAGACTCAATAATATTTTTAAAACACACAGTTGAATTAACACCTTTAATAAAATAATAATTTGTACACTACAGTACATCAATTAATACGTTAACACTTAAACATAAAGTATCACAATCTGTTTAGATGGGTGTATCGACATTATATCTATATTCATAAAATCAAATACGAGTAAATTAGTGGTTGTTTATAAAGAGTTATAGGATGATTATTGTTGATAAATATCTACGTTTTCGGTACCTACTTGAAAATGTGTAGACGAATATGTTCGTCATTTCTAAAAATAGACAAAAATATACGTTACAATAAATACTTAGTCAATTTATGAAAATTCTCTCTTCCTTCCAATGATGCCAATTTCAGCTCTCTAGCTCAAATATCAACTGAGAAATCATTGAGTGATAGATGAGAGTTTCTAGAATCCAAAAAATGGCATATTTTCCATTATTTTCATTTGTTTTCAGTTTGTTCATTTTCGAATTAGTAAAGATGATTAGAAAATTATATTGAAATTTTGTAAATTTTCTCGTCTTTGCAGCAATACCAATCCTTGCTCTCTAGCTTTAATAGAGGTTGAGTAATCATTGAATGAAATATAAAAGATTTGTTTCAAAACTGAAATGTTCCATTGAACTTCAATTGACAAGGTATCACCCAAATGGTGAGATGTCAAATAACTCTCAAATTAATTTGGTACTCCATAATATTTTCACTGTCATACTCTACTCCCATCACAAAAAAAAAAAAAGTATGAAAAGGAGTTGATCTCAGCAATCATTTTTGATTTTCTGATGAAATTTGACAATAAATAATCGGTTTTAAAATGTGTCTGTGGAATACCTTGTCGTGAGAGATATTCACACTAGAAGGTCTTCAACAGTATTTTGCGGGTTCTGCCACTTCATATGGTTAAGTATGGGAGACCCAAATCCTCGGCGAACACTGGGGATTTTTGAGCCGGTTCTGAGAGTTTATATACAGGATTTGGTACACGCACACAGACACACATGCATACGTACATGTACGTAATTATGTCATGCGTTATGTCGTTTCTTGCCTCTGTTGAGATGATAAGAAACGATGCAGCGCGTTTGGTACCGGGCCGTGACATCACCGAGATCGTTATCAGGTAATTGATCTCGGCCCGTGCAATGTATCTTACCTGTACGTACGTACAGGTACGAACATACAAACGCACCAGTGTAAATTTGTTTAACGTCATAAAGATGATTATTGCCAGCCTTTGGGCGGTGACTGTTGTTGAGGGGTGCGAGCCCCTGTTACCTCATATGAGTATTGTCCCCACAGCTACTCCCCCCCCAGTTTTTGCGATGCAAAAATGATAAGTCGCGTGCTTGGGGGGACTTATCGAGTCTACTGCTGTCTCTGGTCCTTCTCCCATTTAGCGAGGGCTGAGCCTAGTGCAGCCCCTATGCACTCGTAAGATTGCTTACGTGCATTGAACCGGGCTTAGTAGGCGTCCCAGCTGGTCTGTCCCGTTTGTCTAGGTGGTCTGTTTGGTGGAGCCAGATGGGTATATGGATGGGGACAATGGGAATGTGGAGGAGCAGACGGGGTTTTTGGTCGCAGTTGTTTAAACATCGGGGAGTTGGAAGTCTCCGATGCTTTGTAGATTGGACCGAAGGTGGGAGGAGGGCATATTTTGGGCACCTCTTCCACAGGAAGTTGCCTCCTCACCCCAATTTTGCCAGAGCTGAGGACTCCAGGGGTGGGCACTCCACTCTCGGTATCTTTTCTGGCAATTTTGGTGGTGAGATAAAGGCAGGAAGGGGTGTGGACATCATTTTAACTATGTCCACAGCCGATGTGGTATCCATTAGTAACTCATTTTCTATTTGTTTAATTTCATTTTCCTGCTCCATCTGTTCCTTAGTCTTTACAGACTGAGATACAGGTGGAACGAGGAATTGGAATTCTGGAGTTGAGAATGGCGTATTTGTTGGGGACAACATGATATAAGGAAAGAACAATTTGGAAAAGGAAAGAAAAATGGTAGAAAATTCGGCGTGTTACAGTCAACAGCAGAAATGCAAGTGAAAAACGTTGCGAGAATATTTTTCGTTCGCAGCTTTATTCCACGTCGTTATCTCATTTCAGACATGTTTGGAGGGGATAGTGCATTAAATATTCTTTAGCTGAAAAGTTTTCTGGTCCAAATCTGTTAAGTACAAGCAGAGTTAAGCGTGTTTGAATTTTTGTACTTTTGAATTTTGTATTTCACAAAGGAATGCACTCTTCATTTGTGACGTCACGATCTATTGACTATTTGTTATCTGAATATTTGTCAATAGAAACACGTTGCAATGTTTTTCTTCCGTATCGCACGTGGGTTTGTTTATTCGTGTCGTTTTTTATTTGTACGCATTTATTCTCTGCTTATCTGCGGAATTTCTTTTGTTGCAAATATTCCCAAATTCTCGTGCATATTTTTATGCGGGTTTGTAGTTTTTGCAGCAGATATTAACTTTCGTGAATATTTTTAGTTTCTCCTTGCCAATTTTTCAGATTTTCGAGTTGGAATTTGGTTTTATCGCTTTCTGCTGCCAAGGGACCTGCCTCTTTTTTGTGGACATAAGGGGACCGATGGATCGTAGTGTATTTTGACAATCTCGTCACTAAACTTCACCGATTTCTTAATTTTTGTTTTTTTTACTGGTGATTTTTTTGATTTATCACCTTTTTCGACCTGTTTGTCCTCTACTTTCTGTGGTTGTATGGTATTGGACTGTGCAGTCTGTTTTTCTTCTTCTATTTTCCTGTCTGTCATTTTCCTTGTTGCTCTTTGGAGCATTTTTCTATCGTCATTTATAAGGTATGCAGGTTTCAATCTGTCAATTGAAATAGTTTTTTCTTCACCTGCGATTAGTATTACAAAATTCTTGTCATCTCGTGATACGACCTTATAAGGACTGGCATATGGTTTCTCCAACAAAGATCTTATTTTCTCGTCTCTGACAAACACATGAGAAGTTGTGGCCAAGTGTTTGGAGACATAAATCTTTGGTTGGCCATGATGAGCTGCCTGTTTCAAAAAACTGTTAGCATCAGTCCGTATGTTTTGGACGAGCATTTTGGGGCTGATTTCTTTTGAGTGGGTGAAAAAATCCCCTGGTAGGCGTAACTCTTCGCCAAGCGCTAACTGCACCGCAGAGTGTCCTGTATCTGTTTGAAGAGCAGATCGAAGGCCCAAGAGGATGGTTGGTAGTATGTCAACCCATCTCTTGGTGTTGCAAGCCATGATGGAGGCCTTCAAAGCTCTGTGCCATTGCTCAACTTTACCGTTTGCTTGAGGATGGTAAGCTGTGGTGTGATTGTGTTGTGCACCAAGCTTCTTAGACAGTTCTTGGAAGAGCAAGCTTTCAAATTGACAACCCTGGTCCGTGATGATGACTTCAGGTATACCATAGCGGGCAATCCAGTTATCGTACAACCTGCTGTCATCTCATAGAGAGGAACTGCCCCTGGCCATCGAGTTGCTCTATCGATCATCGTCAACAGGTATCTGTGTCCTTGGGATGGGGGTAATGGACCCACCAAGTCTATGTGTATTGTTTTAAACCGTTCCGTTTGTTTAAAAGATTTGAGAGGTGAACGAGTGTGTCTTCCTACTTTGGACTCTTGGCAATTCAGGCAACTGTGAGCCCATTTGTTGCAGTCGGACTTCATCCGAGGCCAAACAAATCTTGATGCTACTAATCCAGCAGTGCATTTTGGTCCAGGGTGCGATAGATTGTGCACACTACTGAAAGCCAATTTGCGATACTTTGTTGGCAGGAATGGCCTATTCTTGCCTGTACTAATGTCGCATGTTAGTAAAACATTAGTACCAGGGATTTTCCTTTGTCTCAATTTGAGAGCTGTGTCATCGTTCGACAACAGTTCTTGCAATTCTGCATACCTTAACTGTTTTTTAGCTATTTCAGCGTAGGGTAATTGAGACGGTGCCGAGATGGCTTCAATCCTACTAAGAGCATCAGCTGGAGTGTTGAGTTCTCCACTTATATACTGGATGTCCGTAGTCAACTGTCCTATGTAGTCCAATTGTCGAGCTCTTCTCGGGGAAGCTGGTTCTGTCTTTTGCATGAAGGCATGTGTTAGGGGTTTATGATCTGTATACACAGTGAAACATCTACCCTCTAATTGGTGCCTGAAATGCTTCAACGCAGCAAATATTCTCAGTAACTCCCTGTCGTATGTGCTGTAGTTCTCGGTTTTTGATAGCTTTCTGGAGAAGAAAGCGAGCGGTAACTTCTTGTCATTGTCCTTTTGGTACAGTGTTGCACCAATAGCAAAGTCGGATGCGTCAGTTGCGACACATAATGGCAGACTTTTGTCTGGGTGAGCTAGTAGAGTTGCATTTGCCAGTGTTTCTTTAATATTTTCAAAGGCTTTTTCAGCTTCTTCTGTCCAATCGAGTGGAGTCTTATCTTTCTTTTTATTTGTTTTTATTAATGCAAACAGCTTACTTTGTTCAGCTGCAGCGTTTTTAATGCAACGTCTGTAGAAATTCACCATCCCCAAGAAGCGTCTGAGTTCTGCAACGTTTGAGGATTTCGGGAATTTCAATATGGGCTCTACCTTGGTCTTCAGAGGGGAAACTTGATAGCCGAGAAAGTCAATCTTGGTCTGTTTGTATAAACTTTTTCCAACATTGATGGTAAGTCCAGCAGCGTGTATACACTGTATGATGGTTCTTACATTATTCTCGTGCTGTTGCTCACCGCCTTCTGAGCAAATGCATATGTCATCCAAATATGCATAAGCAAACGGCAAATCCATAAACAGTCCATTGATGAATCTCTGGAAAGTTTGTGCAGAATTACGGAGTCCAAACGGCATTCGAAGGTATTCGAATAAACCAAAGGGGGTTATGACTGCTGTCTTTGGAATGTCCAGTTTGGCCATTGGAATTTTTGGTGGAATGCCCAGTTGATGTCGATTTTTGTGAACATCGTTTTACCCTTCATATTTGCGTTGAAATCCATTATGTTTGGGACTGGATAGCAATCAGGAACTGTTTTGGTGTTTAAGGCTCTGTAGTCTCTAACGATTTGCTACTCTCCACTTGCTTTTTTGGTCATGTGGATCAGGGAACTCCATGAGCTTTTCGAGGGGCGGCATATGCCTTCCCCTATTATGCGATCATATTATTCCCATGCTGCTTTGAGTTTATCAGGCAGTAGCCTGCGGGCTCTAGCATGGCAAGGCGGTCCTTTAGTTTCTATATAATGAACTGTGTCATGTTTATAGGTCGGATGCCTGCGAATCGATGGTTGAGTGACTCCAGGATAGTCTGACAGAATCCGTAGGAATTGTTCGTTGACTTTAGTGCAGCTGGATATGTTGGTGTCAAGTTGGTACGCTAGCGTTTTGCCTTCCACCCATAGACCAGTATTGTTGTCTATGATTTTTCCATTTTTGAAGTCGATGACCAAGCCGTAGTGCGCGAGAAAATCTGCCCCTAGGATCGGAGTTGGAACGTCTGCAATTGTGAAGGACCACGTCATGTCTCTTTGCAAACCGATGCTTACTTTGCTGGATTCTATTTCGTAAGCTGGAAGGTTTTGACCTTTCACAGTTCGGAGGTAGTATTTTGGAGGAAATCCCTTTTGGTTCTTACTTACTGGCAAAATGCTCAAGTCAGCACCTGAGTCTATAAGGTAACGTCTCCTGTTTGTCCTGTTCTTGATGATTAGGCGGTGTGAATACTTTTTTGAGGGATCTTCAGCCACATAGACCATCCCTCTTCCTAGTTTGACGGCTTATTATATGTTTTTCCCACCATTGGCATCTGTTGTTTCACTTGGTGGCCTCTGTGCCAAATCTATTATGGAAGTAGCAGGATTTATCATCCCAGTTTTGAGACCAGGGTTTGGGGGATGATGTTCTTCTAGGGGGAGTTGGACTCTGACCCCTGGTAGAATTGCTCTTTCGGTCTCTGGACCTGGACTTTCTATCGTTATTTCTATTGTTACTCCTGCTTTTTGAGCGGTTGTTACTTCTACCGTTTCTTGAATTATTGTTGTTACTTTTCTTCTTTATTTCACTAGTCAGCTGAGCTATCTGGGCTCTAAGCTGAGCTAGTTCTCTGGTCTCTGTCTATACTGCACAAATTGAGGATGCTGATCTCGAATGTTCCAGTGCACTATCGGCACAATTTGCTAGGAAGTCTAGGTCCTTGGAATTGTTGATTACTGTGGTACCCACAGCAGCCAGACACTGTACAACATGTTGGGGCAGTTGCTTGCAGAACTGGTTCCCAATGACTGACGGTGATACGATGTTGTCAGCCTTCTGTCGTAATTTGGCCATGAAGGTGGAGGGTTTATCATCTCCAATCTTCATTCCACCCATAACGTCATCTATTATTTGGTTTTGAGTTTTACCAAACACATTTCAAATTTTCTTGCAGAACCAACTGTATTTATTTGCTTCCGCCAGAGGGCATTCCATGATATCCGGAATGCGGCGTATTATTTCTGCATTCATGCCGCTGCAAATGTGTGAATACTTCTGGTTGTTCTGTAGATTTTCTGTTTTGAAACGACCTTCGAGGAGAGTCAACCAGAGTTCTACCTCATTTGGCAAAAATTCCGGAATCTCAATCCTCCACCATTGGAATCCAGTGTTATGCAGAGTATGCATCTGTAACAGCTGTAGTACTTGTGCAAGCACTTCGGGGGTCAGCTGTGGCTGACCACTTCCACCTGCTCCAGGCTGGTTTGATGTCTGGTTCGTCGTATTTCCACTTCCGTTAGGCATTGTAATCTGCTGTACTTCTTTTTTGGCAAAGGTTTTACCAGACTCCGTCGGTTGTCGGTCTGGGGTCGAAGGGTCGGAGTCTTGGCTCAATAGACGACCACTTCTGATGGTGCGAGCTGTTGTCTCGTTTAGGTTGACTACAGCTCCCAAACGCAAGGCTTCTGGCTTCTGGGTTCGTTTTTGCTTCTCCGGAGTCTCAAAGACTTCAGAGTCTCTGGTTAAAGCTGGAGGAGTTGGCAGATGAGGGCAACTTTGTTCCTCCAGGTTTACTTCTCTTGGTTTCCTTCCGGCAAATATATTTGGAAGGGGGGGTTTAATTTCCCACTTTCAAAGTCAGACCTCTGCTTTGACAGCCAAAGGAGTCTAGGTCTGTGAAAAATATTTGTATCACAAGCGAGTAACTCGTCAGCGCACCGCGCCTAGTTTTAGAATTAGCACAACGCTCCTAGACACCCACGACGTAGCCAAAAAAATCACGTCGGGGTCACCACTGTGGAATACCTTGTCGTGAGAGATATTCACACTAGAAGGTCTTCAACAGTATTTTGCATGTTCTGCCACTTCATACGGTTAAGTATGGGAGAGCCAAATCCTCGGCGAACACTGGTGATTTTTGAGCCGGTTCTTAGAGTTTATATACAGGATTTGGTACACGCACACAGAGACACATGCATACGTACATGTATGTAATTATGTCATGCGTTATGTCGTTTCTTGCCTCTGTTGAGGTGATAAGAAACGATGCAGCGCATTTGGTACCAGGCCGTGACATCACCGAGATCATTATCAGGTAATTGATCTCAGCCCGTGCAATGTATCTTACCTGTACGTACGTACAGGTACGAACATACAAACGCACCAGTGTAAATTCGTTTAACGTCATAAAGACGATTATTGCCAGCCTTTGGGCGGCGACTGTTGTCAAGGGGTGCAAGCCCCTATTACCTCATACAAGTATTGTCCCCAGAGTGTCGTATTGTACATTAATTTTAACTCTCCTAATTTTATTTAACTTATTTTTGTTACACGTAAGTAAAGAAAAAAAAAATTTGATTAGGTTATTTCTCTATTTTAAGATTTTGATGGTGGTAGCCAAAATCAGGGTTTCAAATACATAACATTTTTTTCAGGGTTTTAAAAATTTAAAAAATTTGCTAATATAATTTAGAATTAATGGTTACTGTGGAATACTTTATATCTTGGAAGACATTCTGACAATAGAAAGTGTTCTACAGTTTTGCTTGTTCGTCACAAATCTTACACAATGTATGGGGGAACCAAGACCTTGGAAAACACTGGAAATTTTGTAGACAATTTTGTAGCCTTATATACTGGCTTCTTATATGCACGCATAGACACATTTATATGGAACACGTACATGTGTGTGATGACTAATTGTAGTATATTTTATTGTTGCCATGGTAATGGGGAAAATACGGCACGTGCACTAATAAGCCATATTGAAACATCATCGGAGATGTGAACTATCAATTCATCATGGTCCAGATGTTGTATTGTACTTGCATAAGTTTGCAAGTATGTACAAACAAATATAAAATGTGTTTAACATGCAGTGCACAAAATTAGTTATCTTGTGAAGACTTCTGTTGTTGAGAAGCCAAGCCTCTAACCTCTTACAAGTAGTCTAATCGCCACACTTAGGAAACAGAAAATTATTTTTGTCCAAGGACACACTTTTCTCTCCTGTTCATCAATATTGTTGCGGCAGCAATATATTATCTCTTCTTTTTATTTGGCTTTCTTGGGAAAAGTTGCCATAACAAATACATACGAAGTCAAACAGTTAAGCTTTTTCTAATGATAAGATTTTTGAAACATTTTGAGGACAATGACTACAGCTTAGGCCATTTCAAGTATTGTTAACATAAACCAAACACTGTATGGTAAGGAGCTTTATATAGAAATCAAATTTGAAAATGAAGAACTAAAAAAATGACTTTTTGTAAGATGGGAGCACCTGTTGCTGTTAAAGTTATTTTCAATTGAAACATAGACAAATTTTTCGTGTAATAAACTATGTAGCCTAATTACATTTTCTGCTGAAATAGAAACAAAATTATTAATACTGGTGAATTGGGTTGCTAGAATACAAATTACTGAGTAAGATGTAAGAATATAGAGAATATGGGGACACGAAATATATCGAAATTTTATTTAGGTATGCAGCGGCGGTGGGAGAGTTATAACCGAGTTAATTTATTTCTGGCTTAATCTCATCTGATTTTTTCTTTTTTCTCTTTTTTCTATTCTTTTAAGTTTACTTTTTATTTAAAAAAAAAAAGTTTTTCGTTTGTTTTATCTGACACAAATTTCTGATTCGTAGTGTCAAAGGGATTATCTAACACTGGAGTTGATCCCACGAAAAATTGAGATTAAGAATTGTGTAGTAGTTGGAGATTTTATTGAGCATCTATAAGCTTATAGTTTTCAAATCAAAACGTTTTCGTGGTATTATAAGAAAATTGTTCGGATAGATGTTATGTGTTTTAAGGCAAAATGTTAAACCGATATTTTCTCAAATGTTCGACTTCGAAAACAACAATTGATTAAGACTAATTAGAAAAACAACGTACCTATACCTATGCGTTAATATGTCCTCCAATGGTACACAAGAATCGAAAATTTTTTACCCAATCAATTAACAAAGGAGGAATGAAAATTAACTTCACGGTAGGATGAGGGGTGGGGATAGTGAAAATTATCCGTTTCATGACACAAGAAAATAATTGACATCAATTTCCTATTTTGTTTCAATATTTAAACAAAGAAAGAACTCATACTCGCCAGTGCCGAGGAGAGGAAATTTGGGTCGGGGGGGGGGAGAAAAAATTTATAGGCCATTAAAATATGAAAAATTGCATTCATGATCAGGTGCAGTATCTAGAATTTATTTTGGAAACCTATTTTGCGAGCGGAGCGAATGAAAAATTTTTTTTAAGGTTTTTCAGTAGATTTTTCGTGAAAAGCTACTTTTTTTTTCACTTTTTGTTTTGGGAATGTCAGGATCCTGAAACTTCCTGGCTCGGGGGAATCCCCAGTCCCTATCTCGTCAAGCTTGATACTCGCACAAGCAAAAAAAAAAGAGAGAAAAAAGCGAAGACTGTATCATTATAGACATTCATAAGAATTACCATTTTTTCTCGTTTCACATTTAAAAATAATTAAAGAACAGAGAAAGAAAAATCTATGGAAGATACTGTTCAGTGTTCATCATGAACTTGTGTTCAAGAAGCACAAATTTAAATTTAGCTTAATGTTTTTTTGTTTTTTTTTCGTTTATATTCCATGAAGTTTAATTTTAAAATTGTTGTAATTTTATCCGTCAAATAGGTCTGCCGAAATTTTACGTTAAATTTCTGCGTGAAAATTCCACCATTTTGTTCGCTGACTAATAGACGCGTTCGAATGAGAAAGCTGGCTTAACTTAGAAATTTTAAGTACGATTTGCTAGCACCGTGTTACAAAATTTTCCTATTTTTCCAACTGTATTTTCTACTCGCTCTTGGGCCCCTTTTTTTTCTCATTCGCCTTTGCTGAAGACAAAAAACAAAAAATTACACCCACCCAATGCTATCGTATTTTTCGCTTGAAGGACATTTCAAACAATAATAAATTTTTAGGTGAAAAAAAAAGAAGGACAAAACAGAATAAACATTTTCCATGAAAATCGAAATTAAAGATGAATGTAACGAAACAATTCTAGCGCAGCAAGCTGCGCTAGAAAATCAGGTTTTCTAAAATCATTCTCTATTGAAAGGAATTCTTCAAACGATAAAACAAATGAAATGAGAAGCCTTTCTACTGTTCAATTGAAATTTCAGTTTAATTTCATCAAATTGTTAAGGAATTTCTTAGTTAATTGTAATGTCAGGTTACAAAATTATGATACCAACTCGGATACAAGGAAATGGAAAATATACGAGTTAGTAAGTTAGGGCTTCGTAAACAAAATAACAGCAAGCCTGCTTTTGGTGCAGCTTTATTGTTTCATGTGGAATTTGTCGTTGGTAAAACTGATTTTGACCCCTATGCATCAACCGCTCTACCGATTAGCATCAAAAGCAAACCCGTATGAGACTTGGCTCAAAGATACTTACATACCCAATTTCAGCACTGATGGACTAAAATTGGGCCTTTTCTCGTGTTTACAAAAATACCTTTTTAGGGATAGTTTTCGCTTATGTGTTACTCCATTTGCAAAAATATTTATTTATTTATTTCAATTTTTTTTTGTTTTTTAAGGGGAGGAGGTGTTGCAAAAAACAGTGTGTAACGCACGTGTATAAATACTGGTGATTAATACTCGTTTGGCTCTTGCTGCAAAAATCACACTCGAATTAAAATCATCTACTTTATACACTTGTATCACAAATATTATTAATTTTTTTTTTTAAACTCAGCTTTTGTCCCAACCTTAAAGAATAGTGTCGACAAAAACTTTAAAGTTAAGCTTTTGCCCCATACTTGAAGATTAGCTTCTGCCCCAACCTTGAAGGATAATCAGAAAAATATCGTGAATCTAAAATAAAATAAAATCATTAAAGAGTACAAGATTAAAGCTAATCGCAACCAAACTTGAAAGCATTTTAGAATACTTCTCAGTTCTAAATGCGTGTTTGTTTCATATTTTGTGGTTATTAATTTTGGAACCATTAAACTGTCAAATATGCAACATCGTCGAATCTATCGGACGTATCATACCAATCTGCATCAAATTTGAATGGTCTTGTCCACGGCTTAGTACCAGTGTTTGGTCAAAATTTCGTGACTATCGAACAAACTTTATGTCTTGCACCTTGTTAATAAAATGTACCTACATACATACATAATTCTACCCTACATAAATATATACATTCATATATACGAATTTTCGAAAGTAGTATCAAAATTTTTATTGGGTCATGAAACGAAAAACATACTTACCCTCACCCCAGGGTTAATCCATGAGCCAGAAATTAATAAGTAGATTTTTGTATAAACCTACTTAAAACAAGAAAGAGAGCGAAACGAAAACAAGCGCTTTTGAAGAAAGTTTAAACGAAATTTCTGCGCAATTCGAATCGTAAAATAAGATTTGGTTGAAGGGAAACACCGTGCAATTTTGAGTTATTTTGCAGCTGGATGACTACCTTGTATTGAGAAAAAGTAACGTCCTTTTAGTAAGTTTTCATTTGTTTTCCTGTTCTGAAAATTCGTTGGAAAATAAATAAAACATTTTCTGGACAGAAACAACCAAAGCTTTTGTTTTGTCTTTCAAAATATTGTTTTATGGCCTAATTTTTATTTATTTTTTTGCTTGTAATTTTTAAAATTTATAAAAAATTTTGGTAATAAAATATGCGACAGAGGGTTCTATAGATTTAAAATTTTCAAAAGTGACCAGCATAAAAAAAATCGTTGAATATTTTTTTGACCCCCCCCCCCGCTTGAAGATGTCCTGGCTATGCCCCTGGGTAAACCATTTAAAGACCGAATGTTAGTAGAATGAAACGTACCTCGCTCATCTACTCTTTTGTTCTTGATTTTCAAGAGCTGTTCTGTGACGATGAACTTTTCTTTTATAGTCACTCTCTTTTTGTCTTCCTGAAAAACGTTTTCGAAACTTTCGACCCAAAATTTCAATTATTGTCAGCGCCTGTAGTGGTTTCGCTTTTCAATAAATAGACTGGACGTTCTTTATTTACTCCTGAGAGGAAATTTTTGTCTGTACTGTAGCATAGTTTACGACGACAACGACCTTTATTTTATTAAACTTTCGTTATTTATATCGACTTGAATGTAGGCTACTTGGTAGGCAATATGATAGGGCGTAGTCTTATCCCAGTGATTCGGAGTTTTTTCATTACTGAAAAGTATTAAGCTCACGAATAGGTGTTTTTAGCTAGGTACTCTTTAATAGGTTTACATTAAAAAAAAAAAAAAAAATGTATATATACACCTATATATCTAGTAATTTTAAATAGAATCTCGTAAGTAGAACTTTATTTGAAACAAGAATGAAGTATGAATTTAAGATATACGGTACCTAAGGTAAATTATTTCAAGTTGGATGCGAGAAATAATAAGGTTCAGATTTCCTGTTCCTTTTCACCAGGTAAGAGGAAATTACAATCAATATATTTGGTAACCATTCAGGACAAAGTAGATGGTATATTTTTGCGTGCGAAAAATATGTTAAAGCAAACTGGCCGATAGCAGATAAGTATAGATATCGATAACAATGAATATTATTGTTTGGCCATAATTAACATCTTTGCGGCGATTATGATTATCTTTTAAATAAACAATAAATTAGCATCTTTGTTCGACTATAGGATCCTATTTCTATCGAAGATTATAACATTTAGATACGACATTCGTTCTATCAGTTCTTGAAAAAGATTTTAATTAACTTCAATAGTTGTATTCTACCCATTTGGAAAAAAGTGCAAAATTCTTAGTGCTTATTGATATCACGTTATTCTATTTAGAAAGGTATAAAAATATTTTTCTGAAGAAACTCTCTCGTTTTTCAGAGTAGAGCTTGAAAAAACTTAGTTCTGCACAAGCAAGGCATTTCACCTGACTCAGTAAGTTTCACTGAGAAATTTTATTTTAAAGATGTACCTAATTGTGTTTATCTCGCACGAACTGTGTGTCTTATAAATTCCTTCTTATCAGAAGTACTTTTAATATCGTTACCGCTGTTTTGAGTTTCTATCATTTCACCAAACATATGGAGTAGGTATTAAGACAATAGGGTTGAACAGAGAACTCGTTGAAAACCTAGCACTTACATGCTACACTTTTTTTTTGCCATTATACTATCTACAGGATATTTTAAGTGGAGCTGAGGAGGAAACTTTTTTTTTTATATTTTTTTCTTTTTTTTAGGCTTCTACGATATTATAGGCGCATTTCCTATTTTGGCTCTCTTTCGAACTCCAATGAAATTTTCATAGCTATGTTAAACGTTTATGTGGAATACCTTGTTGTGAGGAAGTATTCTCACCAGAAGATAAATTCTACAGAATTAATTGCGTGTTCCGCCACTTCATACCATAGGTATGGGAGAGCCAAATCCTTGGCAAACACTGGTGAATTTAGAGCTGGTTCTGAGAGTTTATATACCGGATTTGGTACATGCACACAGACACACATACGTACATGTACGTATGGAATTATGTCATCAGTTGTGTCATTTCCTGCTTCCCTAAGGTGTTAAGAAACGACGCAACACGTTTGGTATCAGGTCGTGACATCGCCGAGATTGTTATCTGGTAATTGATCACGGCCCGTGCAATGTAAACGCTCATGTGTATTTGGTTTAACGTCCTTCAGACAATTATTTGCCAGCCCTTTGGGGCGGCAACTGTCGTCAAGGGGTCCGAGCTCCTATACCTCATATGGGAGAGTCCTTACCCGAGATTATTTGGTTAATATCTACCAAAATAACAGAAAAAAAATTAAAAATAAGATTAAAAATTCGTCAAGATAAAATCAAACTGCCTAGTATTATCCAGGTGTGACAACACCAAAATGAGTCAAAGAACACTGGTGATGAGATTGTTTTATGAAAATAGCGTTGGGTCGATTTTAATGGAACTATCGTCGTAGTCCAAAATTCTTTTAGAAATGAATGCAAATAATGTGCCCCACTGTACCTTAAATGATAGAGAAAAAAAAAAGTCAATTTCGAATGATCTAATAAAACGTTGTTCGGTTGCTATATTCTTATAGAAACATCTAAATAATTCGTAAACCAAAAGAAACGGTAAGAAAAATTATCAACTCCCGTATAGGTACGAATTAGGCCTACGATACCACTGCATTCATTTCAGTCCGGAGTGAATAAGGGTAGATACCTATATCGTTACTATCTTAACGTTTCAAAATAGATTTAAGAATCATACAGACGATAGAGATCATGTTCGCATGTTTCTCCATATAAGCCTACACCAAAGTTAATCATTCGTTTTATCTGCTTGTCATTAATAATGAAATTATTCATCCTCTGTATACGACGGCTCTAATACAAAACGATTAAAAATTGAAAGTTGGGATCAGTAAAACGTTTAAAATTAAGATATCTGTGAATCCTCTTTTTATTGTTCACCTTTAATCAGATAAGTTTTAACCTGCCATTTTTTATCCTTTTTGTAATTTCATCCTCGTTTCGAAAGAATTGAACGCACGTGTGTCGCGTTACGGCGAAAAAATTCAGTAGAAACTTTTTTCTCATTTTTGTTGGTGTTGTTGATGTTGTTATTATTGTTGTTTTGCTCTTGAATACAAAACAGGATTTTCGACGGGTCGGTTTATAGAATTTTACGTGTACAAGTTTTACTTAGATGTCGTATCAAAGTTTCTACTCTGAAAAGGAAAAATAACTGTTTTTATCTTTCTTCTATCTTTGCATAGAAATGGGATCAAAATTTCAACATTCAGATCTTTTATCGTTTCTTCGGGCAAGCTTTTGACGATCGTGTTCCTGTTTCGAAGACACGACGAGGACCAGTCAAATGCGAAATTTTGCATGATCGAAAGTTGAAAAAAAGAAGGAAAAATTCACGTTAGTAGAATAAAAACTGTCGTTTTTCTTCGACCATGAGCAACAGATGATTTGTGGTTGTTGTTTTTTTTTCTTTTCGTTTTGAAATCGTCTCTAGCCTAATTCATTTA
This sequence comes from Ericerus pela, assembly GCA_011428145.1. Taxonomy (NCBI): domain Eukaryota; kingdom Metazoa; phylum Arthropoda; class Insecta; order Hemiptera; family Coccidae; genus Ericerus; species Ericerus pela. Next base: position 56,866 of record WOFM01000053.1, on the reverse strand, counting down.
GACAAAAATAATGTGAAATAAATAATTTGTTTGAGTAACCGTTTAAGCAAAAGAATAAAAAAATACACTAGCGTAGCAATACTTCGCTAGAAAACTTAATTCGCTAATTTTCACCCTTAATTAGAAAAAAAAAAATTTAATTTGAAAAATCAAAAAGGAAAAATCTATAGTTATCGATATTTGACAAATATATCGATATATCTGTTATCGTCAAAACTAGAATTTGTTCATTTCTAGTTTTGACTAAGTAGTCTAAACTAGAATTAGAAAATGCGTTTGGCGTTTCTGATTCTGACCGACATACGAATGTCAAAACCCAAAATACGAAAGGTAAAACCAGTTTTGCCTGAAAATTTAGTCAAAACTGTTATCTCTGTATTCAGTCTTAGTCGACTACACCATTTTAGGTTTTTCTGTTAGGTAATCCCACATCGCCATCAAAAAATAAATAAAAAATACAACGTGATATCAAAAAATAAAAATACCTATTAAACCTAGGCGTACAATTTTTTTTTTTCTATAAAAAAATCTTATATACTCAGAAACTGGTTTTGATTAGGCACTATTAGTTTCAACTAAAAATTTATTTTATTGTTTTAACCGGTCAGAAGTAGAATCACCCAATGCATTTTCCAATTCCAATTTTAACTATGGTCAGTACTAAAAGGGTTAAACGTCATTTTCTAAATCTAGTTTAGACTAATCAAAACTATGACCAAATTCTAGTTTTAACGTAAGTAACATATCGATATTTCGTTGCTAATTTCAAGTAAAACAAAATTGCAAAAAACTATTGAAAATTATCAATATCTTTAACAAAAATACTGATCTATCGATGTTTTATTGCTAAAAACCGATTTTTCAGCAATTATTTCGTTTTCTATTTTTCTCGAAAATTACTGAACCAGTAGGCCCAAAACTCCTGTCAGACCAAGTCCCTATGTATAAGGAATGCCTTTCATGAAACTTTAGCCCCTTTCCCCTTTTTAGTTTTCTCAAAACCGTGAACACAAATTTGGTTTTAGCAATTTTTCTTCTACAGTTTTCTCGGAAACTACCAAATTAATAAGTATCATACTAGGTATCATCAGATTTACACCTATACTTAGGGATAATGTAACGTGAAATTTTCAATACCATCTCTTCTGTCGTTTTTTCAAAATCCTGGAAAAAACGACTTTTTCAAAAAATTTTAATTTTTTAGTTTTCTTGAAAACTACCAAACCAATAAGCACCAAATTTTTTACAGACTTACCTCCATATGATAACTATCTTTCATAAAAATTTTAGCCCTATTCGTTTTGTAGTTTTCTAAAAACCGCGAACACAAAATTTTGGCCGGATTCATACATAGGTACATACACACATATACGTATATATTATAATATATATATATATATATAGATAAAAAAATTAGCTCAAAATAGGAAAATGAAATCAATCGTTTTCTTTTCTCATGAAACGAATAATTTGTATCATCCCTACTCATAAGCCCTTTGTGGGGTCAATTTTAATAACCCGTTTGCAAGCAAACTGGGTAAAAAAAAAGAGATAGATTGGATTTCCCGTTTCTTCATCGAATTAAATTACACTTTTGATACTTGCTGGAGTGGCAGTAACATGATAGGAAGAATGTGTACCTACGTCGTGTACCGGTGTACGATATTTACTTTATAATTTACTTCGAAAACGACGTTATGCAGCACGCAATTTAATGAAAATAAGCGCCAACAGAGAAAGGGATAATAAATTGTGGCACAAAAGTAAGCGGAGAGATGTCCCTTTTGGTTACACGCTCTCACCCAGCAGTATTTACGAGGTGTTTTTTTACAGTCACCTTTGTGAAATCGAAAAAAAAAAAGAAAGAGAAGAGAATGGTGTGTGGGGAAAAAAAAAAGGGAAAAACGTATAATGCTGATAAAACTCGAAAATGAGAAGAACAAACCGTAACGATGAAAAACGTATACGGTGGCTGTGGAGTTGCTTTGTACACTTTTTTCTTGGCGCGAGGAAGGGGAAAGTGGGAGGATTTTCTCTTTTGTGCCGCAGAACGTTTTCTTCAGAAATACTGGAATAATGCGAAAATTCAACCAGTAAGAAAACCAAAAGAGTTATGGATAAGCCCGGTTTTTTAGTTCCTCACATTGAAAAAACAAGAAACCAACAGAATTCTATTTTCATAAATCCTGAATATGCTTTAAAAATTGACAACGTGTGTACGTTACGTATACGTTTTCAAAAATGAGAGCGAAATCCGTAATAATATTTCGAAAGCCATTCTTTGGAGCATTAGTGTGAATATGGACGTATTGATGAGAATTGAGGGGTTTGAGTGGTGTAGCTCAGGGTGTTTATGTTCCATGACCTTTGCCCCAGTAATCATTTAAGAAAAATTTCCTGGACGATGCGATCATATCCATTTTCCAAAAAACTTTTTCTGACTACTTTACTCGAAAATTCTCTAATTTTCATTGAAATTTTCAAGAAAAAATTAAAAATTTTTTCATATAAATTCAGTATTGATACTCACTCTGCGAGTACCATCATTTTATAATACACAAGCAACAAATTTGCGACTTTATCGTTCTTTCAGAAACAAAACCCCAAAAATACCCTGAAAATGAAACTTTTCAAAGCATTTATCCAATATTTTTAAATTTAATCTTTCATTCTTTCGTATGAGACGCCATCAAAACCTTCGAATTTGATTACAGCTTTCAAGATGGATCTTTAAAATCAAAAATTACCATAAAGCTCTGAAAAAAACTCTTCAAAGAATAAAACGGAACTTTTAGAAAATATACCTTCATTCTATAATGTAATGTGATTAAAACTTTTTAACCTAATTTCAGCTTTCATTGATAAGCTTTCAAAACCTAAATTCTCAAAAGATACTGAAAATTATTATTTCAAAATAAAAATGAAACTTATAAACTGAAAAAAGAACCTTTCAAATCAAAAATAAAACTTTTCCAATTGAACCCAAATTCTTTCATATGCTACCCCATCAAAATTTTCAAGCATAATTACAGCAATCAGATCTCAGATCCAAAATTTTCAAAATTTCCTGAAAATGAAACCTTTCAAAGAAAACTGAAACTTTGATTTTTTCATATTATGTGGTATTATGAAAATTGTTGAATTTCATTACAAATGATCAGGGTGGAGCTTTTGGAAACAAACTTCCCAAAATACCCTGAAGATTAAACTTTTCAAAACTGAAACTTGATTCTTCCTTATTTGACGTTATTTAAATTTCTTAGCTTTCAGAGTGGAGCTTTTAAAACCTAAAAGATGTTGAAAGTGAAAACTTTCAAAGTGAAAATTAAACTTATCAAAGTGAAACTTCTATTCTTTTACAACATGTCACATCACTGAATCACTGAAACTTATATGGCATGATTATAGATTTCTCAGTGCAATTTTCAAAACCAAACTTCCCAAAAGAATTTAAAGATAAACTTTTTGTAGCAGGAGCAAAACATTTATCATTTTATATAATAGATATCATTGAAACTTTCAACATATAATATGAAAATAAAAACCGGTAGACATATTCAAAAAAGTAAAAACATCGACATATAAAAGTTTAGTCTGTAAATGACAGACAAGTTCAGTAATAATTATTATGATGTGTACGTACACAGAGCATAAAAACAAGTGAGAAGAAGCAAAAAGACAGTTTTAATAATAATCATATAAAAGTGGAATGGTCCGTGAAAAAAAAGAGGGAAAAATAATTGGTGTGGAAGTATAGAAAAATTGAATTTCTAATTCAGTGACAGCAGCCAAGGCAGCAACCATGGATGATGGGAAGAGGGGAGTTAAAAAATATACAAAACATATATGAACTCTAAGTTCAACTGTGGCAGCATCTCCGAGAGTTAAAAAGAAGAAAAGAGAAGTATTGAGAGTGCAATGAACAGGTGAGAGATAAGAAAGATAAAAAATACGGTAAGAAGCAAATGACAAGAAAAAGAGTGAAAAATATTAAATGATTGAACATGAAATATTTGAGAAGAATGAAGATGCCAGTCCGCTGAGGTGTGTATAGAAATGGAAATAATAATTTAACAAAAACATGGAAAAAGGAACAGAAATATACACGTAGCCTAGAAGTTTTAGGCTACAAGAGGATTTTTTTTATTGAGTATTAAATCTAAAATCATGGAAAAAATAATTTTGAATGGGAGTTTTTGAAAGTGTTATTTATTATTATTTTTAACTTTGAAAATTGATAGACCGCATGCATCAACCTCATTTTTTTTTAATTTCTTAGGCATAAATTATTCAAATTTTTTATAATATTTTTTTGAAAACTAATTATGCAAAAAAATTTAGTTAAAGAAAATTCATATCAGTGACGTAGCCGAGAAGATAAGGGGAAATATGGATGTTCAACTCGTCCTGCGAGTCAAAAAGAAATCATTATTCCTTTTCTCAGCAATTAATTGCTAATCAAGGGGAATTCCCAAATTTAACGACTGACGTCCTCCATCTCGAATTTTTATTTCACTACACCACTCATATAAATTTTACTATCTTTTTCTGATATAAAATACCAAGTTGTAAAGAAAATCTTTTTAAATGCCTTTATAATTAAAAAAGAATATAGTTTTTAGAATCCATAGTTTTAAGTTTACTTACATGAGTAGGTGCGTCCTAAAACAAATTCATTTCATCTTGTTTCCAAAAAAGTGTTTTTGGAAGGTTCGTCAGAAACATTATATTATAATTATATATGGTACAGGTTGTAAATATATCTACTAACGCGAACTGGGTTGGCATGCATAATCAAGCTTATTTAATGATATTGATATAAGTGTCAAAATCAGCATTAAACTTCTGTTTATGATTATATATTGTTTGCAAAAATTTGTTGCATAGACTTATCTGTCGAAATTTTAAATTTTGATGAAAACAATGATTAAAACTTTATAAAAAAATTTTCATACTTGAAAAATTAAAACTAAAAAAATTTTTCATTTTATTTTCAATCGAGAAAACTTGGACAAAAGAATTTTACTTGGAGAATATTTGTGTGATCATTAGATACTTTTGATAAATCTTTTAAAATCGCGAAATGTTTGAATGTACTGTGTCAGTAACTTATCCTCTAAACTTTTAGATTCAAACTATTTCGCTTCGTGGAAACCTTAATACATCGTTCAAGAGTAAAAATAACCATGTCTGGAAAATTAATATGAAATAAAGCTTAGCAAATATGTAACCATAAATTGTCTGTATATTTTGTTTTTGAAGTTTGAAATTCTTATTTCATTTAAAGACTATTTGCATCTTTACCAACGAATAAATTTCTGTGTGTAGCTTGTGTGTAATTCGTAAATGGTAAAATCTTTGAATGAAAACGGCGAGAAATTAAGGAAATATGAAATAATAGATTTAAAAAAAAAAAATCTGTTAAAAATGAAATAAGAAATTATTTAGCTATGAACGTGTCAAAAAAAAAAAAAAAAAAAAAAAAACTAGGCCTAAAATAAATTAGATGTAAAATTTCATCATTTATCCATAACACTTAGGTCTTTACTTGGTAATTCAAAATTGGCCAATTCACCTGAATTGTAGTTCAAATCATGGCTTCCTATACCTAAGTATTAATAAAATGTATCTTTAGAGACCTTTAGATTGCAAAAAATTTCAGAAAATACATCAATTCTTTCTTAAAAGGTCGTAAACACATTTTTATTTCGGTAATAAAGCTATACGGTTGGCAATACTGATACCAAAAATCTGTTAGACTTTTTTTGTTGTTGTTGAAAAGACTTCATTGTCACAATGACGCAAGAGAAAATTTTTTTAGATGCGACCTTGTATTGCGAGTAGTATCCAATTGAGGATTTACGGCGCAACTACTTCGCGAGAATATCCGTTTCTTCAAATCTCATTATCTGCTCTCCTATCACAAATTTGTTGGATTTTTACCATTTTATTAGGTACAGGCCTACTGAAGATTAAGACTTCCATTTTTAGATATGGAGTTTATCTTTTTAGCCGGGTTTTAAAGAAAAAAAAACTTTGCTCTTAAAATTTTATTGTTTATTTTGTTCAACGATGTACAAAAAAAGTATTTGCAGACGTACGTAAGAAAAGGGTTCACTCTGTTAATGGATTAATTTTGAGAGCGTTTTAAGGAGAGAAAAAAAAACGAATTTTGCCAAAAACTTTAGTGTTTTAATGTCAACTTATTCGTCCATCTACAATTTTTATAACGAGTCGTATTATCATTTATTGCATAATATAATAAAAATCAAGACATTAGCCAAGTTAAAAGCCAAGTTCCCTCAAGGTTTAAAAGATTTCTAAAGTAAATTTTAATCTACATACACTAGTACATTGGTAAATTTTTAACTAACACGGATGTATATCTCGAATGAATTTATTCAATGAAACTGGGGTTTTACTTTTCAGTGAAATTCCAAAAGGTACCTCCTACCTTCTACACTTATTACTTGTGATGAAAATATTTAAATCATTTTTTAGAAATGGTAACTCCGCTTTGAATTCAAAATATTGTTATACAATCTTTATAATTACCCAATATGCCACATTGTCTATATCTTCTGAATTAAAATTAATGTCAATCTTTTTTCCGTCAAGGAGCTGTGTGAAGAGTTGGGTGATTTTCATTTGTTTTATGATTTGAAGAATTGTTTCAATTTTTTTCTAATGAATGAAAAAAAAAAAAAATTAATGATTTTGGAAAATTTGTTTCTGCGCTACTGTGTTTTGATAAATCAAACATCTTGGAATAACAGGAGTCGTAATATTAATTTAGTCATCATAAATGAAATAATATTATATGTAAGATCAAGGCATGACTTTGTAAGGCCAAGATCACGATTTAACTGAATGAGACCAAGACGACAACGAACATTACCACGGTCTTGATCTTGCTTTTGCTTATTACTCATTTTAAAAAAAAAAATTATTCAAAATTTTCTTATCGAACTTCATTATTTTTTCTCAAAAATAAGTTTTATTCATTCTAAAGCATAAATTGATATGAATCGTCTGATATTTTACTCTTATAGAATTCTGCAAGAAAGCTCATCAAATGATTGCATTTAATTTATTTTCACATTGTAACCTGTATGTTTTATTCAATAGGTCAATATGACCGACCAAGTAGACTTAAATCTTCATACAAAATGAAAAAAAAAGTTTTTTTTGTGGTGGTGGGAGGTGGGTGCAACGTCCAACATCTGTCCGAAGTAGGTGGGTCAAAAAAATCGGTTCACTTCAGTATAATTACCTAGATATTTTTTTAATTCAACAAAATATTAATAATTCAACCTTATATAGCCTACTTTAAGGTGTGCACAAAGAGTCATCTAAAGTATGGTGTGATACCGATATTTGTACCTATAATGCAGTCGAAGAAAGCAGAAACATCTGAAAATTTTTATGTATCTTATAATAATTAAAAGGAAAAAATTTAAGGAAAAATTACAGTAAAAAAAAAAAACAAAACAAAAAAAAAACAAAAAGTGGAAGAAATCGAAAGAGTAAAAAATAAAACCAAATAACAACAATAACAAAAAACGAAAATTTCAACTTGGTAAACGAGTTGAAGTGGAATATTAATCAAAAATGTTGATGAATGGTGTTTGGGCACGAGAGGCAAAGAAGACCAAGATACTAACAATCTGTCGCTTTGGGTGTACACAGTACACAAAGTACAGCCCCGCATTATTCCGTCGCTGGGGCTGATTAAAAATTCTCTTCCCTCGGTAAATTAATTGTAACGTGTACGCAAAAAGGGGGTTTGACGCGAATGAGGTCGGGCAGAGGGGGCAGGATTGTTTTAGCCATCCATTTTCGATAGGGCACGACTTTGCGGCTTTAAATTTATTAGCATTCATATCGGGTGGTGGCTAACTTGTTACTGTTTTGGTGACGTCGCCCTTAAATATTACTCCAGGTTTTCGTCGCAACGTTACTGCTAGTGATTTATTTTTGAAACGTTTACCTAAAGCGAATTTTAGTCAACGAGTGTAAAAAGACAACGAGACGAGGTGAAGGTGAGCGAGGTAAAGCCGAATAAAAGGCAAAACAAAAAAAAAACAAAAACAAAATAAACCACCAAAATCTACGTATAGCCTTACACAATTCTCAAGCACTGGTTGCAATATGACGACACGGTTCCTTATTGTATTTTGGTAATTGCCTACTTTGGTGGATATTCATACGATATTCATACATATTTTACTATTCCGAATAGTTATTGTTATTTAATTCTGTGACCAATGGAGGCATTGTAACAACGTTCGACGCTAAGCCTACTGCTTTTTTGGGTGGTGGGGTGATATTGAGAAGGCATTTTGGTTGCAGACAAAATTTATTTGTTTTTTATTGTCTAAAGCCGAACAATTTTTTATACATTTAAATATCTTTTTTAATAAAACCAAATTGGCTATAAAAAAATAAATAAAAAATAAAATTAAAAAACAAAACTATTGTTAGTATTAAATTTTAGCCACAAACGTAAACTATTCAGTCAAAAAAAAAATTAAGTAGAACATGAAACTGAACAATAAAAGTTCTTGTCTAAAGATACCGTGCTTGTATGACCTGCTCTGTGTATCTCATAATTTTCTTCTTATCCAAAAGTTCTTCTTAATTATCAATTTATCTATTTCGAAGAATAAATATTTGAGTTTTGACAGAACCAAAATTATTGGGTTAAACTGAGTTCTCCCTCTAACAGCACTTGTTATTGAGGTCCAAATCGCAGACTGATCGCAGATGATGAAAAAAAAGATGTTTAGACTCATTCAAGTCGACAAAGTGCAATGTATTTCAAGAAGAAAGTGTCTGATAAAATGTGTTTCAAGTTCATCTTACAGAGATCAGTTAAACAAAGATAAACGTATGAGTACGATGATGAACAAACAATAGTTAGATAATTATTCGTCGAGTGGTAATGTAAGTGTAGCCACGAGATAAAGTATTAAAAGTATTATTAAAGTTTATGTATAAAGAGTTCGCAGGTATGAAGGAAGAAGGATTGGTTTAAGAATCCAGAACTTGAGTGCAGAACTCTTTCACCAAATAGAATGCTTCAGTTAATTAATATTTATAAATATAATGACTTTATTTCTTTCGAGAGCGTTCTAACTTATTATTCACATGTGGTAACACTGTTAATGCTTACGTAGGTTATGTTCTTGATTTGGTTTATCACTGAATCAAGTTTCATTATTTATTTTAGAAGGTTTTCCAAACAAAAACAGCCCTTTTTAGTTTTCTCCTTTGACTGAAGTTAAATATTTTGTTTTATTTGGTTCACAATAACAAATAAGCATATTAAATCGAAACCAAAACAGAAGTCTACGGAAAAACAAGTTATTGAAGTTGTTTCTGAAGTTCCATGTTTTTTAAGGATATATTATGTAATACAGAAATGTTCAAAGTTAACATTATTTTAACATGGATAAACGATGAACACTTAAATTACATGGAACAATCGAAGAGCTGTGCGATACGCTATTTTGGCATGTCACAGAAATAGCTGAATTTTATGATCGCATATAGTAAGTCAATGTATCGTCGCAGAGGAAGATGTATTTGAACATTTATTGTAACATAAAATTTTAATGTATAAGAATCGTTTTATATTGTAAAGGAGAAAGTGTAATGTTATTGCATTTCAACTTTTTCTCATACTTTAAATCACGTTTCTCTTAATTATTTGATAACTTTTCTTCAAAACGCGTCATATAATTTTTCTAATACCTTCCACAATATTGACAATATACGACTTTGAAACTTCAACCATTCGATTTCTCGTAAAATTTTGACTCAGGAAAGCCATAAGCCATTGACTATGCTTTGCAAAAATAATGGGTACTTTTCCAGACTTGTATTTTCCTATGGGGCAATTACGAAGTGAATACCTTGTAGACCCAGCTTTTTCATATAGTTCTCAAGAAATCACTAAGTCTTTGAAATTCTTCGATCGTCTATATTTTTTAGACCTACTTTGCTATAAAACAAAAAAATCGAATGGAAAACTGACGTTACCTAAGAAATATTGTCTTTAAGTACTTTTGTTGGAAAATATTTCAAATAACCGTCGGCATTATTAATAAAAATTAAAACAAATATTAAAAAAAAAAAATACTAATAAAAACTTATCGAGCATTCTGAAGGAAAATATTTCGTAAGATCGATAAAAGGCTAGCAGGCGGGTTATTTGATGAGAATATAAAAATCTAAAAAAAAATATCGACGATTTTCGCCTCTCTGCAATACTTAAATAACTAGCAGTTCACGTAATTCTGTGTATACTTGGGCTATAATGTATACAGCCGCTATTTCTTTACCCTTTTCTTAGTCTTATAGCAAACCCACTCCCTCCTTTCCAGTCCATTAAACTGGATTAAATTACTTTTTAAGCGGGAAGCACGAGAAGTAAATCGGCTAGAAAAGTCAACTTTTAATGAAGCAGATGAAGACTCAGCAAGTTTTAAAAATAAACTGCAAAAAAGGACCTAACAGTGAAAAGTAATTTCTTATAAGGCCAGAAATAAAGTTTTATTATGCGTGGGTGTAAAATCTCTTTTCTTTGGATTTGAGTTATTGAATGTAGATACGTGGACTATAATATACCGTATGTAGCATGTACGAGTATACAGGCATTGTATAACGTAGTAAGTAAAATTTTCGAACAAAGTACCTACATATCAAGAATTTTATTTTAATTTAAAAAACCAAATTGCAGAAAATAATATCGTTTATTCTTGAAACCATTTTCTACATCAAGAAAATTTGAACCGATTCGTTTTTCAATTTTTTGTTTTTTGAACAAGTAAAAATATAATCAACGGCTTTCTTGGAGATAATATACCCCTATACGGAATACCTGTTTAAGGTATCCTGAGAATTGCCTGTAAAACTTCAATTGTTGGTAGTACCCGCACTTTCGATCATTCTGATGCATCTGATACTGTGGAAAGTATGCAATAAGGCGTACTTCCTATTTTTACTGATTTCAGATTTGAATTCATTTTTTCATTCGACCCATTCCTCTATCCACAGGGGTTTCACAAGAGGCCAAATTTTAATTCGTATATTATATTATGTGATACGTCATTACGTACCTATGTTTTCTGGGGCGTTGACGTCGAATTTAGCATTCTTTTTTTCATTCGACCCATTCCTCGATCTCCAAAACCTTCAAAAGGGAGCCAAATTTTGAATTAACCCATTATATTGTGTGTTACCTCATTGGATATGTTTTTCGGGGGCTGATTTAGAATATGGCGTTCTTTTTTTCATTTGACCCATTCTTCAACTCCTCAGTGGCTTTAAAAGGGGGCTAAATTTTGAATTAATATGTTTTATTATGTGATATGTCATCTAGGTTACATTTTTTGGGGCGCTGAGTTCAAATTTGGCGTTCACTTTTATATTTGACTCATTTTTTGACGCCCAGGGGATTCAAAAGGGGGTCAAATTTAGAGTTTCCATATTTCATTGGTACTAAATCACAGTATGTATTTTCTGAGGTCCCCTAATTTCGTATTAATTGGCAGGTAATAAGGGGTTTTGAGGATTTCCCCATGACTAACGAGGAGAGACAAAGTCAGCGCTGAAGGTTCAGGTATTTTTTATTTACCTTTTTCAAATTTCTGAAATATGTTTTGAATGAGAAGCACTCGATAATAGAAGTTTTTTTGAATACATTCAATTCTTGTATGCTTGTTGGCACAATGTTTTTATTTGTAGCCATTTCTTGATGATACAAATAAAATTTAAAAAATTATTTTATTTTCTCATTTTGAGGGAGTTATTTCTTCTTTACTGCATTAATTAAATAAAAGCGTTTGCCTAACATTTTATTTATTTATTTAATTTTGGACCAATAACTACGAAATTTAGAATAAACATTCACTAATTATTTACTGTAGGTAATATGCTACCAATTTTGGTGCAGTTTGGCCGGATGATGCTTTCAGTACCACTAAAATGCTTAATTTTGAACTAATAACTACAAAATTAAAAAAAAGTGTGAGTTTTGCTGGAGCTTTACGTAGGCAATACTCATGAAAGACTGATGTGTAAACATAATTGTGTAGTTATGAGTGTGAGCGTTGTGCACCCATACAATCACACATCTAAATATCATGTAACACACACAAACAAGAGTTACAATTGTAAGAGTTACACTTATTCAAATCTGACGATCGTAATTCTTATTTAGCTCTTACCAAAGACCGAGCACTAAGATGTTTATAGATCAAAAATGTATTATAATTTATTGTAGCTTGCTACCAATTTTGGTGCGGATTAGAAGGACTGAACTCTCATAAAATCAATGTTTGTTTCGATTTTGAAGACATAATGATTTTAAACCGGGTAAATTTGGGTCAACAATAACAAAATTTAATATAATCATCAATTATGATCCGTCACTAACATTTTAGCCATTAATTTTCTACGTTTTGAAAACCTACTTTTTCTAACGAAACTGATGCTGCGTTAGGGTTTTTCATTCTAGATTCAATGCATCTGTTGATTCGTAATTTAATTTTTTTACGATATTTATTCCTCATTTAATATACACTGGCAAAACGATTCTTCAGTTCGAATAAGTGAAATACCCTGCGGTTCTCAATTCCAGTGTTTTCCACCTGTCAAGCTGCCTACTGTTTAGAAGTTCCGATTTTCAATTCGATTATGTTCGTCTTTTTGAAGTGAAAAACGAATAAACACGAAAAATCCCAGTGTGGGGCCTTGTCTATCGAAAAGTGTTGTCTAATGTATTTTTATTTTATTATTTTTTATTAAGTATTCGTTTTCTGATTTTTGTGATTCACCGAGGTACCGTAGCAAGTCGTCAAAAAATTACTCGAGTATCACAGCGCTGCACGATTCCCTAATGCCGTTTTCTCAACTTCTTCTCTTCAGATAAATGTCTCTCTCAGTCTCTCAATCTTCTTTAAAATTCACTTCTTTCCTTTTCCCTTTGCCATTATATATTCAATGACGCAATGCACCACCAATCAAGAGCGACGTTGCTGAAGTTTTTTTGACAATGTTTATCCAAATAAAAGAGAAAGATAAAAAAAAAAAAAAAAACCTAAAGTCGAATATTAACTGAAAATATCATGTATTATGCAGTATAAGTTATTCGCCGGAGTTCTGATGGAGAAAAGTTTACGAACATATTGGAAAATATTCACGCGAGACATTTTTGACATTTTCTTCCTTATTTTCGTCTCTTTCCTATTCTCTTATTTTCCTATGCTCTCGTTTAAATTTCAACTGCGCTTCTAGATATTCCTCATTGTGCTGAAGATTCTCATCGTATTTATTTTATTTATTTATTTATTTTTTTTGTTTTATTGAAATATAACGTGATTACACCGAACTTTTATCTACCAACTGTCGTGAAATTTGCATGACAAGAGAAACAAATAAACGATATTTGAAAAGTCAATTTTTTTGCAATTCTGTTTTCTACTTTTTTTTGTTTTTGTTTTTGTTTTTTTTTTTGTTTTTTTAAGTTTCCGGTAACACTAGTTTATTTATTTTCCGCCTAAATATTCCAGACTGAAATGCAATGATCTCACAGTGCTTTTCTAGGACGAAAAGTCTACAAATATTGATTTAAATGTGAAAAAAGGCTCTGGTATAAAAGAAAAGTTGAATGAAAAATTTATGATCTTTGAACTCAACCTTTTTAAAAACAAAGACACCATGCAACGGAGGTAGGTATTCACTGTAAAGGAAAGGGAGAATTTAGTTGGAGTCCAAATAGAAAAACTAATTTAAAATTTAAGCTTATCACTTTAAAAAACATTTTTACTAACACGTTTATGAGAAATTCTCACTTCGAAGCCGCAACGAAAGAGGCTCGGTGAGAAAATCGAATCAAGATTTGAATCACCATTTTGATACGCCGTTAAAAATCGATAGCAAATAATTATATAGGTATAAGTAAAAGTGGGTTTAAAGTTACTTTATTCGTTTAATTCAGAGTTACCTGTAGCCTAAATAGTTGACATAGGCCATATTATGCTATGTATAAATTCATTGAAAATTAAAAAATTTTAAAAATTTACCCGATTTGCGTTTCTTGCGCCGTCGAGTATACATTGGAAATGGTTTTTGTATTGAATTTTCATTTTTTTATATAAACATTATCCTCACTTGAATGTATTTCGTAATGATGATTTTTTCGTGCACTTTGTTTTCACTTTTTGTTAGGCCTACCATCACATATGATGGGGCCTCAAAAAGGGATTATCTAGTTTTTCTATTTGTGGGTATCTAGCAGCCTAATTCAAAAACCTCTTTGATTTGGCCTATTTGATTTTGAATACGTAGGATAAATAGCTATAGAATTTATTAGGGAGGTTTCTGACATTTTTTTCACGTTTTGTTGAAAACTTTGTTTTTTCACTTTTGGTTGCAAACTTTCACTTTTCGTTGCAAAATTTGTTTTCTTCGTGTTGCAAACTTTGTTTTTTTCATTTTTTGCTGCAAACGATGATCTTTATCCGGCACATTTCAAAAATTGCAGCTGTTAAAAATAAAAAATTCTTAGTACATACTTATTTGAATTATCAGAATAAAAAATTGATTAAAATTTATTTGGTAAAAAACAAAAAAAAAAAAAAAAAGGTAAATCGTAATACATAATTTAAACGAAAATCTTACTGAGATTTTCTCAACGACCTTAAAAAAGGAAGAGGTTCTATGTTGTCTGTTCAATAGATACATCAGCAACGGCTGAACTGTTTTTGATGATTCAAAATTCGTGTGAAAGAAAATAGTTCAGTGGTTGTTCCATGGAATTTTCATTAAAATCGGATTAATACCGGATCCATACGGGATCCGAAATTATGAAACTAAGATTTAAAGAAATTTGGTATCATGGAATTGTTTTGCTTATTGATTACGAATCTGCTGTCAGATTTTCGAAATTTAAAATTGCAGATTCAGTATGGTTGATTTGTAATTCTGAATTAAATAAATCTGAGTGAAAGTTAGTAAATACGTAGGTAGAATGGCGAATTTCACATTGGTTTTTTTTTTTATATTTACAAATTAAAACTAAGGGCCGAACGCAAAAATAATACTTGAGTAATTCTAAATTCTTATATTTTTTCCATTATCAATATTATAACTACACATAAACATTTATAGATACAATTTTATTAAGATGAGTAATTCATAAGTAAGTAAGTATATCGCTTTCGCATACCCGCCTAAAAATTGAAAGGTAATAAAACTTTTTCTCAAAAAATGAAATGACTTACAAAAAGACGAGCCTACATTAAAAAAATAAACTAAAAGCAAAAATATAATTTCTGAGGATGTTACAACACCGTCTCTTTTTGATTGAGGATGTCATAACACCATCTTCTTTTTTCATCAAAACTTTTCAAGTTGGTTCCAGATTTTAAGCAACTAAGTACCTAGGTAATCTGATTGTTTGTCAGAACTTTGGCATCAATTTGAAAAGTTTGGTTCAAAACAAAAGAATATAGTGTTGTAACATCCTGGATCAAAAAATACGGTCGTGTAATATCCTCAAAAATTATTTTTTCCTTTTTATTGTTTTTATTTTATTTTATTTTATTTTATTTTTTTATTAAGGCATGTCTCATCTAATTCATAATTTTTACCTGGATGTAAGAGTGTATTTTCTTCCTCAACGGAAAACATTAAACGTTTCAATTTCTTTCTTTCACCGACCACAAAAAAATAATGGAGTTTAGTTTTTGTTTTGTTTTTTGTTTTTTTCACTTCAACCGTACACCTATAGAAGTTTGTTAAACACCTTTTACTTACGGATACGGAAACAAATTTAACGAAGTTATTTCCAAGCGTATGTAGATGAAAAAAAAAAAAAAAACAACAAAAGATTAACATCCGTGCGAAGTGAGGAATTTCTAAAAATAGAATTTATACGTTCGCCTTTTCGGAGAAATTTTTACGACTCGCTATTATTTATAAGCTTTATGATACAAGGATTGTTTTTCTTAATTTATAGTTGTACATAAAAAGTTTTAAAAAGTCGCGTGTATATATATATATATGTACACAGGTGTACTATACGGTAGCCTACGAAACGTTTTCGTTGAAAATTACTGGCATCAACAATTTACACTTAATTGATCATGTTCTCTTCAATAAAAAAAAAAAAGAAAAAAAGAAAGAAATCAAAATGAAAGTAACTTTTGGATGTAAATCTTTTATTGTTTTTTATTTTTGCTGCCCCAGCTACCGGTAGCCTTTTATTTGCATTATTTTTTAATTGACGTATTTTATTTTATTCCTTTTATCTTGGTCATAGTTGTCAAATAAGCCATAGTGTAAACCAAATTCGTTTCATTGTTGTTGTTGTTGTTGTTGTTGTTGTTGGTTTTTTTTCTCGAATAAAACTCATCTCATAGTTACACTGATACTACAGCCAGATTAAAGTAGGTACTAAATTATGTCGAATACGAATTACTAAGATTGCAGCGCGAATATATCGAAACAGGTTATCAAGACAGCGGAAAAATTTCATTGAAATTATAAGATAACTGGAAGTAGCGTCGTAGGGAAATTGGAAGGATTGGGTTGCAAGCAGGTTAATAAGAAGATAATGAACAGAAAGTGGTAGAGGATTCAAGAGTGTCTGTTGACAGGGTGGTTCCCTAACTTATCACATGTGTTCGCCTTACTCACGTTTTATCTTATCAGTTATCACTCTCGTTTGCCTCTCTGCATTAAAAGCATTTACGTTCAGTCAATAAGGGTATTTTTATTTGTGTTGGTTATAATAGTTGTTTTTAGGGTGGCGTTGTATGTAGTCATGTTTGAAACAAAATTTCAAGCTTCTCTGTGGCGCCTTGCTATATGTTGCGTACTATCACACTGGCAACCAGCAAGTGAATCCTTATGATGATCAACGTTTTTTTGTTATAATTTTATTTTTTCAATATTATTATTTTATTTTAATTTCATGTGGTGTCTTTCAGAGTGGATTAGCCAGATTTTTTATAATGTATTTAAAAAAAATTTCTTAAACAGGCAGAAGTCTTATATTTTTATTCTCTCAAATACTTGTCATCCGTTATCTGTTTACAGATGCAACTGGAAACATCTGAGAAAACATCCTCTTTGCCTGATTGCAGATGCTTGTCTTAGCATTTATTTCCATTCGAACCTTCAATTTATATACACACTTGAGATGAAATGAAATGATTAAATTATAACAAAATAATTCAGTTTCAATTAATTATTTAATTAAACACCAGAAAACGTTGAATATTCATACAGTCTAATAGAAATAAAATGAATTTCCAATAAGCCTAAGGTATTACATTGAACAATTATTGGTACGTTCGAGGTTGGACTAATGATGAGGAGTAAATTTTGGCTTGAATGTCTTCATTTCTACATCATATCTTTTACACAATTCATTAAGATGACGAGAAGAAAAATTTATATTTTCTTCCTCATATTAAAATCTTTAATATTAATATATGCACTTGAGATGAAATAAAATGATTAAATTGTGACTAAATAATTCAATTGTAATTAATAACTTAATTAAACGCCAGAAAAAATCAAATTAATATTCATACAATTAGGAAGTGGAGGCTCGGCAAGGAGCACTAAATTCGCCTCATATTATCACAGTCTAAAAACAGGATGATGTATTTTTCCATAAGAAAAGGAAAGAGTTTAATTGATTTTCAGGGAAAGGAAAAGACTTTAATATGGATGATCACTAATCATTAGAGAGTAATCTTTGAATCCTACCCAACTGTAACGATAAAAACTTATTTTTAAAAGAAATTTTAGCATTACAAGATCATACATTTATACCTATTTTCTTCCATTATCCTGTTTTCGGTCGATTACTATCTGTGCTGCTAGAGTGGGTATCTTTTGTCTCCAATTTCCCATCTGATAGTAAATAAATGGAAATAAATATTGAGAGGCAAACAAGAGTGATAACTGATAAGATACAATTTGAGTAAGGTAAACACATGTGATAAGTTAGGCATGGATCCGAGAGGAACCATTCCATCAACAGACCCTCCTGAGGATTATGCATGTCAATTAGAAATGGGTAGGTAGTGCGAATATGTCCAAGTTGAAGTTGGGTGAGGATAATTTATCCTTTTATTTTGCTTCTCTTTGACAAAACTATGTGTTAAGAATGGACTTAATTTGATGAAATTTGTGGATGTGTTGGGATTTCCAGTAACTTGTGCAAATAGCTCGTGCTAGTCTCCAGTTAAATATTAAATAAGTTGGACATTTTTCTCAGTTTAGTTTAAATCAGTTTATATTCTGAATTCTGCTTGCACAAACCTTGAGTTTGTGCAAGTTTACTTTGTGTGTGAATGCACCTCAGGAGATCGAGAGATATATTAAATTTCATTTGACGTTGACCCTCTTATGGTTGGAATTTCAGAAAATCCGATAAAGTGTCAGACCATTTTTTTGTGAAAAATACTTAAAAACACATTCAACTCCATTGACCTCATTAGAGGATGGAATTTTGTAAAATTTGAAAAATCATTTTTAAACAATTATAATATTTGAACGATCTTTGAAAACAAAAAGTGATTCATCATCTTATTGACTCTTAAAATATTTACAAATACATAAAAACACATTTGATTTCAGTTAACCTCTACATGGAGGGTATTTTTAAAAAATCCAAAAACTAATTTTTCGACAATTATGACATTTCAAATCAAAAAGAAGTTCAATATTTCATTGGGTTTAAAAGATATTGAGGAATATGTGAAAACAAATTTGACCATATTTGACCTCTCTGAGGGTGGAATTTTTTAAAATCCAAAAATTTTTTTTGAGAAAATTAGTCAAATGATCTCTTAAAGAAAAACTATTTCAATATCTTATTGAAAAAAATGACACTGAGACATGCGTAAAAATATGTTTGACCTCATTTGACCCCTTTACGGCTGGTTTCCTAAATCCCAGTTGAAAAATTTAACTGTCGTATAGTGCTAAAATGCTTTTAAACTATTAGTGCTATCGGCTTGTTAAATTGAGGATTGAAAAACGGAACCTTAAGGATGGAATTTCAGAAAACAGGTTAATAGGCTCAGCGGTTTTAGCTGGATATTGATCGATCAGCCAGTCAATTAGTCAGTCAGTCACTCCCTCGCTTATATATATAATTTACCAACTGTAATATGCTTGTAAAGTAGATAACCTCGCTGACTTGATGCGTTTTGGAAAATCTTCTAATATATTTTTGATAAAATATAGAAAATGAATGAAAATTTTCAGTTCATTTTATGTATTATATTCAAACAGTAATATCAAAATAACATAAACGAATAATTTTAATGATGAATTATTTTTAAATTGCAGTTGGTCACACCTGGGTTTCACATTTCACCATACTTAAATATCAATCTCGTGTTGAGAGCCTTACAATTTAATGAGAAATAACGTTGTAAGGTTGCTGATTATATTAAATGGTAGTCACGCTTTTTCTCCACCAGATGGTGTCATTAACTAAAAAAAATCAAAAACTGACTTGCTGCGTTTTGAAAAAACGCGTTTCATATATATAAGTACAGGATAGTGATTTCGTTTTTTAAACAAGGATAAAATTACATTAAACGTGTAAGTTGTCAACTACAATAACTGTGCACAATCACAACCAAAGTTTGCTCATTTACGGCGAATTCCACCACAATCATCCAATACAAAATTGTGTGGCTTAGAAAAGGAGGAAAAATAAAAAAATTATCATAAAAATATTATAAGCAGTATAAGTGTTTACCTTCGCATGCATAAAATATTTTAATGTTGTGATGAAGAAGTGAAAGTTGGTTGAATGTGTAAACGGAAGAGAGTGCAAAGTATATTCAATGGAGACTACAGAATTTGCTCAACAATACACCATGTAACATTATTACAAACGCCATTTAACTTGGTAATCATAAAAAGAAACGACTGTAAGTACCTCACATTATAACGTTTTTAGTGGCTCACAGTATTCATTCGGTACCATTTGTTCAGCCGTTAAGGTTTCTCTGTTCTTCCTTTCTATATCTCGTTCAATGTCTGTATTTTGAAAAGATACCTTCGCTGCATCCTCAATGGTTTGTAAATAATTATTTACTCCGGGCTATGGTTTAATTAAAAATTCACACTCACCGTCGTTTAACTAAACTCGAAGAGATTATTGTAAGCTGGAGAATTTTTCCTCGTATTTTGTTAATATATTTTTTTTATTTTTCAGTTCTGTGCGAAGTAAGTTCAAATTAAAACACACCTGATGGTGCCCTAAAATATATGTATATATATATATACCTATAGGTATACAGTATTATTATGTATAGTCACAGTAATAGAAAAGTTTATATATACCTACCTTAGGTAAATTTGAATTTTTATTGATTTTTCGGTTTCCTTTAGGTCTCTTTAAAAAAAACATACAAAAAAATTGGATTTTTGAAATTAATTGACTGTGGCCCAAAAAGATTATTTTTCAAAGCTGAAGCCACTATAAAGATTTCTATGAAAATGTGAGTTATTATCTATGAAACAACTAACTGTTTACATGGTTTCAGTTTTAAATTTTGTGAGGATACAAGAGCTAAGTAGTGGAGATAAGCAAACTGTAGCTCCAGAAGAAATCCTTTTCCTGCCTCCTAGATTTCATAACCTCATATAAGACACATAACTAGCAATACAGTCATTCCTTAACATTCACAGGGATACGTTCCTTAATTTCCTCGCGGCAAATATTGAATTTATTTAGGTACCTATAGGAAGTCTGTAGGTATGCACTAAAGTTAATGAAAATGGTACCGATATTTGTTGAAATTTCTTTACTTAAAATGAAGAAAGCATCATGAAAAGTAGGTAGGTAGTTTAAAATTATATTTTAGGTTGAAATATATACAAATGCAAAACTTTGAACTGCTTTAGCTCTAATAACATCAGTGGAAACTGGCTCATGCCTCTAATCCAGATCCTCTATCCAAACAAAAAGTGCTTTTTCCATTTTCTTCAATAGCTTCATCTCAAATTTTAGCTGTTTTCAGCTAAGATCAGAACTCTAAAGAGCATTTTGCTAATGTTTAGGTCAAGGTTCCCAAGTAAACATACCTAATGCCACCAAACCTGTAAATCAAATTTTCAAAATAATCCTGAAACCATGAATGAAATTGTGAAACTTCCACAATGCATTCTATGCATATAATATACGCTAGGTAAGTATCTCCGTTGTGCAGCGCGCACGCCATCTACCTGATTTTTGTTTAATTAATGGGATGCCATATCATTAAGATAAAGTAGGGTAATACAGATACTGAAATGCAAGATTTTTGGTTTTTTCACTCTCAGTTGTCCCCATGTTATCATATTCAGACGTATAATAGCTCGTCTGAATCGCACATTCATCCTCTACAATTTGATGGGTGAAACATAAAAATCTGACAATTAGGTTTCGAGCTATAAGTAAAAATGTAAGTCAACCTCAGAATATTGGTATTACCCCAGATCTGAGCTAATACTGTTATCGTCTTTCTTGTCTCATATATAACCAATACAATCTTTATGGGGCAATACCGTTAATGTGCATACAGTTGGCCACAAAATGCTTTTTGGTTCATGAGAATTGACTGAAAATTGACAGAGATATGAGACAATGAAATTAACTGTGTTGATGAATTGTAAAAATTCTTCAAAATTGTTTAGTTTTTTTTCACTCTAGTTCATTATTGACAAAATTCCAATCATTGTATAGACTTGAAAATGAAAATAAACGTCTGCAGTTGTATTTTTTCATAAATTTTGTGAACA
This sequence comes from Ericerus pela, assembly GCA_011428145.1. Taxonomy (NCBI): domain Eukaryota; kingdom Metazoa; phylum Arthropoda; class Insecta; order Hemiptera; family Coccidae; genus Ericerus; species Ericerus pela. The sequence continues at coordinate 35,038 of WOFM01000053.1, read as the reverse complement.
TATATGAGGGGTTGGGTTGAAGAAGGTGTACTTGCCCCCTGTCAAGCTCAAAAAAAGAAAAAAATTCAATTCAGGAGAGTGCAAAATGGCTAAAAATTTTGAATAAAAATTGATGCTAAATTTTAATTTTTTTCCTGCTCCACAAATTCCCCCTTCACCTTGCTCATTTCCAAAATCATTATCTTCATCATTGCTGAAAAGGGATAAAATAAACCAAAAAACAGTAAAAAAGAGGAAAAAGGTAAGAATAAAAAAAACACACATTTGTCATATGTATATAATATCACGTTTCCAACCATCCCATTTGTTATAACTTTTGCCACCAGGTGGCGCTCTCGGAGGTGCTTACCTACCCTATAATCTGTTCACGCTGAGAAGTGCGTGATATTGGAATCACCAACAGACGTGGCAGTTGGTTGGGGAGAGAGGAAAGGGTATCGATGTACATTGATATGCAATGATAAGCATCATTTTGTGAAGTAAACAAACATTGTTTTTTGAGTGTACAAGTATGGATATGGTTTATGACATCATGCACTTCCTAGTGTGAACAGAGTATAGGCTAACATCACAACATGAAATTTGTGTTGTGATCAGCCTATAGTTCAGAATGCATTTTAAGCATTTATTTTGCTCAGGGTGCGATTTTGGATTTTGCTCCTAACCATATATATCTTCACATATTATAAAGTTCTGCGGGCTAAAAACTGTTTTAAACACTATCAATCAGAACAACTGTATGGATTTACATAAAATTTTTCAGAAAAAATTATGTTATTCCAAGGAAAGTTTGAAGCTATCAAGAAAGTTTGTAGTCCGCCTAGGGGCGAAGTTACCAATTTTTACCATCTGTGAAAACAGAAAATGGACAAAACATATCTTAAAACGAACGAAAAGGAGTAAAAGAGAATAAAAAAAAACTTCTCTCCATCTCTTTTTTCATTGTCTGACATCCACTGATTGCTGAGGTGGATATGATTCTCTCTCTCGCTCTGTTTGTTTTTTTTTTTTATCCGGTTTCATTGAGTCAGCAAAAACGTGGCTAAAACAATTATTAGATACTATGCAAGTGAAGCTGTGGGTATGAGCTCGTATTTATAATAAAATTAGAGAAGGTGTATTATTATACAATGTGTGATATACATTATATTATACTTACATTAAAAAAATTAGGCGAAAATGGGAAAATAATACCAGTCGTTTTCTTCTTTCGTGAAACGGATATTTTTTATCATCCCCACCCTTAATCCTTTCGCAAGGTTAATCTTCATGCCCTGTTTGAGAGCAAACTAGCTTATAAGGTATGTAATACCTAATGAGACATCGATTGATAACTTTCGAATCCTTGAATGATGAGAAAAGGGCTCATTAACCGATGCACTATATTTTAAATTGTCAACTCGTGCACATTGCGAAAAAAGAAATACACTTTCTTCTACAATTTTCAACTCGCGTAAGCTTTCTTACATTACTTTCAACTTCTTTCCATCCATCACTCATTACTTATCCGACATAACAAGTCGTTGTTATAGGTTGTACCCAAAGTCAATATTTAACGTTTGAAATTTTGGCGCTGAATTTTAAACCACCCGACGTTTACAACAATGAGCCGAAAATGGACTCATATTTATTTTGACAAGCCTTTATGAAGTTGGCCTTCTAGAAACACGAAAATGTTGTTAACGTACCTATAACAGCTAAAAGTACCCACTGATCAAAAGTTTTACTAGTGTACCTACCTAAGTTGGTATAAAAAATTAATCGTAGGATTCATTTTTTCATACTCCTCACAGAATGTTTTTTTTTGTGTTGCCTTCCTTGCGTATCTACCATTATATTGTTCAAAAATTCCAGGAGATACATTAAAACTTTTTTTCCATTCTCCATTTAAAAAAGAGGGAAAAAAAGTTGAAAGAGGTTTGTAAAATTTTTAGTTTCGCAGAAGCTCCTTCATTGTTGTTTTATTTTTACTTTCTCAATAACTTATGCAGTAACTTGAGCTGAAGTCACTTCATCTAAATCACTTTTTTTTTCACAGCTACTCAGACGACTTGAAGTGTAACAATATAAAGCATTTACAGCGCATTTTTCTTTTCACTTCATTTTTTTTTGTTTTGATATAAAATTATACAGGTACATAATTTTTTTTTGGTTATAAGAAAATATTTTCAATTTAACGAAAGTTATTATTCATCTTATAAATTTCCAATCCTTTTGCATGATCCTAATCAACGAGATTTTCTTCTACTTATTTATATCCATTTAAAATTACAAAAAATAAAAAATTGTCTTAGCCTAATTAATGGTAAGTAATTAATACTTCGCGGAATAAGAGTAATCTGAATTTAGTGAAAATAACTATAAGACCCTTAAAGTTTTAGACTAAAATTAATGTATGAATAAAGGTTTTAAGAATTTACCATAATATGCACACGTATACACTATTTACATTAGGAAGTGCAGGACGTCAAAATCACATTTGGACATGGTGATTGGTTGGAGAGAGAGGAAGAGGTACAAATGCACATTGTTATACAATGATGAGCATCATTTAGTAGAATAAACAGTTATGATGTTTCAGGCAGATAAGTATGGATACGGTTTATGATATAATGCACTTTTTATTGTTAGTGTGAACAGAATGTTGGTAAGTAAGTAAGGGGAAGTTCATGTAAGAGTGGGCACAGTTCATTTCTCAACCTGGTGAAAGTTGGCTTCAACGCCTATGATTTTGGGTGATGCACCGTGACTAGTCCTTATCATCAATTCAATTTATATTTTGTTATCACACTTTTCGGCTGTTTATAGTGATTTTTCTGTTTGTTTATTCAAAATTAAATGTGTTTAGGAAGCTTATGTAAGGTCTGGATCTATGAATGAAAACTCTAACGCAGCAGAAGCTCCTTCAGAAAAAGTAGGTTTTAAAAAAATATTGTATTAAATTAAGTTTTTTAGATGTTGACTTAAAATTACATACTTTAAAACCACGACCCCTTTAAAAATAGAAAGAAAATAGTACGTTGCATAAGTATCGTCCGGTAAATCCGCCCGAAAATTAGTAGCATGTTACAATGGATAAAAGTTAATATTTTTTTCAAATTTTATAGTTATTGGTCTAAAATTAAGAATTTTAAAGATAAAATAAAAATGAAAATAGTGGTACTGGAAGTAATATCTGGCCAATCCATACCGAAATCATTGGATCTGGTCTTTGGTTCAGTAACTATGATTGTTTGTATCAAATTTTGTGGCTATTCGACAAAAACTGGAACCAATACCATTTTAACAAGAAAATTGAATATACATAATTATGTATAAATATATGAATTTCAGCGAATAGTACTAACATTTTTTGGATGTCATAAAATCAAAAATGTATCTACCCACCCGTACCCTAAAGGCTAATACCAGACTGAAATAAATGAGTAGATTTTTATAGAAACCTACTTCAATATTCTTAATAACTCTAATCTGAAGACGGGTTTTCCTAAAGACTAGGAACCAGGTTGCCACCACATATGTAAACCCATTTGAATTTTGTTTGTTCCATGAATGAGATATTTGACAATCTGGCAACCAATGAAAATAGCATAGCGGTACTCCAAGTACTATCCAGTCAATCCATACCAAAATCACTAGATCAGGTTCTTCGATTAGTACTAATGTTTGTACCAAATTTGATGACTTCCGGACAAAAATTGCAACTTGAACCGGGTTAACAAGAAATTGCTGTAACAAGCAGGGATTGAGAAACATGTTTTTTCATTTTTTTTCCGTTAGGTAGTTGAGTTTCTGAAATTTATCAAAATGTTAGTTATTTTTTGTTTCCGTTTCCATCATTTTGGTTTCCATTTCCATCATGATTTCTGTTTCAACTTCTCAATCCCTGTGGTAACGAGAAATTGGATCATATATTATTATAGTGCATGGGTTCACTTCGGCTGCAGAAAATAGTAAAATTTTTATTAATTTAAATTGCACTGGGAAATTTCAGAAATATTATACTGATAATATATTTAAAGAATTATGATCGCAACATTAAACTCATTACTTCATTACTCATAAATCATAATAATCTAATGCAGCCAAGGCCTAACAAAATTCGCTAATAAAACTTTTCCTATCTGTTACTTTTAGGGTTAATCACAAAATTGATGATAGGCATATTGCCGTAACCATTACCACGATGTGAAATGAGCTTGCCTCCATGTAAAGAGATATGGCACATTTTTACTTGGAGGTATGTATTTAACAGAGCAATTTTCTGGATACTTGCCTCCATGTAATGTATTTTTACATGGAAACACGGCCACTTTACATTGAAGTTATGCTTACTTCTGATTCATCAATTCATCATTTATTCTAAATACTTAGAGTTATAGGCCATGATATAAAAAAAATTTGGGTTTCTGGTCATAAATTACAAAAAATATCTTCCACAACATGATTCAAAAGTGAGTTTAAGTGACTTGGCAATCGCTCATTCATGGCGATTGTTTTGCAGATTTTTTCTCGCTTGTAAACGCTTAGTTTTGAACCTTGGTAAGTAATAATATGCTGTTTCAAATTTTGTAGCTATTCATTAAAAATTAATCATTTTAGAGCTTTAAAACTTGTAAAATGTGCCTAAATGAAAATTGAGGTACTGGAATTATCATTCCAACATACGATCAAACCACACCAAAATCAACAGGTCTTGTTTTTGGGTCGATACTAATGTTTGTACCAAATTTCATGACTAATGACTACTAAACAAAAAATTTTGACCTATACCGTGGTAGGTACTTAGTATGAAAATGGATTGGATAGAATAGACAAAGGTATATAGAAGATATACCTATATACCAATACCAGTACTGAGGCTACTTCACGGCGCTTTAGCTTGTATCAGTCTTAGATTTTTGTTAGCATATGGGCAACACTGTAGTATTCGTTGTTTCGATGAAAGCAACGAAAATTTTTTTTCGTGTATGTGGGTGGCCGTGTGAGTAGTGGCACATGCGCATCGAATATGAGGGAATATATTGGCAAAATAATATTGTGAAATAATTTTGACGAATTAATTTTGGCCGGCTTGTAGATTTATTATAGTAATATATTATAGATACATAGAAAATTAAAGTTTTCTGTACCAAAAGTTATCTTGTGTTATGAAACGAAAAACGTACTCGCCCCGTCTAGGTCGTTTCGTGAGATCGAAATATTAATACACGTAGATTTTCACAGAAAACCTACTTGAAAATATTACAGAAGTGAGACGTTGAAATAATAACGACGATGTCATCACAACGTATCAATAAATTCTTGAATAAAATTTCAAATTTTTTCAAATACAAATCTGATTACCTATACTACCTTCGAAGTGCATTCGTTATTTGTTTACTTTATTGAAAAACGTTTTACGAATTCAACTACCCGAACATTTTGATCGTCGCGTTATTCTTGGAAAGAAAAATCTTTTGTCGTCCCTACATCCTACACCCTGCATTACAACACCATACCACTACGCGACGAATAATCTTTCAACTTTTATTTCATTTTGCTCTTTTTTTGAGCTCTTTCTTTAGTGTAGGCATACCAGCAGCACGTATATTTTCTTCGGTTGTAAACTTCGCATGTACCTTATACAAAAATAAATTCAGAAAATTTCATAAGTTCGAGTATCTTCTACATAACAGTCAGTCGTGAGCAATTCGTTTCGAAGCAAATGCGTGTAGTGAACCAGAAAAAATCTATCAAAGGTTTATTTCTTTTTCTTAATATTAATGCTTGATTTGTCACTAAAACGTCACTAGGTATTCGATTATACCAGTTTTACCAACAAAACCATAAAATGGAGAAATAGAAAGGATTTTACATAAAAGTATTTTATTTATTTATTATTTATTTATTCATTTATTTATTTTTTAAACTTCATGGATGAAATAAAAAAGTACCTAATGTTTTTTTTAGAAAATATGGTTTTCTTAAAAATCTATTTGGTGCGTACGTATAAAGATAAATTCATTATATCAAGCGAATTATTCAGTCAAGGCTGACAAATCGACAGCAGTCTTTTTAGAAATGAAATAAACATACAAATATTTGAAAATAATAAACCATACCATTGAAAACATTACCACGGGATATCTTAAGGACCATGGCATCCTAAAAGTATTCTTCAATTCTTCATAATAAATTTCATTGTAATAAAAACCTTTACTGGTTAAATTTAGTTTCGATAAAACTTGATAAACAGTTATGAAATTTCACTATTTTTCCTCTAAAGTAGAAACTGCTTTTTAACAGACTTCAAAAAATGAAAAAGGTCATTAATATTCGATCCGTATAGGTAATACTTATTGTTTTTATTAATTTTTGTTTCAGCATAACTTCTTACCCTAAGAATGATTTTGATGAATTTTTTTTAAACGATAGAAGGTATTCAACTTTATTTCAAATCGGTGAGACAGTTTTTGAGTTATCTTTAAGTGTCTACTTATCTAATCCTGAAAATACATTAACATTGTCTATGTATACATTAAGAACTTCATCTTCTTAAGGTGAATCCTATTAGTTTCTGTACGCTTTTATTTAAATTCATGATGGGATAACGGGCAGAAAAATATTTTTCCCTAAGATGTAAAAAATCTTAATAAGACCTTTTTAACAAGTGTGATGTAGCCAAGTTACACTTTTTTTGGGATGGCAGTGGAGTCATTCTGAGTATTAGCCCATTTCACTTCAGTTATGGTTCTGGGGTTTAAGTCGGGGCTAATTAAAAAATGTTATCCTAAAATTAAACAGAATTGACGTATAAGTTATGAGCCTATACATGATAAAGAAAAAGAACGCCGACTTCAATAACTCTAGTCCCTAGATCTCGCTGGAGAAATTTTAAATGAGTCACTTTTCAATTTCCAGAGTATTTTCATTGTTGTTTTTTTTAAAGTTGGTTCTATTTTATGAAAAAAATTATCAATTTATTCACCCTAATTCTTTTTTCTTTCATATTAATTCCAGTAGTTTTTCACGTTTCCTCTGTGATTCCTTGATTCCAGTTTCTACCCATTGAAAGCTGAAACCAAGAGGGTATGGGTCTAGGACTCCAAAATCTGATGAAATCCTGTACCTTCCAAAAAATCTAAAATATTTAGTTAGGTACCTATTTATGTATTAATAAAAAAAAAATTTCAGTCATTTTCATTCCTGGAAATAATGTAGGACCTTAAGGCCCCAACACCTGAAGTTTTATATTACTTTCACCTCTTCTTCTATCCCTTGTGTAAAGAACTAATTACCTGCGTCCCACTATTCAGCTTCCTCAAAAATTAATTGCAACAAAGAGAAGGTTCAAACAGGCCCGGTTTCAGGATTTTTTCTTGAGGGAAATCGAATCCTATTTTATAATATTCATGAATTTTCATGAGAGGCATTCACAACTTTTTATATATTTATTGAAGTAAAATTTGAAAAACCGAATAACTGTGTTTTGAATAAACTTTTTTTTGGGGGTTGGGGGATTATACCCCCAACCCCCCTTAAAACCGTCCTTTGGTTCAGACAAACCAAGTCTAACTAATATTTTTGCTAACAAACTGAAATTGGCTAATAGGAACTTACGTAGTAAAGGATTAACGGAAAAAAAAATAGTATATAAAATCAATTTTCTCAAGAGATTTTTGACACGAGCGTAGTTACTAAAGAAACTGAGAGAAACATTGAAGTCCACCTTTTAGATTTTCTAAAGTTAAAACAAAAATAGTTATAAAAGCTGGTTTCAGTCAATGATGAATTAAATGGAAGAAATTAGTAAAATTAATCAATCTTCAGTTTCATAAGTATGAAATCTTGTCAATATTTTCATGTAACAGAACATTCTCTGAATCAGAATCCGTGAAAATTCAGCTGTGATCCATCAAAAAGTCGATACAGACCGTTGAAAAACGAATGAATCGGTTTTAAAAGGAAGTAGAGATGATCAAGTTTCCACCAATTTTTATTAAGTTGATGCGTTCTAATAACCAAACATTCCGAATTTAAAGACTTGAAGAAAACAGAAATTTTCAGCTAAAATCTGTGTTTGATAAAGGTGATATTTTTATTAGGCCTTAGGTACGATAATTCACCACATATTTACGAAATATACTTCTTCAAATCAACTGAGAAACCTCTTTTTGTTTTTTTTCTTAATTCAATACCTTAGCTTGTAAAAGTACTCCTTCATACTTACCAAATAAAATTTTTCTGTATGTAAGTGTGGGGACCATGTCCTCCCTTCTTTCGGGGCTCGGCCCCAGTCGACAGACCGCGGACTTGGTCCATCACCAAGTCCGCGCAATTATGTCCACGGACAATAAATAAAAACACGCGTTCGTAAGCACATAGGCTAAAACAAACGATCAACGAAATTCGTTCTCCGTTTAGCCTACATGCTACAAACGCAGCCTAGCGCGGACATGCGTACGAAAACGCACGTGCCGCAGTTGAGATGCTAGGCTAAACACAAAACACACGCCTATCTTCCGATACTCGCGGATGACGTGCGTGTTTAGCCTAACATATACACCGGCGATGCCTTTCGTTAGTCGCCGGTTTAGGATTGTTATAAAAGGTTGGCTACCTTACCAAAACGGTAACACCCGAACACGCAATTCCAAATTTATACGCCTGTGGGTTTTAGAGGTGAACCCACAGTAAGTGTTCTGAGTTATCACCCCGGCATCGAGAGAAATAGTTTAGTAGATCAAGTAACAAAATTCTGGACTATAGGCCTACATCATTAACTTTTATAAATTTAGTCTGAACATTTTCTGTGAATAGCTCACAATTACAAAATAGCGGTCAGAATGATCCCAGTCAACAAAAACAATAAATTTTACTATCACAAGAAATTAATTGGTCCATACAAACTTCTCACACGCCGAATGAGACTTTTTTTTATTTTTTTTTATTAAACCATTGATAGGCCTACACGATCTCTTGTCTCACCAGTTAGGAAGTTTTCAATTTTATAGCAACTATTACTGAAAGAAATAAGTGAGTCTTCAAACGTCTCCAATTTTGGATGCATGAAATTTACGGTGGTTGGTATGCTGTATGTTACGAGTGCAAATAACTACGTAGGTACCTCCTATACTCTTTTATAATTAATATCAAATGCGTGGGTGATATGTTAGTCTAATATTTATTCAACATTTTCTTATAGATTCAAAAGCTTGAATGTCATTTTTCGTGTTTTTAGAATCTTGGAATTCTTCTTCACCTATGCATTTCGTTATTTTAGAACAATCAGTTCAATGCAAGAAAAGTACAAAAAAGAAATAAAGGTTTTTCTCCACGATGTAATTCTTCGATACGACATTTTTGTTTACCCGCACGAAGAATAGAATATTCAAGTCAATAAATTAGGTATCAGCTGTCACCTGGTGTCTCTACATTGACTCTTGAGTTTCACAAAGTTGTTATTTTTTCTATCTTATTTGACAAAATAGTATTGAAAAACGTAGGTGAGAGAAAGGAAAATAGAGAAAGAGAGAGTGATAAAGAGAGTGAAATAGATAATTTTTTTGAGTCAACGATGGTGAAACGTTATTAGTATATTACCCATCAAGGTTCAAAAGTGAGTACATGCATGAGGAAGTATTTGTGAAATGAGTGCAATGAGCAAGCAATTCCCGAGTCATGTAAACTTAGTTTTGAACATTGTTGAGGAAGATATTTTTTATAATATTTAAGATCAGAGAGCGACAAAATGTTAACTCATAAATATTATTAACAATAAGTGAAGTACTTTTGGAATGATAGAATAGGGTGAATATAGCACGACCAGCATCAGTAACTATGGCGCTATGTGTAGTGAGTGAGTATGTCTGTTAGGTGGGAAATTGCAAGTTCCAATTCCACTCAGCTCTTAAATTAAAAAAAAAAATTATTTCCATTAATAGTAATTTTTATAGGGTGGGAGGTTTGGTAACCTTTTTTTAACATACAAAAAGAATAAAAGAAGGGTATAATATTACAGTCGTTGAAATAAAAATAAAAATATTAACTGTTTGAGTTAGTCATTTCGATTGCAGTCTTATAGATTGATAGACAGAAAGTTGCATCAGAAAAAAAGTTTACCTTGTTAGCTTGTAATTTCCAATTAAAATTTAATATATAATACATTATTAGAAAGGCAATGTTTACACTGATATTTTACAAGTGAAAATTAGCTCTTATCATTGAATGTAACTTCTATGCAAAATGAATGCGCTTCAATGTAAAAACATGAAGCTTATTTTTTGCATGGAGGCACATTCACTTTACATCGAAGTAGAGGTTACACTGGGAGACTTATTATGAAACTATTACCATGGTAACAACTTAATGACACCTCTCGACCAGTCCTTAACTCAATGAATTAATGTGTCAAGTTTCCATATTAGTATTGATGAACGGGATAATAACAATTTTTCATAATAGGGCGATACAGAATTAATGTGATAAAGAATTATTTTGTATCGTGTTAAAAGTTTTATAAGTCTCCTGAGGCATACAGTAAAAAGATGTCCAATGCCCAATCAAAAACATGTGAAAGATAGAATGTTGATAAAACATTTTAAATTCCAATATTTGTTACTAAGCATATGTTGTAGCTTGATAGTGTGTATTTTAGTATGCAGATGAAATATGTGCAGCTTTGGATAGGGAGAATGTAATATAACTTAAATTGCACTTTTTTTATTTTTCACATATTTTTAAACCACTGCCCATATGGAGCATTGGACATCTCTTTAACTGTATGTTACTGGGTTACACTTCCTGAATGAAATGTTAAATCTGCCATCATGAAGGGGTTAATATTTTGTTCCATTTTTTATAATTTTTGTGTAAGACTCTTAATTACATAAAAGTTTAACATTTTATCGCTTTCTGAATTACATAAAATATCTATCTCAACAAAGTTTAAAAGTGAGTTTACATGACTTGGGAATTGGCTCACTCAAATGTAAACGCTCACTTTTGAACCTTGAGTTTAATTCACACTTGGCTAGTTTTTATGCTATTAGCCAGGCTATTGGGGTACTATTCTGTTATCAGTAGAATTGACTATGCTGTTTCAACTAATTAAAATTAACTTAAACTTGGCAATTTGTCATATAAGATTTTAATCAGATTCTTACAAGACGGTCCGCCAAATTAAAGTTGACTTTAAATGACTAAAATGGCGTAGTGACTTCAACTGTTAACAGAATAGTGCCCCAAGTAGCTGACTAGTAGCTAGAAAACTAGCCAAGTGTGAATTAGGCTTTGGTGTGTAATATACTATTATATAGTGGCAAGTTTACTCTTTACGTCGAAGTTATGCTTCATATCAATGAAAAGGCTACTTTCGGCTTGAAAAATATCAGGTTACACATTGCCTTTTTGATCACAGTATGAAAATTAATTTCGATAAATTTCATCATCGAACATCGAAAAACGTTCCAACGAAGAAAAACAACATATCAATACGAGTTGGCTAAATATTTTAATATACGAATTGCATAGAAAAAAAAGTAAGAAAAAAAGAGCTTACAGAGAAAATTATTTAATTTAATAACGTCGTATTTTAACGAAGTTAAATTTCCGGGAAATAATCGATTTCTTGCAAAAAATTAACTTTTGAAATCAAATGCCTATACTTACCTACTACAATTATTCACTGAAACGCTGAGTTTTCTCGATAGGTACAAATTTTACAATCGACTTAACATGCAAGAACAAGAAACTGAAGTGGAAAAAACGAGCAGGAAAAACTCTATTGGTTTTTTTTTTTCCTCGAAAAACACAGGGAATATAAGTTAGGTACCCACCTATAAGGACTTACTTAGAATGTCATTACATTTTCATCGTTCGAATACGCGTCGTTAATTATTTATCTCAACTAATGATTGTTTCTAATTATTGAAAAATTACTTAACAAATTCTACTTTTTATTTTCTCATAATTTTTAATTCAAGAACCACAATCCCTAAAAAATTAAAAAAATATCGAATAAAATTTCTTTCGTTCATTTTTATTCGAGAAACTTTCAACTTAAAAACTTTTTCAACCAAAGGCCTATACAATTTAATCTGGGTTACGACAGTAAAAACTTCAAAAAAGAAACTAATTAAGAACTATCACACACTTCCTAGTAATTTGTCTTCGTTCCGTGTAAAATCGAACTGCGTGCAATGCTGTTGATTGGAAAAGGAAGAGGTTGGATAAAGGCCATTTTCACTTATTACATGCTTGAAAATGAGAAGAATAAAAAAAAAAGTCGCATCTTAAACTTTTTATTGTCGTGGTTTCCAATTGTTGAATGTAGGTACCTACTCTCTTCACGTTTAAATGCAACATATTTTATTGAAGTGAGTAGTTTGCTAATGTTCCAGCGTTTTCGGTATTTAAAAAAAAAAAATTGTTATTTTTACAGCAAGAATTGGAGAAGACTCGGTGAATCACCATGATTTTTACATCTGGAAACTTACGTAAATATATGCATATTAATAGACTTTTCATTCGGTATTTTTACGAGAAATGCATAATTATGCAATTTGAAAAATGGTTGCAAGCACTGCATAAAATATAGGTGCAATATGAGCTTATGAATGAGTAGAATGGATATAGGTACCTACCTACTACATATTTTATGACTATTAATGTGTAACGAACGTTTTTGTTCTCATTACAAATAAAGCACGATTTGAAATTTGGTATGTAACTGATATTACAAGTGAGAAAATACACGTAGATAATATCGATCATTGAGGTATGAGCTTGAAATGAAACCAAGAAAAACAACGTCGGTGGCAATAAATAATTGAAAGTCGTGCATGAAAACTATTAATTTATGCGGTTGGATAATTAATTAGATAAGTGCAGATCGACGCAGACGTAGGTAAGAGTAGACCTTTGACTACACATATTATAGTACTGGACTAGTAAAGAACGATGATTTCTGGTAAGAAATGCAGGCGCTAAATAGGCAATCACTGCGTACCACTTGACGTACTTTACACTATGTTTAGGTACGCTATTGTTGTGAATTTAAGGGATGACTTTATCAAATGTATTCTAAATTGGCGAACTCAAGCAAAATGTCGAAAATACGCAGAAGGTACTCTCTGGTTGCCTACTTTTACGCAGGTATGTCTTGACATTAAAAAGTACATTGATCTTCTAGAGCTTTATTGGTCCAATCTATCTAGTCAAAGGGTAGACCAATAGAATTATGAGAAACACGGATGAGGTCATTGAAATACTTGGTGTTTTCCAAAAATCGTCCGCCCTCTCCGAACATTAACGCAGTAGTTATTAAACCTTAAGACAAATAAAAATGTTTACGTTCTCAACGTTAAGGAGCTACGCATACTAAAAGCATGGCGTCAAAGAATTCACTTTAAAACTGTTATTAATTGATTATGCAGACCCATAACATTCACCACGAAGAACAAAATACATATTTTTAACTTTTATTCTTTCTTTGACAGCAAAGGTACTATGGTTTCCCAAAACTGTTCTAATAATTCTCAAATATTGGTTTAACTCGCCTCGAAGAGTAAAAAATTTCTTTTTCACTTTCACTCTATCTCGAATAGAAAAGGTGCTAGGGATTCTCAAAGTTATACTGATAATTTTGAAATATTGGTTTAATTCTTCAGATTGGTAGCAAGTTTAATACGAAAAGAGTAAAGCAAAGAGGATATTTTTCTTGCTCGTGGTGAGCATTATGGGTCTTCATAGTCGAAGGATAATTTTACAGTACCTAAGTAGTTTTCTTAATGTCATGCTTTTACCACTATTTTTATACACCTTTTTTCATTTTTCACTTTTCAGCCTTGAGATTTTGAATCCTACAGCAAACTTTTCGTCCACTTCACGTACAATTACCTACACAATACGTTAAATCATTTTTCCGCTGCAAAAAGGTTGGTCACCAATTTTCCTAAAGCCCCCTCTCCCTACAACCAAGGAGATTATTTTTTTCTCGCTGTATTTTCGCACTTGCTGATCCTACCCTTAATAATCTCGCGTTTGAATTGCCGCAATAAACGATTTTAAGCAGGCGTATTCGCCAAAAATAAAAACAAACAAACAAAAATCCAGCTTCCATACTATATAAAAAGAATGAAAAAACACGGCGAGTCTTACGTTTTTAGTATGAAATGGACCGAACAAAAAACACATAACTGGAAAATATCCGGAAAAATTATTAGCTGACCAAACTGTAAGCTCGAAAAATATTTTTTTTGCTCTTTATATACGCTTGTACCTTGAGTGAATGAGTAGAAGATAACATTTTAATGGTCAAATATGCGACAAAAACCTTGAATTAATCCACGACTAATCTCCATTTTCGACGTTTTTTATTAGAAAACCAGCTTTTAAAATGTGTAAAAATGAACGGTGCGTGGGAAAAACTGCACATAAAGCGAATATACCAAAAATAACTGTTCAGAATGCGTCGAAATCGGTATTTTCAATTGTTTCGAAATTTTTAGACTTTTCACAATGCGAAGAATTTGTGAAATTTTATGCAACAAAAAAATTTCCAATAGTACCAACCATAAATTTTACTTGGGTCTAATATATTTTGAATACAAAAGAAACCCAATGGAAAAGTTAATGCAGGAGGGGCAAATGGAGATGCCAGCCACGAAAATACCTCCATTTGCCCCCAACGGCGGTTACTAGCCTGGAATCTTTCAACTCGAGCTAACACATATGAATATATTTTCGTGCAAATTGATTACCAAATTATAACAATTAAGAAAAAAATCGACTTAAAAGAGTAAAATTTCCAGTTTTGGAATTCAAATCGGGAATGGCGTTAATATAACTCTAACCATTCTAATCGTTGGGATTTAAATCTTTGAAAAGAAAATTTAATAATTCGAAATTCGAATTATTTTTGTTAAAACTGGCAATTAGTACGCAATTCGAATTATTTCTAAAGCAAACTAGCAGAAAATGGTGAATTTGTAATTGGTTGGATCAAAATATTCGTGATATTACCCAACACGAACTTGTTTGTGATTTTGTATCCTCGACGTTAAAGCATCACTTTTTTCCCCATTTTACTTCCATACCAAAGGTAGACAAGAGCTTTAGATGTTTACACATCAATAAATATAAAGAACTGAACCAACAACGAAAAACGACAACGACAAAGATGACGATGATAATGATAATGATGAACGTTACACATTCAAAAGATCCGATGTTCATTCAAAATTGGGATAACAAATTTCAACGAAATAACATTCAACCTCATTTTTTTTCCCTATCCGATTAACTTCGTCGACAGATAAAAATTGTCCAATATTTATTAAATCGTATTCGTGAATCTTATTCACGTTAAAGGGAAAGTGACGAGAGGCAGAAAAAGAGGAAACGAAAAGAAAAAAGAAAAGAACAGGCGGGCGGAAATTGCAACGAATAGTCTCGAAAAGTCTTTTCAAGGATGCACAAAAAAAAAAAAAAGTAATTGTCAAATAATAACATTATTTTCTGAAAAGAAAAACATCCGTCCTGTTCGCCGGCGAATATTATTTTTGAAATGTAAAATTCTTACTAACTCCTTCAGTAACTTATACACGCCATGCTGATACCGAATATTTTAATCGCAGAGGAGACATTAAAATTAATTTGCAAGAGGTTCGAATACGTGATTCGCATAATTGTCAAGAATGCATCCGGTACCGATACACCTTCACTCCGTCACTGTTTCACTCACTTTCTGTCTATCTCTCTGGCTCTCTGGCTCTCTATCTCTTTCTCTCATTCTTTCCCTAAATTTCTCCCTTCATTTCCCTTCTTTTCTCTTCCTCGTTCGCTCTCATCCTCCCTCTGTCACTTTATTTGTCTCTCTGTTCACTGATATCTGGCGAAAATTTTAAACCCCTGATTACCAGAAGATTTGTTTCACTCATACACAATGGAATTTTAATGTTTAATACAAAAAATAGACACGAGAGGCTACATTCAAATTCATTACGTCGAATCGCGTTCGTTTAGCGACGAAAAATTTACATAATAAAAAAATTTTTTTCTAACTAAGCTTATTTTTGCAACAGACAGCGCAGATACTTTTTATTTTTTTTTCTCCAGCGGATTTGTGTTTCAAATGCAAATTACTCTGAATCATTTGGAAAAATGCGAAATATTTTCATATGCCGGATGAAAAGAGGAGTGTTCTGAGAGGAAGAAGAAAAAATAGTTGGAAAGAATAACTGACAATAATGAAAATAACACACACACACACACACACACATACGTGATTATAGTATCTTAGTTGGACCTTGACACCTAACTGCCTTAGTAAGACCCAAAAAAAATCTTTATTTTTGAGGTTAGAATGTTGCTTGACAGCAGAATGTCATAGTTTTCAAAACATTGAAAAAACCGCCCAACCCACAAAGCTATACACACAATAATAAAAAAATACTGTAACAGTATGTTGGTTAGACTGCGTGTGTGTGTGTTTTTACACACAAAAATGAAATCATATCAGTCTATAGTCAGACCTTTGTGTTATTTGAAATTGACTCCTCATGAACATTGGTCAGACATCAAGAGTACACATCACCTGTTCTTGTATGTCCCTAGTAAGACATAAATGCAATGTTGCCACAGTTTTTCATGGAAATATGGGTAGAAAGAATAATTGTTGTAAAAAGAAATTAATTATTGTCAATAGATCAGCTTCTTTAGAAAACTAATTTTGTCTTTTTCTAATTAGAATGGGACTATGGAGTTATCAAAAAGCACTAATAGTTTTTTTCATCCAAATAGAATATGACTACTTTCTGTTTGGTCACCTAAAATCAAACCTCCCCAATTTTTTTGGATAAATGCATGTCAAAGAACTATCTATTTGTAATTTTTAAAATTAGGAAATTATTATTCAAGGGAAACACTCTGAATTTGTCAATTTACAAGACTCTGACCAAGATTGCAGAACCTAGATCAATTTTGTTTCTGACTAAATGTGATACCTCCAAAAATAATCAAGGGATGAGTAGTCACCATATTATTTGTTCTCAACATCCTAAGCATCCTAATTGAACCAGACACTGAGGCCAAAAATGTCAACCACTATGATAAGTTAAACACCATATTGATGCACAATTTTTCCTATTCTCAAACTAATCAACCAAAAGCTTCATCTTTCAATTTATTTGAGAAAAACAAAAAAACAAAAACAAATACCTATATATCCTTCACCAACAGTGTCAACTCAGTGTCCAGCAAAGTTTAAGTGTTTTATCCAATATGGTGGTTTGTTATTTTGACCCAGGTATTAATTTCTGTGAAGTTTGACACAATTTATTTGAGGAGGCTATTTGATTTCTCTATCCAGAACTGGAAATCTCCAAAAAAAAAACTTCTCAAATAATGTCCAGTTTCTTGAAATTTTAACCTAAATTAGTGAATAAGTTTTGATGAAACATTCTCCTCTAAAGATGTAGTCATATGTGTATTACATGATTTTTATATTTCAACTTTCCTTTCTATCAAACAATTTCTCTCCCACTTCACAGAACTGACACTGAAATAAATCCATGGAGTAGAACTGAGAACTGAGTTTAAACAGAGTTGGTTTAGAGCTAAAACTTCAAGGGTAGATTTTTTTGCTTAATCAATCGTAGTTCTTTCAAGTGTAGGAATTTATGTTCAGAGGTTTTATTGCATTATTTACATTTTATATAAAGTTTGTGGTTCAGGGAAAGCTTGACCCCCAACCTTTATAACAGGTTTTCGACAAAGTTGAAAACTCCTATTAAATTTGGTCTGCCTTTCAAAATAGGGAATGGGACTTACATAGTTATTCGTATCATGATCTCCAGATTCCAAAAATACCCATCTCGCATTTTCATATTTCTTTATTTATTTTATTTAATTTTATTTTATTTTGGGTTATATTTTTTTGGGAAATGAAAACAGACGAACGGCTGAACCAATAAGACTGAAATTTGCACCAGAGGTCAGTTTCAGTGTGAGAAAGGTCTGATAGAAATTTGGAGCCGATTGGTTTAGCGGTTCCAAGGATATTGGCTAAATGAAAACATTATTTTTACAAAATCCCAAAGTACGAATTTGTAGCAGGTTTTTATGGTTCATTACACCACACCCCTGTGCCACAAATTGAAAACCTGCTTTTTTAGTGGAGCATGCTGCGCTAGAATTGTTTTTTTTTCAATGAAAAGAAAATTTTAAAAATATTAGCGTAGCATGCCCCGCTAGAAAAGCAGGTTTTCAATTTGTGGCACAGGGGTGTGGTATAATGAACCTTAAAAACCTGCTCATTTTAGCTATATTTTGGCCAATATCTCCGAAAACGCTAAACCAATTGACTCAAAATTTCTATCAGACCCTTCTTACACTGAAACTGACCTCTGGTGCAAACTTCAGCCTTATTGGTTCAGCCATTTGTCTGTTTTTGTTTCCCAAAAAAATACAGGCCGGAATAAAAAAAAAATTAAATAAAATAAATAAAGAAATATGAAAATGCGAGATGGGTATTTTTGGAATCTGGAGATCATGAAACAAATAACTATGTAAGTCCCATTCCCTATTGTGAAAGTCAGACCAAATTTGATAGGAGGTTTTCGACTGCTAAAAACTACAAACTTGAAAAAAAAATTATTAGTGTACAAAATTGTTGTTTAAAAAAAATTTTGGGGGTTTAACCCCATACCCCCCCCCATAACTACGCCACTGGCTATCAGTTTTGGTTTGACAATATTTCCGGTAGAGCTTCCTCAAGATCTGATTTTTTCATATCAAGAAATAATTCTAAATTTCACAATGTCTAATATTTCGTCAACAGTTGACAAATTTCATTTAATCATAACATACCATTTACTCATTATAAGCTTTAAAACAATTATTTTAACTATCAAAATTCATAATTTTTTTTCTCAGAAACCTACTTTTTCCAGCGAGGCTTGCTGCTCTAGAGTTTTTTTCATTATTTCCTTAGTTCTTTTTGATAAGCAGTTTTCTTTCCTAGTCACTCCTTTCATTCAAGTTTGAGAAGGATTTTGATCATCATTTCATTAACTTTTAATCCTTTCAAACCTTCGCACCCCCCAATTTACCAACCTTAAAATTTTCCTGACACTCTCTACAACTTCTGTTACTTTTATACATATTCTAATTCGGGGGTTTTCTTAATAACTGATGCATAGGCGTACTACTTTTTTAAACAAACAGAAGAAAAAAGTCCACATTTTCAATTTCTCAATCATTTCCATGTGGGCCTAACAAAGTGTCGTCTAAGTGCCTGACAGATATTTCTAGAACTTTACGTGAAGTTTTTATCTTGGTTTGGATCTTCAGAAAATAAAGATAGCTTGCTAGGTCAAGTAGCTCATTTTGTAAGACCATGTTTTTGAAATAAAATTCCCGGTATATTGACCATACCTTAGATCCACGTTTCTATAACATATGTACCTAGTAAAAAATGCTACACAGTTTATCCAGGATAGGTAGGTAGTTCAAAAAATTCAATTATTTTAATCAAATGCCATTTACCATTCTCTGTCACTGCCTTTTTACATGTAATCATCTTATAATATAATACCACGTGTAATAAAAAAAAAAAAAATAGAACACTCACGGGAAGAAACAACAAAAGAATGAACAGAAAAGAAAATAATTCAATAGAACATACATCAATATCAACGGGTGTGTATTTTTTTTTTATTATTAAATTTTACACTAAAATTGGTAAATTTCAAGGTTAACTCTCATCTTACTGTTGACTTGAAAATGTTTTTTTTTTTTAATATCATTTGCATCTATCGTAAGACAGACCACAAGTACTGACTAAAAAAATCTCTTGTCAACGTCAACTGGAAAATGTTTTTTTTTTTTTTTTTTTCCTTTATTATCCAGTATTATTATTATTTGCAGCTGTCACATCATAACCAAAACTGTGGCAACGTTGATTTTAAAAGGTCTGACTAACATACCAGCAGACTCAAGTCTAACCAACGTCACACACAGAAGTCCGACCAACGTAGTACTATTGTCAATTCCAAAATAAAATTTCACACATGGGGTGTAACATTTGATGAGTGGGCCATAAGTATGCTAGTCGGACTTTTTACAAGACTAACATTTTCCAACTTTTTCAATGCAAATATAACCCCCTGAATCCAAAAAAACAGTTTAAAACGTTGGTCGGACCTTGTGTGGTGTCCGGACCAACGTTTTTAGGTCCGACTAAAGCTGGTGAGGAGTCAGGTGTGTGTCCGACCAAGATACTAAAATCAAACACCACACACACACACACATATATATATATATATATATATATATTATATATATATATATATATATATATATATATATATATATATATATACGTATGTATATACATACATACATATATATGTATGTATGTATGTATGTATGTGTATATATTTTGAATTATGGACTCCGTTCTGTTTGAATGTTAATTATAACGATTGAAATATTGGCATTGTTTGCAGTTATGAGTACATTTCAGGGGCTGATGGGATCAGTTGGACCGACCCGAGAAAATTAATGACTGGCATTCCCATATATTAACTTAACTCAATTTCATAGGGTGATAATCCAAAAATAAGGAAGTTTAAATGAAACCTACAAACAAAAAATTATTTCATGAGGCCAATCGCTCCCCAAATGGACTAGCAACCGGTAAATTTCTTTAATTTCACCGGCTCCATTCACCCCTAGTGTAGTTTATAAAAAAGAAGAGACCTGTGTGAAGGTGAAAACCGCATTTCAAACTTTTATATGTACGTTCAGGAGTATATTCTCTCCCCTCAAATCAAGTCAACTCAATTCTAGAGGATCTGTGTGATGTAGTGGTTACGTGCTGAGCTTTGAAATCAAACGGTTGCAAGTTTGCAACCAATCACAGACATATTTCTGACTCAAAATGGGAGCTTATTAAGTTTGGTTCTACTGGTGCTCCAGCATGTGATTGAAAAATTTATGCTTGGTAGACTAATGGCTACCGGATCCCAATCATCTCCCATTATACCCTAGGCATAAAAGGCTGGAGGCTCAGAGGCTCAACCTTATTTTCTAGCTTTTTTGAAAATTTTAGGAATACTACCCATCTGAAATCAGCCAACTGATTTTAATAAAATTTTACATGTACATTTCACATTACTTTGAAGTATTCGTAAAATTTTGAAACCAGATAATTTATTACATTCTTCTTTGAAGAATGGAGTTTCATTATCTGACGTTTTTCCCAATATCATCTTCCATTTCTGCTCGTGGCTTGTTTCTTTTGTTAACTTGCTATCGGAAATGGAAGTTGATATGGTGATTTCTCCTTCTCTTGCAAACTTTTGGGCTAGCTCTTAGTTCTCAAGATAAGAAGAAATTACTCCGTTTGGTACCTTCACTTTAGTAAGACCTACGAAATTTCTTGTTGTAATTTTGCTTTTAACATTGTATAAAAAATTCACTTTGATGAAAACTCGTCGTTACTTCATCTTGTTTTTATTATTTTGTTAATATTTTGTCCGTCTCGAAATACTTCGTCCAATTCTGCAATATGAATATTACTGTTTCTTGAAAAACAAAGGTATGTTTTTTTTATTTCCAAATAAACCGGTATTTTTTTTTACTCGTAATTATTTTGTTTAACAATATGTCCGGCTAACGTGGTCACGTATGGTAGCAGAATTCGGTGGTTGAGGATGTAGGTTTTCAAAATGGGGTAAAAAGTTCCGAGAAAATAAAGGAAAAATGAGGAAAGAAAATGGTGTAATTTTCGATCTTTTTAGATTTTTATAATGAAATAGCACACGAGTTTGGCGAGAACAAACCTTGGGCTTATCCCTTCCGGTTTTTCTCCCCCACAGTGAATTTCAGAATATCTCACTGTGGGGAAATATTAATTTAATATTTAAAATTTCTGATTTGTTTTTACTTCAACATTTTTATTTCGACAATTCTTTCAAATTTCATCTTTATTCACTCACGGGTAAAACATGTATTTTATCGATGTTTTTGTCTTCAGATACCATGTGTATGGTATCTCGTTACGTACTTTAGGAATCAATCCAGGTAAGTAATTAATTTAAAAATTATGGGAGCCAATGAAAAACCAAAACTTGTGTAACTGGTAAAAACCAATTTGGCATACCACAACTTAATGGTGTTAAAAACTATAAAATAAATTTTTAATTTTTGTGGTACATATCACTGTATAAACGTTCAAGCCGTTACTTATTTCCCCGACATTTTTTGGCAGTTATTCCCTCATATTTGATGCGCATGCACCACTACCGACTCAGCCTCACATAGACACCAAAAAAATAGTTCGTTGCTTACTGCCAAAACAGCAAATTCTACAGTGTTACTTAAATATGCTAGCAAAAATCCTGAGCTGGCACAAGCCAAAGTGCTGCCAAGTGGCGCTTTAAAGGTAGTGGGTAATGATTATTGTGGTGGCTACCACACTACATCGGCGGCTATATACGCTTCTCCCTTGTTCACCATCACCCAGCGCTGTGGCAGAGTGATACGGTGCTGACTTTTGGTGGTAGTAACAAGGGCAAGTTTTAGGTATTTGGTCAGTACGGGTGTTCCAATCCCCGTTCTGCCTGAATACCTAAAATTATACTAGAGAAAAATGATAACATGATTAAACACCCTATAAATGTTAACCCAAGCCAACAATGTAGATGTAGAGAATATGTATGTTCCGTCGTATTTAGGCAGATGAACATATTCACTGACCTAAATACTCTACAACAAATAACGGCGAATATTTCTTCTAAATATTCACCTTTACCTCCAATCAGTAACCCAATTAATAAAGCTAACAGTTATGCAGACGTACAACTGATCAGCATATCTGTCAGCACTATTTGGGAATGTACAATAGGTACTTTTGGCAAACATAAACAATTTAGGCCCAAAAAGAAGTTACCTGGTAAATCGATTTACATTAGGACTTCACTTGCCTTTCTACAGAGTATCTGAGTAGTTCCACTATTTCCAAACTCTTAGTCTGATGGCGTTCCAACACGCTCCAAGTTAGCTGTCCACCCTATGTTGAGGTGCGACACCATTAGATGTAGGTTTATTATATAAGAATTAAATATAAGTGTTTTACAAGTTACAACGTAATAGTTAAAAGTGTATTGTGATATATTCATCTTGAATTAAACATTCATTTTGTGTGTCTTTAATAATCCGGGATAAAAGACACAACAATGTAGTTCCAATTTTTTTTTTTTTATTAATTTTTTACTAATTTTTTGTATTTTTTATATTTTTTAATTGAAAAATTATTTTATTTTATTTTATTTTTATTTATTTTTAAATTTTTATTATTATTATATTTTTTTATACAATTTCTATCGCGTTATAACCTTCAAATGATGTACAGAATGTGCATGTAAAATTTTATTCAAATTGGTATGAAAGTTTTTGAGAAGTAGTATTCCTAAATTTATTTGCAAAAAAGCTGCGGAAGAGGGTTTCGCCTTCCAGGCACCGCCCAGTTATATTTTGCAGACACGGGGGTGAGACAGCCATTTAGGATTAAAAAAAAAAAAATTAATGAATTCTACTTCTATAAATTGTTAAGACTTGCCAACAAAAGTTTTGAGAAATTTAGATAAATATATTATGTAAGTTTTACAGAAACATTTAATGTGAATTGGCTACTAACTATAGTAATGGAATTGTATAAGTTCTTAATTAATTTACACTGACTTTTTCATCTCTTTTTAATTAGAAATTCTCTCTATTCTCCACAATTTTCGTCCTTTTGACTCATCGAACTTCTGAATTCGGAGAAAAAATGTACTTATTCATGGACTGCTAAACAATAACGTACGAATTTATAGAAAATGAGGAATAATTTTAAGATTAGAATTGAAGTTTTAGAATTTTTTGTTCCTAGTTAAACGTAAATTCAGTCGTATAGTCTAAAGTTGTGCAACATTCCATTCCAAATTTACTTGTATCTCCTATCTTCAAATAAATTATGCAGAGAATCTTCAAAATTTTTGAGACTACATTTTTCTCAAAATATGTTTTTTCAAGTTTCACATTTTAATTTAATTTTTCGTCAAACATGTTGAAAAAGGCCCATTTCACTCATACATAATGTCTTCACTTTTTCATAAATACACGAGTACAGCGATAGGTAACTGATAAGCTAAAGCAAAACCAAGACTATAAGATCATCGTAGTCTTGGTCTTTGTTCACGTTCTCCACATTCGGTTTTGATGTTATATCAGTATTCTAACTGTCGGTTTTAGTTCCAGATTTTGCACAATCGAGTCTTAGTCTGACAATAAATTAGAGTTTATTTTTGTTATCAGATTTTTATTTTTATTGATGACTAAATAGAACTCTCTATATTTATGTCTTTCCCAAATAGGAAAGAAAAAAGTTTACCACTACATATTCTAAATTATTAAAGTAGCAAGATTGGGAATATATTATTTACAGTTGGTTGATTTTCTTTAATTACATATTTCGAAGTGGTCTTACACTTTTTACAAGATCAAGACCAACCTTATACTAGATCTGAGTGTGACAGTGGGCTCTTTTCGTAGGTACTGTCAGTATCACAAAAGGGTATGAAGTACAGTACCTTAATTTAAAGATTAATTGAAGCGGGTAAGTTATCCTCATTTACTCTTAAAAAAAAAAAAATGGTTCTTCTGCACAATAGTCTGTAATTTTTTAAATTTCTGCGAGGAAGAAGAGGGGGAAAATGTATAAGTAGATAAAAGAAAAACATTTCCCCGTACGTCATTTATCAACCAACGCAGAAAAGTTCAGCAGCCAAAATTTAAATATTCCTCACTAACCATGAAAATTATGTTTACAAATAAAGAAAGACCGCGTCAATAAATACGTAGGCCGCCTATTCTAAACACTTGATGTTTTCGTTTTTCAAACATTTTTCTTTCGATCTTGGCATGCCATCCCACCCAAACCACTTCTACAACGTATTCGCCGAGCCTATACCTAATATAAAGTTTCCCATTCAATCGCACTTACACGAGACGTGCTGCAAAACATCATTCGACTTTCGAACTCTCTATTCACCCATCACCAAATTGAAGGCCTAAATGTAATTGCTATACGAAAAACCTGATACAAACTTTACGATAATCTTTCCAACAATCTTTGTTGTACGAATTTCGATGAAGCGAGCAAACGATAGTGAGAAAAACGAACATTATTAAATGTAGGCTAAAGCAAGAAAAAGAGAGCGGCAAGGATAGAGAAAGAAATTAAGAGAGAGAGTGGCAGGGTGATAGAGAGAGACAGAGAGAGAGAGAGAGAGAGTGAAAGAGAGAGAGTGATAGAGAGAGTGTGAGAGAGAGAGTGATAGAGAGAGTGATAGAGAGAGAGAGTGAGAGAGAGAGAAACAGAATGAAAAAGCTTACTGACGTTTTTACGCAGCTCCATAAAAAAAGCTCGATAGGAAAAACGTTCGTTAATTACGTTATAAGAGAACTCCATATAATGCGTGCGCGTGTATTTTCCCAATAGTCGAAAAGTAAATAGAAAAAACAACAACAACGTCGATAGCTTAAAAGGAGTAGTGTACGAATTTACTTGTAGGTATTGGAAAGATAGAGCGATGCTATTCTTAATTGAAAAACCGACCGTTTTTCTTGGATAATTTTTTTTTTATTTATTTTTTCTTAGCTGTTCTCATCTTGTTATGTAGTTTTTCATGACTGAAATGTAGGTAGAAAAAATAAATAAATTTTTTAATGAAAAATCGAAATCGAATTCGAAAAACGTTTTCACCGCATTTGGTGGGGCTGCTGCCGCTGTTGCCGTTGCTGTTGCCACCTTCAACATCGTAAACGTATACGTGGTTTAAAAGATGCGTTTATATGGTTTATCTTTTCGCATTCATAAATCATTTTCAACAAAAGCGAGAAGTGCACACATTCGCACCATTTACGCAAAAATTTGGGGGTTCCTTCTACTTTTTTTTTTTTTCATCGCCTCGCCATTCTTTAGATTTGTGGAATTTGTGCGAACGAAGAAATGCCCCACAACACCACTCACCTTTCTATCAGTTCTTTTCTCCATCTTTTTTTTACATTTTTTCCTTTTTTTTTTTTTTTTTCGTTTTTCAATAACGGCAGCAATGTACGTTCTTTCAATGGTAACGTGGACCAAGTCAATTCTGATTTTTTTTCCCTCTTCCCGTTTTATTTTTTCCTCCCTTTTCCATCTTATAAACTCGTTTCCTTCGTGGTGCTCTATAGCTAAATCTATTTTATGAGAATTACGTTTAAGTGCCAGCTAGACTATGAAGAAAAATGCGTAATGATGCGAATGATCGTATTTAAGATTAGCTTTACTCTCTGTAGATTTTTTTACTTTTTTTTTTTTTTGCAACTTTCGTACACAAAATCTTTAATTCGTGGAGTACCCCCAGCACTTATTTTTACTACATTCTGTCTTTGTACCCACTTTCTCGATGATCTTTTTCTTCTTTCTCTTTCTTTTTTCTTTTCCATCTTAAAAACGTATATACCTACCCTAAACACCGTTTGAAAGCCAAGAATACACCTATTCTTATCTTTTATTTCTCTTTTCTTTCTTTTTTTTTTTTTTTTTGATTTTCCTTCAAAACAAATGCGCGTACCTACGTTCGTACAGTGTACAAAGTGATTCGTTTTCGTTCGACTAAAAACGAAGTTGTCCTTTTCAAGCGAATTCATTTCGAACAATTTTCACCAGTTTTACGACCCGACAAAAAGTAAGATGTTAAGCAACTCGTGCAACCTTTGAAAATCGTGAAATTAATGAAATTTTATGCTTTTAACTCGAAAAGTAGGAATTACTGTCGTGACCTGCAATAATTACGCTACGAATGACTCTGTTTGACTTCTACGACTTCCTACCCCGTCGCCCATCAATGTTTTTCGGGATATATCAAATTTTGTTTGAAATCCGTAATTTTTCTCACGAGTTAAAGGTATCTTGAAAGAAAATTTCTAAATGTAGACTATGCGCGGGCTCAAAAGCGAAAGAAAGAAAACGACAAAAATGATTGCTTCTAGAGTATATACTGGGATAGGTAACCTACACGGTGTTGTTAATTTACTACTCCTATGTCGTTATTCGTATTTGTCGGTACCTTTGCAGAATTACACAAGTTTGTAAAAATTACTCAAATTTTGTCATTTTGAAATGGTTTGATGCTCAAGTGAAACCTCATGTGCTGCATTTACCTTAGTTTTGTTTTTCCTTTGAATCTGGTGATAATAATTGCTTGAGTATTTATAATTGATGAGCAAGTGCTGAGTATAGGTAATCGGGCTTTTGCCTAGCATGCTATAGCATTTTTAATATTTTTATTGAAACAAGATGTAATCATTAAGTTCAAAATTTGCAAGTTGCAATAATTATATGCTTACTCAATCACAAGCGCCAGCAATCAGACAAAGAGAATGTTTTTCTAGGTGTTTCCAGTTGCGTCAGTAAACAGATAACAGACGAAAAGTACTCGAAAGAATAAAATATAAGACTTCTGGTAGTTTAAGCAATTTTTTTTTTTTTAATATAATAAACAATCTGGCTAATCTACTTTGACAGATACAAGTTTACAATGTAAAAATACTACAAAAAAATAATAATGAAAAAATAAAATTATAAAAAAATTACAAGTACCATTAGGATTCAAACATGGGTTGCAGAGGTGTTAGTCCAGATCATTAGCACAGAACCGCTGAGAAGGCTGAATTTGTGATTTAAACATAGGTACATACAACACCACCCTAAAAACACCTATTATAACCTTCACACATGGTAAGAACTAGAGGAGGGCATTGAAAATTAATAGAAATAATTAAAAAAATGAAGTGTTCATTTTTTGTTTTCTTTAATTTTTGCATTTGCTCTGTAAACAACGAAACAACGTTACCACATCCACTTTATTTTTTGTTACCATTTTCTCCTTCCACTTTTTTTACCGTTGTTATCTACCCCTTCTCTTATCTTTCATACATAAAACATTGGTAAAAATTGGATGGACACTTTTTTGAAAATTGACTTGAGAAGCATTTTTATTGCTAAAAAGCAAATGCTCGTTACCATTACTATGTGAACCTTGTTGCTTCTTGTAGCATAAAACTTTTTTTGGGATTTAAATGAGTGTTTAATATATTTTTGTATTTAATTGTGGCACAAAAAAAACAAATAGCTGTAACGTATATTTTCGTCTATTTTTAGTAATGACGAACATATTCGTTCACTCATTTTCGAATACCAAAAACGTAGATATTTATCAACAATTATTATCCTATAACTCTTTGTAAACAACCACCAAATTACCCGTATTTAATTTTACATATACAGATATACCTTCTGTATATTTATGACCTAGTTTTACCTGTCCCTCGAGTACTCGACGAGTCAGCACAACCCTATAATAACAACACCCTACCTCACTTTACCTATCCAACACGTACATTTTCATACCCTGAACAAGTATATAATCCCTCGATTCAGTTGTATAATTGTTCAGTCCAGTTCAGTTCTTCAACAGCTACTTCTAAGTACCTGGAACCTCTCTTGTAGAAGTCTCTAGTGAACAGATAGTCTTGCTTGTTGAATTGTGATCTAATATGTATTGATATTAACGTAGAAATATGTACTGTGTTGTACAGATTAATATTTTATTAAATGTGTAAACTCACTCTTGTGTTGAAATATTATTGAGTCTCAAAGTAATGTTAAGGTCCACAATAGGACGTGGATGATAAACTTGAAATTATTTTAGAAGTATTACTGCTTGTAAAGTACGTGATATTTCGTGTATGGTGTACTCCCGAAAGTGGTCTTAAATAGGTACTTTACCACCTCTTTTGGCCGTTACAATAGCCTTAACATGAAAAGAATGTGTTAATTTTCGTAGATAGTTATCCTTAAAAAACAATTTGGATCCCAGCTCAAAACTTCTCCATGAAAATAATCAATATAGCAATGTTTATTTTTGTTTTTCTGCTTGTATTGAAAAAAACTAATGAAAATCTAAATTTAATGACGTGTGAGAAGGTGCGTAGCCTATTGGTTGAAAATTCAGATCTACACTGGAATCTTTTAGATTTGAATTTTAACTACCACAATATTCTCGATCCACAAGATATGGTCAACTAATAAATTATACAGTCAACATCCAAGATTATAAGACCTACAGATCTAAAAATGCCATCTACTGGTATTAGGACCTCGAACTACAGATTTAATAAACTACCCAACACCACTACATTCAGTTTCTTAAATACAAGTTGTGGGGACGTTTCCCTCTTTGCCTCCCTCAGGGCATGGCCCTGCGTCAACAGACGGGTTGCAGACCAAAGTCCGCAACCCATACTAATTGTGCATTGCACATAAAATGAACTTTATCGTCTGTATGCACTCATACAGACGATGCGTTTCTATGTTTACCATGAGTCGGTAAACTAAGGCAAGTGAGTATGTAATAATTACATACCTACTGACAGTATACGTGCTGCGATCCGTATAAGGTACCGCCTCGCCTTTGGACAATTGCCCCAATTAGGAAGTACGCTTAGTGTACGGTAAAGCATCTTAAACCGGCTGGCTACCGGTACTGAGAAATAATTTGGTCACCCCGCACGTAAACCACTGTCTCCCTCAAAGGTTCCATGAACCCCGTGTAGGTAGCATTTACCTACACTAAACAAGCCACAGTGGTGACCTCGACGTTGCTACAGTGGTAAAGGCGTGAAAATGCTCAACAAGCGAGAAATCGCTCTGCTGATAAGTGGGACTTGGACGCGAATTTTTCATTGGCTAGAAATAGCTGATGTGACTTATGTGACTATTAGTCTTGACAGGGAGTGGGAAATTTACCCCCTGTATCAAATAAACGTTGCCCATAACCGGATGGGTCAACAAAATCTCGGTAGAACACGCATAAAACATCTGCTAGATAGGAAATAGTCCTACAATAATTTCTGCTACAAATTTGGTTAAGCTGGATTTCCAAAAATTATTAAACGGAAAAATAATACGAAAAATAATGCTGAAAAACGACGAAACTAAAATACCTGGAACTTCAAACGAAAATCCAGAGGAAAAAGAACGTAGGTTACTGGCTAAAAAACAAGCTCAGGTAGAAAAAGAGCTTTTCGATCAATACAGGAAAGAAGTTGTAGCCAAGGCAATATCGTAGTATGATAAAAAGGAAGTCGAAGAAAATGCCAAAAATACACTCAAAAAATGGATCCAACTACCAGAGTTTCTACCAAAAGACGTAGAAACTTGGTTTATTCAACTGACTGGCTGTTTCCAACTCGAGGAGATTCCTCGAGAGCATAGATACAGGCAATTATGTGGAAACATGCCTGCACAAATCATAAAAGCTTGTCCTGACATCATGGAATGTCCTGACAAAGCAGAAAATTTGTACAGTTGGTCAAGGACAAAATAAGAACTGCATTTGGCATAACTGCTCGAGAGGAAATTTGAGAACTGATGAGAGGTATGTCCATTGGAGATGACAAGCCTACAGTATTCATGGCTAAACTAATGAAAAAAGGGTTTAACCATGTATCACCCTTAGTAACAACTACCTACATCAGTTGTGCAATCACTTTGAGCTCTAAATCTTACAAACGCTACCAGTGATGAAGCATTGATAAATTTGGGTAAAGCTGCTGAACAGGCACTAAAACTGCAATTAGTGCCATATCAGCAGAAAAATCCAAAATAGTGGAATTAAGAGCCGAAATTGCTGCATTGAAAATTGAAAATAAAAATGGTAACAGCAGCAAAGGAAATTGTAACAGCTAGACACCGAAATTGGAGAGAACGAGACTCTAGTTCTCGTGACCGCAGAAATAATAGCAGAAAAAACAGCCCTGGCAGAACACCACCAAGGTCTAAATCTAGACCCAAATATAAAAACCCAAATTGGCATGAAGACTATTGCTTCCACCACAACAAATGGGGAGAAAATGCCAGGACTTGTAAAATAACCTGCCGATTCTATGCCAAAAGGATGATTAAAGACGAGCAAAAGAAAAAAGAATTGCTCTCTGAATTGGATAAGGTTAGAGACAACCAAAAATCTCCCAATAAGTCAAACTAGAGAGAGGGGTCGTATCAGCGGCAACCAACCCCTCAGATAACTACTCTTGCCGTCTGTTCATACAGGACAGGTCAAAAAGGAGAGAATTTCTTGCTGACTCAGGCGCAGATATAAGCTTACTGCCAGCCAAAATTAAGCATAAGAAAAATATTTCAAAATCCCAATTAAATGCAGTAGATAACCATAGTTTCTCTGCGTAAGGAATCAAAAAATGCAAAGTAAATATAGGTTTTAACAAACCAATGAAATGGACTTTCACCATAGCTGATGTCAAATACCCTGTATTAGGAGCAGATTTCTTAGCTTATTATGGACTAAAGATCTATTTACCAAAATAGATATTAATTGGGCTTTTCACCAAATACCTATGGCAAAAAACCATATTGAAAAAAACGGCACTAATAACTCCATTCGGCCTCTTCGAATATCTTCAAATGCCATTTGGATTAAGAAATTCTGCACAGACATTTCAGCGATTCATAAATGGTGTATTGAGAGACATACCATATGCCTATGCATACATAGATGATATCTGCATATGCTCTAGTGGAGGCATTGAAGTGCATGAGAAGAAAGTGAGAACTGTATCACAGCGTCTGCACACTGCCAGTTTAACTATCAATCCTGGTAAATGCGAATATGCAAAACCAAATATTGATTTTCTCGGGTACAACATTACTTCCACCGGAATTGCCCCTCAAAAAGTCCGGGTTGAGCCAATAATAAACTTCTCTAAACCAAAAACATTCGCTGAATTAAGACGATTTTTACAGATGACAAATTTCTATCAATGTTGCATAAAAAACGCAGCAGCCGAACAAGGCAAATTATTCGATTTGATCAAAACAAATAAAAAATGCGATAAAACTCCTGTCATATGGATAGAAGAAGCTAATTTAGCATTTGACAAAGTCAAAAATATGCTGGCTAACGCGACATTATTAGCTCACCCAGATGACAGTCTGCCATTATGCATAGCAACAGACGCATCAGACTTAGCAATTGGTGCAACATTGTACCAAATTGATAATGATCAAAACCAGCCCTTAGCATTTTTCTCGTGGAAACTATCAAAAGCTGAGAAAAATTATAGCACGTACAACAGGGAGCTATTGGCGATAAATGCTGCAATTAGGCACTTTAGGCATAATGTAGAAGGTAGAACTTTTACTGTGTATACAGACCACCTACCTATCACACATACATTCCAGCAGAGAGCAGACCATGCATCACCAAGGCAAATGAGCCACTTAGAATTCATAGGCCAATTTACAACAGACATCAGATATATAAAAGGGGAATTAAATACACCCGCTGATGCTCTGAACGGAATAGAATCTGTCTTAGTGCCATCTCAGTTGCCCTACGCTGAAATAGCCATTGAACAGCTAGGGGATGAAGAATTATTAAAATTGATATCTTCAGACAAATCAAGTCTACAACTGAGACAAAAAAGACTCCCCGGCACAAAAATCATGTTAACATGTGATGTGTCCCAAGGTCAAGAACAACCCTACATTCCACAAAAATATAGGAAAATGGCGTTCGACAGTGTTCACAATTTATCACACACTGGACCTAGGAGTACGACTAAATTAATGACCTCGACATTTGTATGGCCCAATATAAAAAAAGATTGCAACAACTGGGCCCGTGCTTGTCTAAATTGTCAGAAATCTGAAATTGGCAGACACATGAAATCAAAACTTGGGAAATTCAGGCATACGGACAGATTTAAACACATTCACGTAGACTTAGTTGGTCCATTACCACCTTCTCGTGGCTACAAGTATCTGTTGACCATTATAGACCGAGCTACTCGCTGGCCAGAAGCAAATCCACTTACAGAAATGTCAGCCCCTACTGTGGCTGTAGAAATATATTCAACGTGGTTTGCTAGATACGGTGTGCCCCAAAGCATAACTACAGACCAAGGTTGACAATTCGAAAGCCAAATATTCAACGAGCAAGTAAAGAGCTTGGGTGCTAAACACTGGTCCACCACCACTTACCACCCACAATCTAACGGGAAAGTGGAAAGGTGGCATAGGGCTCTAAAAGCCTAAATTATGGCACACAACACTAAAAGATGGATTGATAGGCTACCAACCATCTTATTAGGCCTCCAATCAGCCTTACAAATAGATACTGGACATTGCGAAAATAAATCAACTTGAAAATAAAACATCTATCGTGAAATTCAAAATAAATTCACGTGCGTTTTTATAAAAACAGAAATCAGCTGACGAACAATGAGAAACGGTGCAACAGCAATGACACACATCCTTATCGCAGAACATACCACAACGTACGTTGCGATAAGGATGTCGCACCACCGTTCCTTATCATATTGACCTATATAAAAGAATAAAGTTCATTTACTCGAATACGTTGACCCACATAAAAGCACGTGGTAATTTAAATCAACGAATTTTGTACGTAGAATCTTCTACATGGAAATTTCTTGATGGTGGGAAAATACTAAATCTTTTATACTGAGATGAATTATGATAAACTCGACGACTGATTTGTACCAAATGAAACAGCCAAGAGTGATACACAAATCATTCGTTTGTCGATTATGCTCTGAGCATTATCGCATTTTGAATTCTTAAAAATTGTTCAATTCAAACACCTATTTTCTGTGCCAAAAATTTGCTTTTGAAAATTTCTTATTTTCTATTTGTCGTAACTGACAATTGCATTCCACCAAAATGACTTCCACCTCTGAACCTTTGCTCGATTATGAGGAAGCCCTCCTCGCAAAAGAGCAGGAACAGAATAATTGGGAGCATGACATCATGCTTTCCCAACTTTCTTCTTCGGCGAGCAATCTCAGTTTGAATTCCACCCCAGGGCCAGAGGTCAGTTCAGTCATAGCTGAAATGACATAACCTCTTTCTCGCCACCTTCCTATCAGCGAGACGTCGGATGCTTCACAATCCATGATCACCCCCATGGACGTGGACCCATCTACGAGCATTCAGCCTTCTTGCTCCGAAATCACAGTCCATAGACCAGAAACCCAACTCCAACCTTTTGTCCAACAAAGGAATTCCATCCCTAATGTGAATTCCAGAAATTCTACCCAGGCGATAAGGCACAAAAAAAAAAGGAGCACGATCTCATGCTAACTATAATCAGTGGAGGATCCTCAATTATAATACGGGGACTTTTACTGGCCATGCCTTAGGCCAAGCCCTCCACAATATCCTCTTTGGAGGATTTAGGTCATACAGAGGACGTAATCCCACTGGATAATCTTCAGTCCAACATCCCCCCAACTTTTAGAGTATGATGGGACTTAGTCTTTTTGTACAAAAATACTAGGGGGGAGTGGCTGTGGGGACATTTCCCTCTTTGCCACCCTCAGGGCTCGGCCCTGCATTGACAGACGGGTCACAGACCAAAGTCCGCGACCCATACTAATTGTGCATTGCACATAAAACAAACTTTATCGTCTGTATGCACTCATACAGATGATGCGTTTCTATGTTTACTGTGAGTTGGTAAACTGAGGCAAGTGAGTATGTAATAATTACATACTCACTGACAGTATACGTGCTGCGGTCCATATAAGGTACCACCTCGCCTTTGGACAATTGCCCTAGTTAGGAAGTACGCTTAGTGTATGGTAAGGCATCTTAAACTGGCTGGCTACCGGTATCGAGAAATAATTCGGTCGCCCTGCATGTAAACCACTGTCTCCCTCAAAGGTTCCATGAACCCTGTGTAGGTAGCATCTACCTACACCAAACAAGCCTCACAAGTATTCTTCAACTTATAGTCCTCTTCCTTTAATGATCTTGCCATAAAAAACTCTATCGCCGCAAACCTGGCTAGGAAAAGTAGGTTTTCAAGAAAAAATAATTTTTTGAAGGTCAGATTAATTGTCTGTAAGTTCATATGCGTAA